>JARHVA010005465.1:695000-865000 GCA_037957365.1 Torreya grandis | reverse complement strand
ACTTATTTAACCACTTTTGAAAGTGTTTCATGCCCTTTGTGGTAGTTATAGGTTTCCTAAGTTCTTTCTTGAGGTTCATGACCCCAAATCATCCTTCTTAGGCCCCTTCAACTCTCTCCAAGGATACTTTGATAATCTGATTGGCCTTATTTTTCTAGTTTAGGACATCCCCTTTTTCAAATTTCAATCCTATGACATCTAGACATTCAATATCAACACTTAGGTGTTTGGCAAAGCCAAAGTCATCATATATACAAATACATCAAAAGCATAGTTAGCCCAACGGGCCAATTCTGGCATGGATATTAACTAATTTGGAGAAATACTAGGCCCCTTATAGACCTATTAGCTATGATAGGGTTTGGAGATCTCTGAGAACAAAAAATGTATGGGTTTATCATCTACCAAGATCTGTCAGCCTTAGCAAGGCTCGATGCTATTGAACATCAAGAATGTTGATCTAGATAGTCTCAGATTCCTCAAGGTTATCAATCTCCAAAATAATAAGATATGTTAAAAGTGATCCAATGTCCCATCTTACCAATTATCATAGTGCTTAGGCACTGTAGATGAGAGCCACACATCTATTATAGAATGATCCCATGTAATTGGATGATGATGACTTATCGAGGATAGAGCACAAAGTAAATTTGATCAAGCTACATGGTAATATGATGGACTAGTTGTCAAATAATGCCTAAATGTAAAAATCAAATAATATAGATTGAAACCAAGGGAGTTATAGTTTTGACATAGAGATAGAGGGAGATAGTTGTAATGTGTTTTGAGTAAGGTTTAATATCAGTTTACACATATCTAAGAGTTTGACCTTGTCACGTATGTATTTCCATTACTTTGAGTACATTTTGAATTATTATTAAGCTTTCCTAAAACCCTTACATTCTCATCTGACTCAACATCCATCATATTTATGTTGCCCATGCCAATCTTGTGCTTCCTTATATTAATATACATACATCATGAGTTTTCCTCTACACAATATAAGTGCCCTATGTAATTCTATTTATGTCTTCAATGTAGATGAACCCACTGATCAATGCCAAGTATGAACCAATTATTCATTCTATTGTATTGAGAGGAAAGCTTTTTTACAATGGAACCACATATCAAAATGAATAAATGGGTCACACAAGGCATTGCTCATGTGGTCCTTATATGTGGACGACACAAATGGAAGCACATATGGTGCCTAAATTGTATAAAGAGAAGCTCAAGATGGGCATCTAGTCACAGAAATAGGCACAAGATCGATAGGAGAAAAATGAACTTGATGGAGGTCAAGTTAGATGAGAATTAAATAATCTAGGGAGAGCTATAAAATAATTCAAAGTGAGCTCAAGGTGATGACAATACATAGGCGACAAGGTTGAACATGCAGGTAAGTATAAATTGACAGTTAAACCTTACTCAAAACACATTACTACTAACTTTCCATTGATTATCACGATCATTTCCCATCTCACCTTGAAATATTTAACCACTTTAATGATCTATAAGAATGTATTTATGTGTCTTTGTGGAAAGAGATAACATATTTTCCCAATCTCTATGTCAAAACTACAACTCCATTTGTTGGTTGAGGATACCAACATGTTGGGGTAAGAGCAATTATGGGTAATTGAGTTTTGTCTTGGTGGTTGTAATAGATAAATTCTTTTTGTTATAATGGAACTATAAAAATTAGAATCAAACAAGAGTAATTTAAAATTTTAATGAACATTAGGATTGAAGTTTTAAACACTTCAAACATTCATGTGAAATGTGTCATCTAGATTTCAAGATAAATTGCATCTGTGTCTATTAACCTTTGAGTCAATTTTTAAGATAATAGAATATTATATAGATTTAATGTATTTATTGGATTTACATGACTTTCATCTATCAAAAAAGGGTACATATATTGCAAGGTGGCCTATTCATTGAAAATATTGTAGAAATAACAAAATTGACATATATAATTATAAAAAATAAATAGATAGTTAATATTTATAGATTATAATAAATATATATTATTAGATGTAAATCTTGTAAAAATGTTGTCCTTAATTTTTTTCTATCAACATTAATGATTGAAAGTAAATTACTTACATATCTTATTCTGAATATCTATAAACTTTGAAAACATTAAATATTTAACACATATTATCTTTAATATTTTAATATTTCATTATAAGTATACTAAAATTTAAATGGAAAGGAAATATCGCAGCTAAAAGTGTGAAGAAAAAACAAGAAACCTTATCTTTCTTAGTGAGTTTAGGTCATCGTCATCCCAGAGCCAGATCTTAGGTATTGGTGTAAGTCGCGTAACTCATAGAAAAATGGATTGGTTCTTCATCAGCAATTGAGGCCAAAAAAAGGGAAGATGATTGTTCTAAATAGGAAAGGTCAAATACATTACAAGAGGGACCTATTTCACCTTTGAATCCCCCTATCTAGGGTGTCGAGCTTATCCCTCCTAGATACGAGGTCTAGCAATAGGAAGATCTTGAGAGGCCTGGCTAGAGTAGGTTGGGGCTAGAAGACTTTTCTAAATTAGTGGCTCTAAGAGTGGGGGTAGATAAAGAGATAATTTGGGATACTATGGATCTCACTCCAAAAATATCCCATTTAGAGGCTGAAGCTCTTAATGGCAGGTTTACTGGCAAATGGTCAATGATTAGGGAAGTAGAATCTTGTATTACAAAAAACTGATGTAATAATTTGGAAATAAAATTTTTACCCAAATGGTTTTTTTGTGGTCTTTTTTAATCAATGGATTCAAGATACGGTGCTTAAAAAACCTTTCTAGGATCTGAATGGAATCATGTTATGGCTCCAACCATAAAAACCCAACTTTGATGCCACAGTTTCCCATCTAAAAGTGATGGCTCTCTAGATTCATCTCTATAATCTCCTTGTCAAATATTAGAGTAACGATTGTCTAAAATATCTAGGAAACCTTATAGGATATTATATGGAGATAGATCTAAATTTAGAGGAAGGTTGTCTCACTTCCTATGCCAAGGTTAGGGTTTTAGTTAACCTATTAGATCCCATTCCAAATAACATTGTGATTAAATCACAAGGTAGAGTTTGGATTTAAGCGATGGACATTAATAACTTCCCCTTTCGATGCTAAAAGTGTAGAATTATAGGTCACATTCAAATTTTTTGCCCAGGTAAGGACTCTAAGATTTTTCATGTTCCCTTCTTTTAGTCTAAGAGTTTAACCTATTTTTATCCTAATAATCCTAGTCACAATGCTAGGACTTTGTGGATTAAAAAACCTCAATATAAATAAAGATAAAATTAGTTTAAGAATTTTTAATCTTGCTTCAAATGTGCCTTCCTCTTTTAGTCTCCTGAAGGGAAAGTCTCCATCTCTAGCTTCACCTCTCTAAGCAGTAGGTTCAACACTCAAACATAAGTTGGTTAATATTCCTGAGATGGTGGTGCTTCTTGAAAAACTTGGTAAACTAGATTCTCTCTCCTCTAATACTATGATTAAAGGGTGTGAATTTATATTAAAACAATCCCAAGGTATTAAAAATAACATTTAAAGTGAAAAAAGTAATTTTGATAAAGATAATATTTCACATTTTTTAGAGTGCCCTTTTCAAGAGGAAAATCCTATAATTGAAGCCATCCAAAGTGAATTTGAAGTGGAATAAATAGACTAAGAGGAGGAGTTAAATTTGATAAAATATCTATCCATTACAAATTTTAAAGTGTCAAGGGTTAAACTAGACCGTGGTACTGGCCTGAAGAGAGGTAGAAAAGATAAACATGTTCAGGCCACTAAGGATGTCTTGTGTGGTAAACAAGGAACTCCGAATAATTTTTTTAGACTAGATATGTGGGAGGTGAAAATCCTCCCACGGGATCCATGAAGATCCTCTCGTGGAATGGTAGGGGCATCAATGCTCCTACTATGAGATGTTTGATTAAATGTTTGATGTCGTGAAAAAATCTAGAAGTTTTGATGTTAAAAGAAACTAAAATGAGTAAAGGTGATGAGATAGGTTATGTTAAAGGTGGTTATAATGTTTAAAATTGTTACTTTGTCAAATCTAATGGGGCTTAAAGAGCCTTGACCATCTTTTAGCTTCCATCCAGAGGTACTATTGATGTGATTGAAGCTAGATCTCACTCACAATTCTATAGAATTACGTAAATGAGATCAAAAATGTCTTTTTTATTAGGTAATGTATATGGCTCCAATGATATTTAGATGAAGCAGAAGGTATAAGAGGAACTATCAATTCTTTGTTCTATATTCCCTTTAGACAAGATATCCTTTGGTGGGGATTTTAAATCTCTTTTACATCAATCT
Organism: Torreya grandis; assembly: GCA_037957365.1. Classification (NCBI taxonomy): domain Eukaryota; kingdom Viridiplantae; phylum Streptophyta; class Pinopsida; order Cupressales; family Taxaceae; genus Torreya; species Torreya grandis. The sequence continues at coordinate 860,664 of JARHVA010005465.1, read as the reverse complement.
AAAAATCTTGGAGGGAAATGCTTGAAGTCATTAGACAGTCTTGATTTTGTTACCTTCTGGAATAGAAATGATCTTATTGATATGCATCCTGAACGGTGAATTTTTACTTGGAGAAATAAAAGAGTTAGAGACCAAAATATTTAACAACTAGATAGATTTATGGTCTCTAATACGTAACTTGCTAAGAATTGGCTAACTGAATCTCTTATCCTTTCCTTTGTGGGCTCAGATTATCTCCCTATTGCTCTCTCTATAAAAAAAAGATCATCCCCCTTTTATTTGTCCATTTAAATGGGAAAAAATGTGGTTGTGGGATAAGTCATTGTTTGGGCTTATTGAAAACTGGTGGAAATGTTGTGTTATCCCATCTAAGTCCACTATGTTTTGTATCACCAAGAAATTATAGTTTATTAAAGGTAAGCTTAGATAATGAAATCGTAATTGTTTTAAAAATGTTTTTCAAGAGAAAGTGAGAGTTAAATCAAATCTTAAAAATATTAATAGTATTATCTTTCGAGATGGTATAAATCAAGAGTCTTATAAGCTAAAAATGGTGCTCCTAGCAGAATATGAGGAATTGTTGCTTAGAGAAGAAGTGTTTTAGAGGCAAAAATATAGAAATTGTTGGTTAAAATAAGGGTATAGTAACTCAACTTTATTTAATCAATCGGTCAAGCTCAAAAGAAATTTCACTCATATATCAAACATTCTCTCATCTGATAGCGAGTGCTTGTCTAAACTTGAAGACATTAGAAATGAGGTAGTCATTTTTTATCATATCTCCTCAATGGTGCTATCTTTTTGGATGTATAAGCTCAGAATTCTAATTTGTCTTTCATTACAAGTAAGGTGTCATTGGATAAAAATGAGAAAAATTTCGCACCCTTTTACCGAAAGGAAGTTAGATCTATTATATTTTCAATGGAAAAATACAAGGCTGCTGGTCTAGATGGGTTATCGATGAAAATTTTCTAGGATTTTTGAGAAATTGTGGGTGAGGATGTTCTGCACATGGTGGAGGAATCAAGGAAAAAATATAAAATGTTGATGGATCTTAATGTCACTTTTATTTCTCTATTCCCAAAAGGAGAAACCCATGAAACCTTTGGTAAATTTAGGCCTATTTCCTTATGTAATAGAGTTTATAAGGTTATTGGTAAAGCCATGGTGATAAGGCTATAGAAGATCTTTCCATTCTTAATATTTGAGGAACAAATGGGTTTTGTCCCAAGTAGAAGTATCCAAGAAGGTATCATAGTAGCCCATGAAATCATTCATTATCTTAAGATGTCGCATTAGAAAGGAATGTTATTGAAAATCAATATCAATAAAGCATATGATATGGTAAATTGGAACTTTCTACTTAACATTCTGGAGAAGTTTGGATTTAGTAAAACTTGGTTTAATTAGATTTTTGGTTGTCTTTCGAGTCCAAAATTATCTATTGTAGTTAATGGAATCCCTATTGGTTTCTTCCAATCTTCTAGGGGTCTTCATCAAGGAGACCCATTATCTCCTTTCCTTTTCATTTTAGTGGTAGAAGCCCTAGGCAGAGTAGTGTCTATGGATAAAAAATCTACCTTGCTATAGGGTATTCAAGTGGCTAATGGTCTACATAATTTCATGCATCATCAATTTATTAATGACATGTTCCTTTTTCATCAAGCCTCAATCAGGGAGGTTCATACCCTCAAATAAATCCTTTATATTTATGAGGTAGCATCAAGTTAAATGGTGAATGTGTGTAAATTGGAAATATTTTTTATTAATTGCTCAGAACAAGTCTAATAAACTATCTCTCTAGTGCTAGGTTTTACTATTGGTAAACTTCCCTTGAAATATTTGGGTGTTCCTCTTATTTTTAGAACCTCTTATTTTACTCAATGGTTTAATCTAATTCAGGGGTTCAAGAGATGTTTATCTTCTTTGAAAGGTAAGTGGATTTCTTCAGTAGGTCACATTACCCTTAACAAATCAGTTATTAGTGATCTACCTACTTATTTTATCTATATCTTGCAACCCCATGTAAATGTTATTAAGTAGCTTAATAAATTTATGAAAGACTTTCTTTGGAAAGGAGTTTAGGATAAAAAAGAAAATCCCACTGATGCAGTGGGAAAGGGTTTGTTGATTTGAAAAAATGGGTGGTGCTGGGATCAAAAACTTAGAATTTTAGAATTAAGCATTGAGAGCCAAGCTTATCTGGATTATGCTAATTAACTTAGAGGCTCTTTGGGTAAAAATTCTACATAGTAAGTATCCTGACCTAGAGGATATTTTTAGCATCCTTTCGATGGCTAATCCTCCTAAAGGATCTCATGTATGGAACTTCATCTTGGTTATATAAATATTATCTTAGATCATGTGTCTTAGATCATTAATAATCATTAAAAAAAGGTTTTGGGAGGACTGCTAGAATGGTCATTAGTGCCTTGACAAAAAAATCATTGGGGGAAGCTAAACACATTCTTTCTTTGGCTTGGGGGCTCTCACTAGTGGATTATTTGGAACACAAGTTTATTTTTGGTATGAGATCCTAGAGTTGGAAAAACATAAAAGGTCTGGACATTTTGAAGGATCAAGTGGTGATGCTTGTGGAATGTCTAAAATTATGTAAGGTTTTTCTTAATGACAAGAAAGATTATTTCAATTAGATTGGAGTGAAATTAGGACACGACAGAGTTAATCTGGTGTATCACATAGTGGAGGCTATGGATGAATTGATGTCTTGGGTTCATTTTTTATGTTGGGAAAAAGATGGTTTACAAAAAGTTAGGGATTTTCTATCATTGGTAGTGTAGGATTGTACCCTCACTCAAGATATGTTTTATAAGATGGGTTTCCTAGGACCCTCAAGGTTCCCTCTTTACAAAAGTAGTGAGGAAAGTACTAATCATCTACACTTTCTTTGTCCCTTTGTGAACCACTATTGGAATTGGTTGTGTGAATGATTGGAATGGTAATGGGAATGACCTCCATCTCTAATGGTAGCTTTCTTGACAAGGCCATTTGGTGATTATAAAAATGTTCTTTAAGGATTATGGAGAGTCAACCTTATTATTGTGATTTGGTCCCTATGGAAGGAATGGAATAAGTGCATTTTTGAAGATCAAGAGAAAGTGACCTCCAAAGTGATCCAAGAAATGGAAATCTTGATTTTAGAGGTTATATTTACTTAGGTAAATAAGAAGAAAGGATTTCATTCAAGATGGTATATGATGATGGTGTAAAATTGGAATTTTATTTATATTCCCCCCATTAAGGGGTCAATCTTAATTGGTAGAAAAGATTAAAAAAGTAAGCAGAAGTGGATTCCCCATCTGGGGGGATGGTTCAAATTCAACTTTGATGGATCTTCTCAAGGAAATATTAGAGCCTCAAGAGTAGGATGTGTTATTCAAGGTTGCAATGATTCCTTAAGTTCTCTTATTTCTAGGAAACTTCAGGATGGCATAAATAATGAAGTGAAAGCGCAAACACTTGTATTGGGTATTGAAATAACTCTCGAATTTGGTATCCCTAACTTGTTGATAAAGGGAAATTCCTAGGTTATGATTTAAATGATGAAAAGGAAAGAGGAAAGAACATAACATATTAATAATATTTTTTCAAACACTTTGAAAAATCTAGAGTTATTCTCTGAGGTAGAATTCAGACACTGCTTTTGAGAGGTGAATTCAACTGCAAACATCTAAGATAATTGCGGCATCAACCAAAAGGAGATGTATAAAATGGATAACATGAGAGTAGCATGGGATGATTTTCCAAGTATTTATTTGATTTAGTTAGTTAATTTTTGCTTTAGGATTTTTGTTTTGTTTGATCCATGAAATAGAACTAAAGCCTTCCCCTAAACTTACTGGGGGCCTTTCTTGTTGCTAGAAAGGTGGTGAGCTAGTTTTGGGTCCTTTTTCATTGGTTATCTAACTCATTAGTTCATGGTACCTCCTTACACATAGGGGAGTACTTCTCATGTGGTGGAATTGATGAAAGCAACCAGACAAAATTTTCCTAAATGGTAGCCACATTTGACAAATGGGGGATTCAAGGATAACATTTCAAATCATGATGTTGTTCTTGGGTTTTTATGTTGGTTGGGGCTAGTGTGCTATTTATTGGTAATTATCAAATGTATCAATGAAATTGGGGGTAATAGGTTAGTAGAATGGATGTCATAATAAAAATTACCTTGGTGACTCTGTGTATTAATAGGGTAAATAATTTACATGAAATGGCCTTTGAAGGCTAAATCCTGTGAGCTCGACTATCACATATCTTTTGGATCCCATTTGACGATATCTGTAAGGAAAGGTTGGATTTTATTAGGTTTAAATTATTCATTTAGGGTATGATTAGCTGAGTAAGTTCACAAATTGTTATGATGTTTAGATACAATCTTATGGTGTTGGTATTAGAAGCGGAAGTGGTCGCTCAAGTGATGGTTTTTTATGTGCATCCAGAACTATGGGTGGGGATGATAAATAAAATTTTGTTTCATGACCTATCATCTTTTCCCAATCTTATTTACTTAGGAAGAGATGGCCAATGTGTGATTTCATCCTCAAATTTTTACGAATTGGAGTCATGATCCATGATTTTATTGGATTTCATGGAGGAATTGCAAAGGAATGTTTTGAAGCCTAGTTTTAAGGAGGGTCAGTTTATTTCCATGTCTATTTTAGATCAACTTAATTCTCAAATTCTTGAGTTGGTAAATATATGTGAGTGTCAGCATGGGAAGCATAGAGTGGTAGCTATCAAAAAGATGGTGAAATGGGTTTAGTGGAGGGAACTCGTATTGCTACCTTGGTGTAGTAAATCATGGGAAGAAGTTTTTGAAAGCCTTTTCTTGAGAAATAAAATCCTTTCTATGACTTTAAATGTAGGTGATGAAGGCTCTGGGAAAAACATTAAAGATAAAATATTACCTAAGGAAGAGGTGGTCAAACCCAAGGGTGATGAATTTATCTGTGTTTTGGATTTAAAAGAATAAACTTGTTTGGGTATCTGGAAAAGTGGCTCTTGTTTTCTGTCATCGAGTTAAAAGTGTCTAGGTCTATATGGTTTTCATCCATCTAGTTTTTGTGTGTTCTTGGGTGCCTTTGGGGTGATGTAACCATAAATTTACCATTTTATTGTTTTGGTTTAATGTCAGTTGGTTTTATCTAGTTCTTGGATGTTGTTAATGGGTTGGGGAACCCTATATAAAATCCCTGTGTCTATCCCAAAAAAACATTTAAATGGAAATGTGTCAAAAAAATCATAACATTTCCATTAAAATATTAAATTAAAATATTTATTAAAAATAAGAGCCCTCTTTATGTTTTATTTAAAAAAAGATTGTATATTTAATTAAATAACCTTTTATTTTATCTTATCATTATTGTTAGGAAAAGTAATAAAATTTTAAGAACATTTATTTCAAATATTGTATAATTATCCAAAATATATGAAGATATTATATATATTATATTAAAATATGTAAAATATTTAAAATCAATTATCTTTTTAAAAACTAATTCACTTTTTGAAACATTTTAATTTGCAAACAACTTAACTTTTCAATTAGCATTATACAACTATCAATTCAAAACTAATAGATAATGTGATATTAGTAATGGAAATATTTTTTGATAGGCATAGACTCTAAAAGTTACATAATTTTTTACATTTACTATAATTTATCCCAACAAACCTCATTCATTGAATTTTTTTCACTGTAAAATGTAAAGTTTAGATCTGCTAAGTCTCACCAAAACATCAACAAACATAATAAATAAAGAAATTGAATTTGAAAATATCTTTATCATAATCGCATAATTTAAAAGTTCCCAATAGCCCGACTAAGTAATCAATTCAATCCATATCAATAAAAATAGCCAATAAAATGTAGGTTTATAAATCAAGTAAATATTTATAAGTCTTAAATACATTTTAGAATTGAATTATTTTCACATTAAAATATATAAATTAATATGTTATAAATGTGTTTTATGTTTATTGAAAATTATATAGTTTTTTAAAATTTATATTTGATTCTCTTTAATTCAAATTTTATTTTCTATATTTTTGAGAACATACTAACTTGTATTTGAGTAGTTTAACCCATGTTTTACATATCCCAAATTATTTATATCCATGATATTTTAATAATATTATAAGCTACTTATTGATTTTCTCATATGTATTCATGTATATAACATGAGAAATGTATAAATTGAAACTACATTATTATATTATAAATAAATAAGGTAACATAATAAACAAAGAATTTAGATACCATTTTTTTCTAATAAAGAAGGGTTTTTCTAGGTGACATTGTGTGTACCATATAGTCTTGTATTTATATCATTTTTCTTATTCTATTAGATAAAAGATTATGTTAATATTAATTTTATCAGATTCACATTTCTCTTCAGTTGGTATGAGAGATAGATCTTATCTTTGTATAAAGATTTATTGTCAGTTTAACCTATGACAAATATTGTTTGAGTGAGAGCTATTCATTTGACATATTGTTATGTAAAGGAGAATACTAATGAGCACAATATACAAATGAAAAAATAAATGGTCAACATTTTGAGTTGTGGAAGTTCAAGCTGGAAAATGTTACTATGAGCATAGATCATTTGATTGATGTATTAAAAGGGTAACCTATAGTTATGAATGTATAAGATTAAGAAAACGTAGATATAAAGGTAGAGATCAATCATATTTTGCCTATCAAATTTAATTTTTAAAAATATTTAAAAAGAGAAAACTTATAAATAACTCTGAAAAAAGTTTGGAAATTTGTATCAGACAAAGTCTCTAGTGAACAAACTATTTCCATGAAATAATTTATATTCATTAAGAATAAATGATGGTAACTCTATAGCTAAACATTTGAATAGTTTACATATTGTGATAAGTTAGTTACTTTTTGTTGAAATCAAAATTATTGAAGAATAAAAAGTGTATTACTTTTATTTTTTATTTTCTTAACACATGAGATAATTTAGTTATGGAAATAACCACTACTACATCAAAATTAAAAATTTAGTTCATAGTGGGATCCTTGTTATCAAAACAAATGAGGCATAAATACACTAAGGATTATCAAACAAAGAATGTTAAGGGTTGTTTCCAAAGAAATAATTAAAATAATTTTATGGAAATAAAATTCAATAGGTAAATCTTAGACTACAAGAAAATATGAGAGAAAACAATTAAACTCTAGCAGAACAAGTATGTTTAAGAAAGACTAAGAAGTTAAAAAGCTTGAAAAGTATATGATGTAGAGACCTATCTTTTGGAGGCCATAAATTTTGATTCATTGTGTCAATTAATTTCTCATTCATGGTAAAATAACTATAAAGGAATAAAAATCCATCCATAGCTATATTCATGAGTTAGGAACAATTCAAAAATGGTTGGATATCCATATGAGATCAGTTAAGGTTCTGGAATTGCATTTTAGTATTTTTAATCATGTTAAAAATAGTGGAAATTATATAAATTTGTAATTAGCCACGAAAGTGAGTTGAAACTCATCAAATATCATGACATTATTATTTAAAGGATATGTCTAAAATTTTAGACCCGTCCAAACCTGCATGCAAATTTTATTATGAAAATGAAGTTTCAATTTATAGCAGGGGCAATTAAATCTAGGTAGTTATTATTTTTTAGATTTTTTAATTTTACATGTCAACTCCAATTTTTTATTGAGTTTTATTTAAAGAATTATATATAATTATTTAATTCATTCAAGGATAATTAATAAAAATTATAGTTTTCACTAAATTTTTAGTATTGTTTCTATTAATTGTTGTGTTTTAGGATTACATGGAATTATCAGTTGGTATAAGAGCTAGTTTGAATCATGGAGGTAATATATTTTTAAATTTGTAATGGGTTTTGAAATTATATTTTTGGATATTATTATTTGATTAAATAACATATGTAAAATGGTCAAGAGGATGATGAAGAATTAAATAGAACATCAAGACTCTGCAATAACTTCATAGGCAAGTGGAATAATAAACTATAATTGTCACAAAGATAACAAATCAAAAACAAAGGCAAGCATGAGAGGAAATAGAGGAAGAAACAAAATGTAAAGAAAATATTATGAAAAATATGAAGAATACGAAAAACTACCATCAATGGAAGAAATGGTGGTTTACGCTTTAGAGGGAAGAAATAAAAGAGTCAAGGTTGATGTTTCAAGGTATGTAGGTAGTGTAGAAGTAGAAGAGTTGATAGACTAGTTAAATAGCATGGAAAAGTTTTTTGAATGGAAAAATATTAGAGAAGATAAAAAATTGAATTTTACTTGCATGAAATTAATGGGTCATGCAACTATTCGGTTTAATCACCTTTAGAAAGAAAGACAAAGAAAGGTTAAATAAAATATCAAAACTTAGTGAAATATGGAGAAGTGGACAAGGGAGAAATTTACTCCTCTAGCTTATGCACAAACCCTATATATATAAGATTCTATAATTTAAGGAAAAGGATCATAGTGTACAATAATATATAGATGAGTTTTACAATTTTTCCATATGGGTGGAATATGATGAAATAGAAGAATAGATGGACAAGAGGACATGCAAATGGTTTCAGGTTTATGTTCAAGATGAATGAAGCATTCATATTCTACTTTGTGTGGAATAGGATTATCAATTAATTTTGAAGGTAGAATAAAATAAAGATATTTGGGATTTTAAAAGACCAATTGGGTTGAAAATAGGAAAATCACTTATAGTAAGCAGTTGAGGTGTGTATATTTATGCTAGAGGAGGATCTCCCCATGGTATATAAAGATAAGATTATAATAGACAAGGGTTTCAATATAAACAAAGAAAAATATGATTTCAAAGAGGTAGATGTTATGATGGTGGTAAACGATGGAATAGACCAAATGGAGCTTATGTTTTTTATAGATGTGGAGAGGAAGGATGCAATAATATCACCCAAAAGTCAATATTATGGAGGACAAAATAGAAGAATAAAATATGAATGTTAAAACAACTAACATATGGTAAAATCTCATAATAGTGAGAATAATATCTCCAAGTAAAGAACATATGTAGAGTAATGAAGCTGGTGATTTAAAGATGCATATAAATAATTTTTAAATGAGGTGCACTTCAAGAGCTAAGATATGAATCATAATTATAGATGGTGGTACTTGTGAAAATATGATTTGTAAATAAGTTGTATAGAAACTATGTTTTCATTGGGAAAGTAATCCTTATCCTTATCATATTCCATGATTCATTAAATGGAATGAAATTATAGTAGATAAAAAGGTATTTAGTCATGTTTTATATAAGAAAAACATACATGGATGAAATATGGTATGATATTCCAATGGATCCATCCCATGTGTTGTTGGGAATGGCATGAAAATATGATAGAAGATAAATTCATTATAGAGAAAATAATACACATATAATTTTTGAAAAAGTTTTACAACTTTAGTTTTATTACCTCTTAAAAAAGAATGGAAACTAGAAGGCATGATTTATAAAAAATTAGGTATCAAAAAAATGAAAGTGATAGGTAGTTATTATTAATTAATATCAGATAAATATGATACTAAATTGGTACAAATACTACCATAAGTAGCATAAGTGTTGAAATAATATTCAAATCTTATACTTGATGAGATACAAGATGGATTAGCACCAAAGAGAGATGTTAAAGACTATATTTATTTTATTGCATTCTAAACTCTATACAATCTAGTGGTATATAGGATTAATCTAACATAAAATGTATAATTAAATAAATAAGACAATGAATTGATGGGGAAGTGTGTATCAAGGGAGAGCATGAGTTGATGTGAAACACCATCATTTCTGACTCTAAATGAATATGATAAATGGAGGAAGTTTGTACATAGTGGAAAAATCAATAAAATAACTATGAAATACAAATTTATTATACCTTTTTTAGATGATATGATGGATGTGATTATAGGAGAAAAATACTTTACTAAAATTGATCTAAGTTGTGGGCTATCAAATTTAGATTCATAAGGATATGAATAAAATACAACATTCGAAACTAGGAATGGCTTATAAGAGTGGATGGTGATGCCATTCATATTATCTAATTCATCCAAAATATTTATTAGGGTGATGAACAACATTTTATGATATTATATTAGTAAATTTCAAGTGGTTTGTTTTTATACCATTTTTTAATCATTATGAATGAAGAAGAGAACTTAAATAAGTTGATAATAATATTAGAATTGTTATCAAAATATTAGCTTTATAAAAATATGAAGAAGTATAATTTTATGCATAATATTTTCATGTTTTTGCTATGTTTATTTTTAAAAGGTGGTGTAAGAATGGATGAAAAGAGAGAAAAGTCATTTGTTGAGTAGCCTATTCCAAAGACCATCAAAGAGGTAATACATTTCTATGGTTTAACAACATTTTATATAGATTTTTTAAAAAATAGTAGTATTATTTCACTAATAACATATTGCATGAGGGAGAAAAGATTATTGAGGACAAAGGCAATAAAAAAAGATTCAACTATTTAAGAATGATATTATTGAAAAACATATTTTAGCTTTTCTATATTTCAAGAAAGTGTTTGAGGAAGATTATGATGCCTCACAGTGAGATTTGGTGTTGTGTTGAGTCAAGAAGGAAGACCAATGCCATAATTTTGAGATAAATTCAATGAGGTAAGGAAAAAATATTCTACATATGATATATAATTTTATTCCATTGCACAATCGTTAAGACATTGGAGACATTGCTTCTTGCCTGAGATGTTTATCCTATTCATAGACCATGAGGGCTTGAAGTATTTAAGCGCTCAAAATTTTTAAATTGTAAACATGAAATATGTGTGTTTTAATTTCATTGATATACATGCTTTTTAAATCATAAATCAAAAAATAAGAATTAGGTAGTTGATGCTTTTAATAGGAAAGTGGATATATTAGCTACTATGAGGAGTGAAGTAGCTAGATTTGAAGTTGTTAAAGAATTATATGATATAGACCCATATTTTGGCAAGATAGTTGAACAATGTAGGAATCCATTAAAATCTGAGACAATTAGTATTTATGATAATTACCTTATATAATATGGTTATATTTTTAAGCGAAAATAATTATCTATTTCATTTAGTTCTCTTAGAGAAAATTTTATCATAAAATTTCATGGTGGTGGTTTGGGGTGGACAATTTGGTATGTCCAAGATAATAGATTTGGTGGAGGAGAGTTATTTTTTGGAAAATATGAAGTGATATGTGGAAAGGTATTTTATAATATGTTGGATATTCCAAGTATCTAAATGCCATGTATGAAATATAAGATTATACACAATACTAATTCCAAGAAGACCCTAGATAAATTTGACTGAAGACTTTGTATTAGTGCTTTTGAACAAATATAGAGGAAATGATTTTTTTTTTTTTTTTTGATGTAAATAGTTTTATTAATATTTGAGATTTTATTTCACATAATAAAACTAATTTTTCCATTAGGATAGCATAACTATTGTTTAAGGTTGTTATGAGATTGCATGGTGTTCCAAAAACCATAACATTAGATAGGGACATAAAATTTCTATGTCATTTCTAGAATACTCTATAGAATAAACTAGGAATTAAACCATAAATTATTATTGCATACCACTCATAAACACATGCGGAAATAAAATTATCAAACAAGAGTTTGGGAAATTGGTGAGATGTATGGCTGGAGAGAAGCCTAGATAATGGGACTTGGCTTTACCACAAGATAAGTTTGCATATAAAAGTTTAGTGAATAGATCAATAAGAAATTAACCATTTAATATGTTTATGATATAAATCCTATGGGTATTATACATTTTTTATGGTTACCAAGTTTAGAATAACTTAATGATGATGCATAAGCATTCATAAAGCATATAAAATAGTTACAACAATACATAAAAAGAATGTTACCTTAAACTAATGAATGTATAAGGCAATAATATTAATGAAAAGAATCCTAAATTTATTCTAATATATATATATATATATATATATATATATATATATATATATATATATATATATATATATATATATATATATCTGTGTGTGTGTGTTTTATTTTAAAAAATAAATATTTTCCAAAGAAACATACAACAATTTCAAGTACAAGAAAATTGGTCTATGTAGAATTGTGAAGAAAAATCAATGACAATGCCTATGGTGTGAGTTTACCATATAAATTTGATATCTATATAGTATTTAATGTTATATAATTATATGATATTAATATATAATATGGTGAATTTGAATAATATGAATAATTATATTGGAAGCAACATGTACCACATAGCAAGAAAAGCAAGATAGTGTAGGTTTTGACTAGGAAGATAGTGAACACAAGAAAATGTATGGAAAATATATGGTACAATGTGAATGAGTACCTTACTAATAAAACACTTTGACATTAGTATGAAATTCTAAAAGCATTGAAAATATTATATGTTAGTAATATAATAATGGAAACTCTAGACATTTGAGTTGTTTTCAACTAGTGAAGAATGATGCAGAGACCTAACTTTTGGAGGCCATAAATTTGGACTTGTTAATTCGATTGATCTATCATTCCTAGAAAAAATAATATAAAGGAAATAATAATGAATTATTAAATTAATTCCTTCATTATATATAATTATAATACTTTTGAAGAGCCACATGAGATGATCTACGACCCTAATATTAAATTCTAGTATTTTTAGTCATTCTTAATATAGTAGAAATTAGATAACTTTGTAACCAGATATGAACACGAGTTAAAAATAATCTAATATCATGAATTTAATATTTAGAGTATATTTATATAATTCTAGGCTTGTTCTAAAATTCATGAAAAAATACTATAAAAATCAATTTGTTATTTATAGTAGAGGCAATTAATTCTCAGTGGTATATTATTTTTTTAGATTTTTTAATTTTTCATTTCAACTCTATTTTCAATTTGTGTTTTATCTAAAAAATTTGATGTAATTAGTTTACTCATTCAAACGGAATTGTAAAAATCAAATGCTTCTATATATTATTCATTCATAGGAGGTGTATAAATACATTAGCCAAATAGTTACCAAACTTATAACTACCAACTGATTATGAACTGCTATGCCACCTAACCACCTAATAAACACATCTAATCGATGATACCTAACTATAAAATAAACAATTTTATTAATATATTCTAACATTCCCACATTTATTAAATTGTGTATCAATATGTAACCCTAAAATATATCAAATTTCACCTTATCAAGTGACGTGGTGCGTATATTTGGTACTTGTGAGTCTATTGGATAGTATGGAGTAGAATTTAGTGGTTCAAGACTTGTTCTCAAGTATAGTGGCACTATACATCAATGCGTTTGGTAATATCATTAAATAGTTTCTTATTCATAAGATTTAACACACCTTAATTATCATACAAAAGGATTGGTGTCTGATCTTCATAAATGTCTATGTTAGATAGAATGTGACGTAACCAAATTACCTCACACATAACTCCTCATATGGCATAATATTATGCTTCTCTGTATGAGAGAGAAACTACATATTTCTTCTTACTTATCCATAAAATTGGCTGAAATCCAAGATGAATTATATAGCCAGAAGTTGATTTCCTGTTATCAAAATATCGATCATAGACTAAGTCTATGTAACCCTTCAAGAAGAAATTTGAGTTGTTCTTGTATTCCAAAACATAATCAATATTACTCTAAATATATCTTAAAACATGCTTCACTATAATCCAATGACACTTATTTGGCTCTTGTATGAATATCAAAAGATAGCTGATAGTAAAGTATATGTCTAGTCTGGTATAAGTCAAGTAAATGAGACTCCAAACAATCTTCTTGTATTGAGTTTCATCTACTTGAGGTAACCCCAAAAGTCAGGATATTTGCAAAACTTTCTCGTTTGGAGTTGACATTGGTTTACAATCTATCATCCTATATTTTCTCAAGGAGCATCTTTACATATTTTATCTATGAGACAAAAATATGGTTCTAGTTTTACCATATCTCTGAGCCAAGGCAATAATGAATTAGCCCCAAATTTTTAATGTCAAAGGATTTCTCTAAATCATTCTTTAATTCTTAAAAAATATCATCTGAACTTCCTATGATCAAAAGATTATCGACATACAAAAATAGAATGATAATCTATGCGCCTACTTTATTGATATATAAATTAGTATCTAAGGGGATACAAATAAATCTATGATGTAATATATGATCATAAATATTAATGTATTATGCCCTTGGTGCTTGATTAAGTCCATAACATTATTTAATTAGATGACATTCCTTATGTGGATGATGCTTGTCAATGAATCCTTATGGCTGAGTCATGTATACTTCTTTGATATCACCATTCATTAATGCATTGTTCATATCCATCTACTAAATCTTCCACCCATTTTATGGTGTGAGTATGCAAACAACTCTAATAGTCTTGATATTAGTAGCGGATACAAAGGTATAATAATAATTGATTCATTCTTGCTGAACATATTCCTTTGAAACAAGTCATGCTTTATATTTGTCAATGGATTCATCTATCTTTTAATTTCTCTTGAAAATTCACTTGTAACCAATGTATTTTTTTGTTATAGGTAGATCGACAAGTTCCCATATCTCAATTTTTATGAGGGAATCATATTCAACATCGATGGCCTTCTTCTACTAAGGATGAACTAAAGCCTCTTGATTGATCTATGGTTTGGTGTTGTCTACTATTAATCTCATCCATATGATGTTAAATTCATGTTTTTCCTATCTTCTAGTCCAAACTCTTGATGACGTATCTAGATTAGATTTTAGCTATGAATCCTTGATGGTGTTTTTTACCCATTTTGGAAATTGATACTGCTACTAATTTGATGAAGAATTGTCTTCTAGATTTCTAAGATCAAAAAAGAAAAAAAAAATCCTTGTAGCTCACCATATTTGTGAGAAGATTCTTCATTCTCATCATCTAAATCTGGTAATAGTCTATGAGGGGTGGTATTTTTAGCTCCTTCTATGACAAAGATTCTAATGATGATTCATCAAAAACCACCTCTCAAATTTCATATTTATTCTATCTTAGGATCTATTATATGATATAGTTTTGAGGTAGTACTATACCCCAATATAAGGCATTAGAGTGTCTTTGGTTCGATCTTATTCCTTTTTTTATTAAGGACATGCATATAAGATGTACAACCAAATACTCTATGATGACAGATCGAAGGTTTATGATCATTCCATAAATTTTTTTGTGTATTATCCTGTAAGATCTTTGTAAGTGCCCAATTGAGAAGATATACAACTGGCTAAACCACTTATGCCTAAAATGGTGCATCTAACTTCATAGTGAAAAGCATGTAATGAGCCATCTCCATGACTAAATTACTATATCACTCTATAAGTCTATTTTGTTGTTGTGTTTAGGGAATAGTTTGGTGATGTTTGATCTTGTGTTGCTTTCAATTATGCCAAGAATTCATTTGATGTGAATTCCCCCCTTGAATTGAGCAAATGAGTCAAAGAAGCCTCCCTGAGTGGGTGACAACAAAGTGGTAGAAGACCTTAAAATGAGTTAAGTCCTCACTCTTCTTATTGAGAAAAAATACCCATGTCTTGCGAGAGAAACCATCAATGAGCAACTAAAAGTACTTAAATACTTGGAAACAAATAGGTAGGGTTCATCAAAGATTAGTAAGTACCACATTAAGAATATCCTTGGATTGTGATGAAATCGACCTGAATGTAACCCTATGTTGTTTGATGCTAAGGCATCTGGGGCATATAGGCAAGGAATGAGACTGTTGAGGAAGTCCACGGACCATGGCCTTAGAGCTAAGCTGATACAAAGAACCAATAAATAGGTGACCATATCGATAATTCCATAATGATCTAGATTCTATTATAGTGGAAAATATAGCAACAATATCGTATAAAACTGTAACTAGGGCATATGATTGATCCTTCAAAAAATCTCTAGCAATGACTCGACCTTCCCATGATAGAAGATAGGATTTTATGTGATTATTGATTATGAAATCCACATTAACCTTATGATTCAAGAGATGACTTATAGATAAGATATTTGTTTTCAAGCAAGGGACATATAATACCTTTATGAGAATATAGATTCAAGTCCTGAGAGGAATGGTGATAGTGCCAATTCATTTTGCAATATACTCTTTGTTGTTTGCAATTCAAGATCGATCTCTAGTGGGTTGAGTCATCATTGAATCAAATAGTTCCTTGCATTCTATCATATTCTTGTTAATGCCATAGTCGATCAACCAAACTTTTCTCATGTGTGACGAGGTTTGGGAAACAAGAACTACAGCTTTATATGCATTGTTGCATTCTATTTTTTTGGGTACTTCTTTAGATTCATCATCCTATTGATGTTGTGTCAGTGCCTATTTGTATTGCTTATGTCATTGACGGCATATTTTATATTTATGTGAATCATTTGTACACAATGTATCCTCTTGAGCTAATTAGCCTAGTGTTAAGGCATTATACCAATAACTATTAGTATCATGCATATTTGTATCACAAATATGACACCATATTTTTGCCCTTTCAGATTTCTATTGTTGTGTCTTGTTTGGTGGTCCTTTAGAGAATTTTGAACTATGTTTCTTGGAAATTAGGGCTTTATCCTTGAACACTTATTGCACGGACTGGATGGCTTCTTCTTGTGGAAGCAAATTCACCAATTTTTTGAAAGATACTACTTATTTTGTGATATTTAGTTTCTTGATGAATGTGCAAAACTGAAAGGGGAGAGATCTCAATGTGATCATAACCAATAGCTTGTCCTTGATATTTTCTCCACATGCAATTAATTCAGCTCATAGTTGTTCTACCTAGCATAAGAATTCCTCAACTTTATTACCATATTTCATAATGAGGGTATTAAGCTTAGAATGGAGATGGAGTATATTCATCTAATTCTTTGCCTCATCAATGGGGGACAAAATGTTTCAAGCCTCTTTCAATGTTGAATCATCCTGAATATGAAGTTGAACCTCATCGGTGACACTAAGTGGAATCAACATTAGGCATTTCACATTTGACTTGTCATATTTGGTTTGCACTTCAACTCCAGTAGGATGGTTAACTACTTCCCCATAATTCTTTGAATTGATGAATTATTTGCATCTTCATCTTCCATGTGACAAAAATCAGCCCTTTGAGGAGTTAGGTATCGAATAAGAGGAGTTTCAATGTAAACATTTTATTTTAATTTATACAAAAATTACAAAGATAACAAACAAGTATTTATTGCTTTAAAATTATGTATTAAAAGTATGTACCTTATCGAAATGCTGCCTTCTTCCTTCTCTATTGCATTGGCCATCCTCCGCTTCTGCACTCACTCCAGCTCGGTGATCAAACCTTGCAAACATTGATAAAGAATCTTAATGTTCTTATCAGCTTCTACTTCTGTTAATGCTTCAATCCACGTCTCAGTCTTCCTAGTCGTCACAATCTTAATGTTCCTAGATTGTGAGACTAAATGCTTTGATCCACTTCAGGCTTGGTATTAATCATTCCATGGCTCGATCAGGTAGGTGAAAGGATTCTAATGGTCTGCTGCATTTTTCGCCCAGGCAAGCGTTGACCAGGCTTTAGATTATATATCGCCACTCTTCAGCTTCCAGCCACGTTGCTTTTGTTGACTGGGTTATGTCGACTCAAATTCGTCCTCTTCTGCTTACTTCATAATGTGCGTCTATTATGGTAGACGGCTTATGCCCTTTCAGGCGACATCCACACTGTACTCTTCGCACATCTCTTGGCGTCGCTGTGCAGGCTTTACCAACTTCAAACTCAGTAAATGCTTCTACTGTGTAGCAGTCCGCTCTTTCTCCAGGCGCTACCTTGATACCTGATCTAGCAATGAAATGCTTCAATATATCATTCATTCGGAGGACGTGTATCAATACATTGTCCAAACAATTACCAAACCTATAACTACCAACTGATTATGAACTGCTACGCCACTTAACCGCTTAACCGACGCTACATAACAGCAAAACTAAATAATGTAATTAAGCTATGCTAACAGGATTCAATAAAGATTATGGTTTTCATTTAAAAAAAATAGAATTGTGCTTATTAATATTTTTTCTTTGTTAGTTTGTGGATTCATCAAGATAATGCATATAAATATTTATGCACAGTTCACGTGCATCCCTCCATATGACCCTTCATATGTAGTGGTTATGTGAATATGAAAATAGTAATAGAGTTGATGTCTTCTTAGTAAAAGACTTGACATATAAGATCTTAGGCCAAGGAAGAGTCATGTTTAGGTTTAAACATGGAACGATTAAAACTCTCTATAGTGTTATTTATATTCCAGGTTTGACTAGAAACCTAATATCTTTAACTAAGATCAATGATGCAGATGTTGAAGTAATTTTTAATAAATAAAAATTCGAGATGATTTTTTGGAGAAATAACATTAACCAGATGAGTCCTTATAGGAACATTGTTTAAAATCGAGACAAACATTATGAATTATCAATGTAATTGCGTTATGGTTAATGAGGTGAACATTATTTAAAATTGGGTTTCTGCTCTTTAGTAGAGAAGATAATGTTGTGGCATCCTAAAATAGGATCCATTTGAGATAATGGCCATTGAGCATTAAAATATAAAGGTATGTTTGATACAATTTTTGATATGCCCATTAGAATTTGATTTCTATGAACATTTTATGCTTGGTAAGAAAAACTAAGTGAAGTTTGTTAGTGGTACTACAAGATTAGAAGTAATTTTTCATTTAGTGCATAGTGATGTGTTTGGACCTATGAAGGTTCCTTTGATAGGGAAATATTTGTATTATGTTTATTTTATAAATGAAGAGTAAAAAACAAGGTTAAGGTCTTAAGAGTGTGAAAATGTTATGTTTTTATTACATTTAATATGTTTAAGGAGCATGTTTAAAACCAAAGAGAGAATAATATTAAAGTATTGAAGAGTGAAAATGTTGGAGAATAGTGCTCAAATTATTTTCAACCACTTGTAAGGACAACAAATTTGAAATTAAAAATAAACTACATATACACCAAAATATAATAGAGATTACCAAAAAAAAATGAATAAGAATCTAAAGGATGTTGTGAGAAGCATGTTTAGTTATGCACAATTGGAAATAAAGTTGTGTAGTACTAGTCACATTTTCTGTCAATTTGATCAATATATCACATGCATCAACCTTTATTTTTAAAAAATCCACATGAATCATGTACTACTAAAAAATCCTCTCTCAAACATATAATAGATTTTGGTTATGATGCTTATTTATATTCTAAAGAAGTAAGGAATAAGTTGGACATAAAATCAACAATGCTCATATTTATTGGATATGATGGTCATGTGGAGGGATATAATATTTATAATATTGAAATTAAAAAATATTATTTATGTTGCAATGTTATCTCTAGAGAGGTAAATGTGGTTCCAAAACATGAAAGATAGAAAAAAATGAATATGAAAAAGTTTAATTTGAGGAAGAAGAGAGAGAAGTGTCTAAATTTGAAGCAACTGCATAAATGAACTAGAAAAAAACTTACAAGTGGGAGGTTCAGGTGAAGTGGAGTAACCATAGGATGTAGAACTAGAATCTCTAATCATGAGAAAATCAAAATCAAGTGAGAAGGATAATTGATAGGTATACTTCTCTTTATTTTTGTTTTGCATTCCTTTTGTCATTTTTGTGGCTATTTTATGAAGATCTCAAGATTATAAAGGAGGTTATCACCTCAAAATAAACTAAGACTTTGAATAAGTCTATGGAGAAGAAGTGGAGTCTTTAGATAAAAATCAAACATGAGACTTGGTGATACTACCTCACAGAAGAAAAGTATATATCTTCAAACATGTATTTAAGAAGAAATACAATGTGTATGGGAGAATAGGGAAGTATAAAGCTCATATGGTAGAAAATCGATTCCATCCAATAGAGGGAATTTATTTTTTTCATATTTTTCCCCTATTGCTAAAATACATTAAATTATATTTATTATAGCTATCGTTGTTTCTTTCTATTTGGTAATAAAATAGATGAATGCAAAGAACACTCGTATAGTTGGTGAGATTTAGGAACAACTATACATGACATAAGAAATATAAATATCTATATAAGAGAAAAGGGAATAAATGATTTGGTTTTCAAGCTCAAACTAAATCTGTACATATTGACGTAATCAGCACAAATTTAGAACTAAACATTTGATAGAGATGTTTTGGGACACAGGATTGGAATAAGCAAATTTGATCCCTATCTTTATTTTAAATATCAAGTTAAAAATAAATTTTAGACATGGAAATTAAAAGGGATTCGGCAAATAATAGATTTTAGTTAAATCAAGGGAATTACATTGATATGGTATTGTAAAGGTTTAAGATGCCAGAAATTAATCATAGCTATAATCCCTTTTGTATTGGTAAAATTCATTCTATTGAACAATGTCTTAAAATAGAATGTAACATTCCCACTGGGATCTACTTAGAAATACATTTTTTAAAAAAAATTAAACAACATAGTCTTTCATCAGACTTCACCTCAAGAATCCAATTACTGATCCAAGTAAAATATTCTAAGTATGCCATCTATAAAATAAGAATGTAACATCTACCTATTATAGATCACCAACATTATATGAACCAAAACATAGTTGAATATAGAAAGTAATTAGAGATGCCTAGCCATAGATGGTACAAGCATACAACCACTGGTATTTATAAAATTAGTAAATAATTAAATTTAATTAGAGATAATGTTTATATAGTATTAAATCCAATTATAATATACCATATACAAGGCTCCACAGAGCATGAGTTGCCAAAACTTTGGTATCTATGGCAATCTCATGGGTACTCTCCATATAAGTACTATTATGGGGAGGGAGAGAATCATCTTAGTGATTTTTGAAACTGAAAATAGACCATTGATCCCCAACACAATCCCCCATTAGGGAATGACCCTCCATTCATACATGAGTATATAGTAGTGGTGTGGGAATCCAAAGAGACAAGCTAGTACTCATGTGTTGTATGATTTTTAAGAACATGTAATATCCTTTAAAAAAATTTAGTCTAATATAATATCACAAAAAAGTAGAAATCATACATATGAAATGGCAATGTCTATCTAACATTACTTTGGCCAAACTTTTGAATAGTTATTAATCTCTAATATCAGTCACATTCGTGCACACCACTTGATCATAATATCTTCATCTGATATTGATGATACTAGTAAATAAGTGAAGTTCATCTCACTAACTTAGTACCAATAATGTAAGATTTGGTTAAATAAATATAAATAAAAAACTCCTATAAATTAATTCTTACTATAAGGCATGATATGTGCTAAACATATGAATACAAAAAATGCATACATTTAGTCCATCAAATATATGAATGATCACTATATTATTTTTTACATAAATAATAAGCATATAACAATAGATTATACCAACTAGTATAATTTATATTTAAACTACATACTTCTAAATTCCTTAAGTATATTCAAATATAATGAATTCTATGAAGAACAACAATATCATAACTCCTTGTTCTAATATATGACTACTCAATTACAAACATCCAGTCATGCTAAAGAGAGTTATATTTCTCATGAACATAGAAACTTACATTTTAGCAATTTGTTATATGTTTTGGAGATTGTAAGTATAACTATTTTTTTTAGGAGTTTATGACTATGTTTTAAACCATCAACAGAAATATACATATAATCCCTGATCACATGCATTATTACATGTGTATATCCACTTGTACATATAAGTATACTCATGTTATGTATCATACACAAGTTTTCAATGGAACAATATACAATATAATAACCATTAATTCTTGATAAGAATTAGTGGAATATGTTACAACATACTATTCACTAAAAATATACATAATCCATAAATATACTAACCATTAATGGCATAATCATAACATATACTAACAACTAATCATTAGATCAATATTTAGAAATATATTATGAGTTACATTATCTAGTAATAAAAGTATACTTATGAATAAATATTTTTAGATATAGTATATTAAGCAAAGATGGTCTATTCAATATGTGATTTACTAAAGTCCTTCTACCCAATGAACTCATACTTATATATAGTCTATCTTGAGTATAATTACAGATAGTACCTAAAAATTCATAACTAAGTATACAGACAGACTTGGCATGGTATTCAGTTTACTCACTAAGTTGACACATTTTAAACTACTATATATACATACATACATACATACATACATACATACATACATACATACATATATATATATATATATATATATATATATATATATATATATATATATATATATATATATATATATATATATATTTTTAATGAAATAATATATTCAATGGGATGTTAGTATGCATTGAGATCTACTCTATAAGATACACAAAATTCCCCACTTCCTAATAATGTATATATTATTTGACTGTGTGTGTGTGTGAGGATATATATCCTCAAACACACACACAGTCAAATAATATATACATTATTAGGAAGTGGGGAATTATTTGTATCTTATAGAGTAGATCTCAATGCATACTAACATTCCATTGAATCTATTATTTCATTACAAAATTCATTATAATCATATCACTTCATATATATTTTATTAAGTTATTATAGAATGTTGGTATCCAAAGTCTCAAAAATCACTTTATATACACATATGATCTCTACATATCCATTTATAGATATCTATTGGTAACCCAAATTTACATTTACCATTGATATAAATAGAAGATTATACATCCATTCTCTTTCTCTCTACTCTACTCAGATTACTTAGTATATAGAGGGAATCATTACTAGTCTATTGATGTTACAATTTGCCATTATATCTCTCTTTGCCATTACTCTCATTGGTTAAGAATATAATAAGTTATATATATTCTATGGAATTATTAAGGCACATACTTTTCTATTTTCCAAGGTTGACATATGTGGTATTATAATTTGGATAATATATACTCTTTTAATCAAATTATAGGTTTAACATTATAGGTAACTTATATTTCTTATATATATACACAAATCTCAATTATTAGTTAACTGGACCAATATATATATATGCAAATTAATATATAGTTCCAACACAGATTATAGGTCTCTGTATATAATTATATATATTTAATCATATATATATGACTTTTATTTTCATATCTCTACATATATAGTTATTGTGTAGATTATTAATATATATAATTCCAACATAGAGTTCATATATATATATATATATATATATATATATAGCGAGAGAGAGAGAGAGAGAGAGAGAGAGAGAGAGAGAGAGAGAGAGAGAGAGAGAGAGAGAGTTCAATCACATATTATATATCTTTGCTTCAAGTTAATTGTGATCACAATTAACTTGAATCAAAGATATATAATATGTGATTGAACTCTCTCTCTCTCTCTCTCTCTCTATATATATATATATATATATATAGAGAGAGAGAGAGAGAGAGAGTTCAATCACATATTATATATCCTTGATTCAAGTTAATTGTGATGTATATTTCATCACTTATAATTATATTTTAGATTTAATGACTTTGTTCTGAGTAGTGAGATGTATATTATATGTTGTCATATTCTCAATATGTAATGGTGATAACATAACGTGTAATGAGTTCTCTTAGCAGTACAACATGTTAATGTCTAAAGTCTCAAATCAAAATCTATATTAAGTCTATATTGGATACATTAAAATAACACATACCATTACATAATAATTACTGACCATTACATATTCTCATAAATCAGAATCTATATTACATTTCTACTAATTTCATGGAAAACATACAACATCCATTTATTTACGAATTACTTTTAGATTCAGAATCTATATGTAATATTACTATCAAATATAGAGTCTGAGTTATGCTTTCTTAACTCCTAACAATTACTTTTAGATTTTGAGTTAATATTAATATAGATTATTCACAAATTCATAAATAATATAACATATACATTGTGATAACTCCTAATATATTATCTTATTGATTCACAATATGTAATATATTTGGAAAATCTCACACAATTCACTATGCAAATTCAACACTAGATAATTGTGAAAAACATTTATGTTCAAATCTAAAAACATCACCAACCTCTTTCATGTTAAATGATAACATACACTGCTTCTTTCTGTGTTCCCTTTTCTCCACTCTTCCTTGTTCTCTTCACACTATTATCCTCTATAATACTTCCTTCCTCTTCCCTTACTTCTTTCAATCTGGTGCTTTAATGACTCACCCTTCTTTTAAATCAATATTTTCTTTTCAATTCTTGGAATGATTTTCTTTCCAAACCAAAAGGCTTGTCTCTTTTATAAGTCTTGCCTCTTTTTTTCATTTTATTTTATAAGAATAATAAAACACAAGTTGTTTTATTTCATAATTATGGTATAATACATTACTATGTATAACATAATTACCAATTATAATTCATTATAATTTCATACTAACTTCGTATAGGTAATCTTATCAATAAGACTAATGTAACTCAGTTACATTCCATTATTTAAAATGGTAAATAACATGTTATTATTTAAATCTGAGTTAAAATAACCAAAATGTAAATCCTATAAGATTAATTCCACATAATCATTAAACTAAGAAAAGACACAAAAAGTATGCATATTCAATTATCTAAATATAGATAATCATCAAAACATACTAAACCTAACCATTTAGTTATGCATATAATATCTACTCACTAATGTGGTGTGTGTAAGGTTATAGCCATTCCTTTATCATCTCTCAACATCTCCATCTACGTCAACCTCCCTAATGATGCTCTCCCTCTATCATTCTCTAAGGGTTATATCTTTGCTACATCAAACTCACAACAAGAAGGTAGATAATACATAACATGGTGACAAATATCATAAAATACTTCTACAATAATAATCATCTTCATAATGTAAATAATATACCATACAACTAAACTCATATTAATGTCATCTCAAAATAACATGCAACTATCCCATAACAACATATGACTTACATCGTAAGTAAATAATAATCAATTCAAAATTTTAATCATAAATATCCATGGAAAATCTAGTAGGTTTAATTAACAAGGAATAAATATTTGACATAGATTAATAAATTGAAGACATGTCTATAGTCCCATATGTTAGTGGTGTTGGTGGTTTGATGCATCTAATGGTCTATACTAGATATAACATTTATCATATAGTGGTACTAGTGACCATCGTGAAATCTAGGAAAGAAACATTGGACTATGATGAAGAGGATCTTCAATTAATTTCATGGGATATTAGACTATGTGATTTTATATTAGGTTAATCATAGTGAAATAGAAGCATTAAATCTACATGGCATTTTGGATTCAGACTAGGCTAGAGAACTTGGCTAATGAAGGTGTACTAGAAGCTGTAGGTTTAATTTGTTTGGTCGAGCTGTAAGTTGGATAAAAAAATAATAGGATATTATTGTGTTATCCACTATAAATGCTATGTACATAGTACTTACTCAAGCAATCAATAAAGTTGTTTGGATTTAAATATTTATTTCTATTATTGTGTTTGTTCAAAAGGTTGTAAGAATAGATTGTGACTTTGAAATTGGAATCTCTTTCCTTCAAAGAATCATGAATATCACTTTATAATGAAACACATTGATATGTAATACCAATTTTAAATGGAAATGGTAAAGGAGAATAAAATAATGTTAGATAAGGTGGACACATGTGAGAAGATTTTCAGTTCACCATTGAAGGTTATGTAAAATGAAATTTTTTTTGGCATAGAAAATCAATGGGCATAGCTACCCTTATCTACTTATGTAATGGTAGTGTGGCTCCCAATGGAAAATATGCAAACAATAATATGTTTTAAAAGTGATTTGTAAACATTATATGATTTACACTCTATTAGAGTATATATATGAACACCATGGGATTATCCATGATTTACACTATATATTTCATATTTTCTGTGATCAACATGTATTTAAGTGGTTTTGACGCAAGTATTACATATTCCATAGTTTTGTTACACATGGTATTTTATTAAAACTTTCATAGTTATATATTGATATTTATATACATACTAGACACATACAATAGTATAAATAAATAAATTGAGTCCAAATTATTATATTGTAAATAATTGGGTTAATACAATATTTTCTAAATATGAAAAAATTTCTTAATTAAAATTGTATATAAGCTATAACTATTATTATGTTATGTTAAATATTTTTTTAAGCATTACATTATGTTTTAATTTATTCGATTTTATTTTTATCTTCTTCATATTTTAAATAAATTCGTTGCATTTTTACATTATAATTTTGAATTTACCATTCTTGGTATATGCCATTGCAATTTATTCTTATTTGTTTATATCTAGTTTCTTTATTCTTTTCAAATCTCAAATTTCGAATTTTCTATGTTTTTGTTTACATTACTAAAATAACACAATATTTATGTGTGTTATATATATAATCATATTCCATTGATATATGAGTAAATATGACAGATATTTTATTTTTTAATATATGTTTTTAGTTTATAGTTTTGAAACTCATTAGAATATGAGTTTTTAGTTTTTATTATTAGAATGTCACAATCATTATTTTTCTCATATTTAATCATATTCAACCATGATTTTAAGTTTGAGTAAATATCAAATAAATATGGATAATAATATTTTAATATAAAATAAAACTCTTATTTATAAAATTACATAAAAAATATTTTTATATCTTCATATTATACTAAATTTAATTAATGCTTCAATTTCAATTCACTTTTTCCCCTAATTTTGTTTGTCGATGACACTGAACTATGGTGAGTCTAATATACTGATTCACGTCCTATATTACTGCATTGAATATGCAATCTTATATGAGTTAAGTAGCTCTGAAGCTATAACGTTTGAATGGTCCTGGATTGTTTTTTTTTATAATTTTGAATGTTAATGTCATTTCAAATGAAATATATTTACTCTTAATGATAAGATATTTTAAAACTTAGAATTAAATAAATTTGTTATTCAAACTAAAATCCCTTAAAAACAATTTGACACATTAACATGTTAGTAAATCAATATATTAACTGACATTAATACAAATGAAATGCAAAATTTAGTGCCTTAAATTCTACTTCCAGTGTTAGCTTCCCAAAAAAAAAAAAAATCACTAATGTGTTAAGATAAAGCTGTACTCATTAACTAAAATCAATGTCTATGCAAAACCTTTTCTAGCTATCATATTATCTCAAAATTTCAAGGAACATAGCTTTTATGCTTTATTTAGGCCAACATCTTTTCCTATTTAATTATTCAACTCTTCAACCATTCAAAAATACCACATATTTTCTATCTGAATACTTGAGATTATTTTTTTCACAGGGGTAGTTTTATTTATTTTAGTAACACTTCAGAGTTATCAATAACTTATAAAAAATAAATATAATTTATAAAGTATTTTCTGATGTAAAAATATTTTAAAATATATTAATAATGTTAGAATAATTACTTGGAAACTATGTAAAATGTATCATTGTATAATATCTTGTGATTTAAAACGGTAGATTAGAATATATTAATTAATGTAAGAATAATTCATCAAGATGTAAGGAAACTTGAAACTATGTCAAGTATCATAACTATAAAATCACTAGCTAATAACTCCTCTTCAATTGAAAATATACTTAATAATAGGAAAGCAGGCTTGCATAACAAAATTAATTACTCATACAGACTGACCAAGTCCCATATTTTTACACTAGCAGGAAAAATAGTTGAACAGGAAGAGGTAAAGCGATGTTCGGTATCAAGTTTCAATGTTAGTTTAGAATGATATATTTTTCAAAACTGTATCTATTGCTTGAAATATTTAGAATATTACCACCACTTGAGTTTCTAAATATTCGTATTAATATCTTTCTTCTTTTCAAACTTTATAATCTTATCATCATGTTTTTTTAAGGAAATATTGTTTTGTGAAACTTTAAAGTATTAAAAAAAACTCGTATCTTTCATATATATGTGTTTATATGTTCACCATCCTATATTCATTTGGCCATCAACTCCTCATAATTCAAAAAGTACAATGTTGATGTTACAGTATATGAAAATAAAATACCCATATGAATTTTTAACATTTCGTTTTCTACTTTGTAACCATTCTATAACATCTTTTTGATTTCCGTCATTTCCAGGAGATCGCTGATGAAACATGAGCAGGTGATGAGAAAATCATTCTAATATAATAATTGAAGATTCCCATGTAGAAGTTTAAAAAGAGAACGCCAAGCTAAAGGACGGTTTTTGAGAGGATAGTAAGAGATTATAATGATAATTGTTTTGAAGTTCCTGCACAAAAAAAGGTGAAATTAAGTATTATAACCTGTGGAGTCTTATTATTCATGTGATAATGTACGTAGGCTCTTCTTACAATATCTATTATTTTATAGGAAAATTTGTTAATATTTTAAATATAGTTAATTGTTTTTGTATTAAAGGTTTAAATCAATGTGGGATATAAGGATGTCCATATTGCCTTTAAAAACATCATCAACGGTTATTATCAATTTTATTAACATTTTTCGAAGGGACAAGATCGTCATCATATTGTTGGTGGTTTTAATCACTCAAACATCTTTAATGACTATGATTGATTTGACATACCTTTTGAGATTTAAACCTGAATAGGATTAAACACAACCAAACCTCTTAAACATTCCATTACATACCATTTTAAGACTCTAAATTTTCATTTTATAATATTTTTCATAATATATTTTTTTTAATAATATTTAATGGAGTTCAATTTATTTTTTTAATAAAAACTAAAATGAAATATCATATGTAATGTTACATGCATTTGAATTTCAATTTTTGTAACCATTTCTATATTCTTATGATTTTGATTGAATTGTATATTTTGTTGGTGGTGGTTGGTCAATATGTGGAATGAAAATATTAGGACACTTTTTTCCAGCCAAAAGTTTTGTGCAATACTAAATAACATAGGGGTGAATTTCATTATTTTTGATAATGAATATTATTTTGAAAAAAATAATTATTATCAACAAATAATAAAATAAAATAAATGTGTAAATGAGAAGAAATGTTGCTTCCACTAAACAAGTTTTCTTTTAAAAGAAGTGGGAAAAAAATGATATAAAAAGTGATATTTTATTTAGAGGATAACTTTCATTTGATTAAAAAATAGGAAAAAATTGTGGAGCATTCATATTGTCTAAATGCCTCAAAGTGATAAAAAAATATACTAATATTAGGAGTTTATCCATTATTTTATCAAATGACGAGGAATTTTAAATTTTGAAATGGTGTAAAGAGTTAGTTGACATGGGCTTAGAATCATTCATAAAATGCACAAGTTGCTTACATATGCTAAATTAGATACGATCTTTTCAATAATGGGGTTCCTAGAAAATCATGGCGGATAGCTTTTAAAAAAAGTATCCTTATTTATCATTTAAAAAAATAAAGTAACTGAAAAAAATATACAATTATGAAGTTTTGGTTTCTATAGTTTTTAATTTTTAATGTGAAATTTTACAAAATATTTTTATGTTTTCAATATAAACTTTAAAAAATATAGAATTACAATTAAAATTAATTGAAGGTTGGAAGGAATTTTAAAATGTAAGTAATTTAAAATAAAATATAATAAATAAACGGAACAAAATATTAACATTTATCAATGTATATGATTAGTCTATGCATATATTACACCTCTTCAAATAAAAGAATACTCATAAAATTTCATTTTAAGTTGTCAAACTACGGAGAATATATGGTTGTCTAAACTAATGTATACTAATGTATAGATGACTAAAGAATTATTTTTGAACTGTATACGTCATTTATATCTATATGCAAAGTGTCACGAACAAACATACATATTCTAATATTTTATGCAAAGTTTCACTTCAAGTAATTGAAGAGGCAAGGGATTTGGGGATCGAGCTAGTTGCATTTCCCCATCACAACTAGCCAAAATTTTCTGCCCTTGCATGTACATTTTTAAAAATGTATTTAAGACTCATTTAAAATTTTATGAGTTAATCATGGATGAATAAACATCATTTTATATAGAGAATTTAGGATACACAATAGTCGGGCACTTTTTTAATAACAATAAAAAGGGCACTCATTCCAAATAATATGAAATTTTGATTTAGAAGGATAAGTTCATTCCAATTAAATAATTTCATGTTTAAACATATGATGTTATAGGTGATTAGAACCTCATAATGTAACAAAATAGGTAAATATGAGGAACATAACCAAATTACTATCAACATCATTCAAAAAAAAGTGGAGAAAATAGAAGCAATGCACATTATTGTAGAATGTGTAACACCAAAATTTTTAGAAGATAATGGAAGTCATGAAACTTATTTAAAACTGAGACAATGTGCATTAATTGACCCTTCCAATAAAAAGGGATGCAACTTTATTTTCCATCGGGGAAGGATTAATTGTTCCTACCCATGTAAGCACTCCATATTGGGTAAACGATTAGGCAAAAAGCTTTGAAATTAATTTTAAATTCTTCCATACATGCATGTCAATATCGATGCTCTCACTAACTCCTCCCCCACTGAAGTTGGTTCATTACTATGTAAAATGTGGAGAATGAGACGTTAAAAAGGTGGTTCATTACTATGTAAAAGGCAGAGAATGGGACATTAAAAAATGAAATAGTAGATTGGGGTGCAATTGAAAATACATTTAAAGATAAAGATGAAGATTATTATTTTTTAAATATATTAAAATCATAAGATGCTTTTATTATTATCATTTATTAAATAAATCAAAATTATTATTTTTTTAAAAATATAATAAAATTAAAAGTATTTTTCAATTATCAAGTATAATAGTTTCTAAGAAATAATGATTAAAGTTTGGAACATAATATCAAAATATTCATATTCAAAGAGTATCGACAAATGTTTATAAAAAAATATCTTTAAAATGATGATGATGATGATGATGATGATGATGATGATGATGATGATGAAAAAAGAAAATATGTATGGATAAAAACTTTTAGACAAGTTAAGATGGAAAGAAGGTATTAAAAAAAAAAATTGAAAATAAGATTATAAAATAAATAAAAGATTGAAAAAATATAATACAAAACCAAGAAAGAAAGAAAATTAAAGATAGTAATAAAATGGACCGGTAATTAAAATATGATATAAAAGAATTAAGAAGGAAAAGGTGTTTCACAGACCCTTCTAACCCTCTTCTCCAACAAAACTACATTTTCAAAGACATGATAAAAAAATCATATCCCACTTTCTTAAAACGCATTCAATATCCTTGTTGGAGTTTCTTTTTTGTTCCTCTTTTGTTGAAACTAAAATACAAGAACTAAGCCTAAAATTTTATATGAACAGATGGCTTATAATCATGTTATCCTGGCACCAAATACTCCCAATGAAAAAACATATTTTAGGAGAATACCCTTGTAAGATTAACAACAAATGCAATTTATTCAAATTATTCATTATTTCAACCTGAATGATTTATGTTTTGAGCTACATGTCGATTTGTTCTAGACTTATAACATTTTAATAGGTTACATTTAGTTTTTTGGTCATACAAAGGATACTACGGTGCTCACGTTAGAGTTTGTATTCTTCATAGAACAAGGTAAATTTATAATGTAATGAGGCCAGTAAGTTTTATAGTTCATTAAAAAAGGTAATATATAAAATAATCGTTATTTTTTATTAATGGAATCCACCTAAAAATTATGTTTCTGGCAAGACTAATGAAAAAATAAATTTACCCATGCAAATAATCTGAATCATTCATTAAGAGAGCATGAAATATATGCAGAAAATGGGAAATGAGTCGTAATCTCAATGGAGTTTTATTATGTATATTTTCCAAATTGTTCTTCTCCACCCTGCAATGATTCTGATCTATACATTCAAAACTTCAAAGAATGGATAGAAGATAAATATGAAAACCACTTGTTCGAGAATGAACCAAAAAAAAAATCGGGAAAACAATTTGAAAAAATAATACTTAAAGTTGAAGGAATGAATTTTTCTATTTATTGCGACGTTGTTAGAAAACACAGGTTGTGTTATATTATTTTCAAAAAATGACACTACTCCAGATTGTGCAGATTCGCATTCCAACCATGGCGTGCATTTGGAATTGGATTGGTGGTTAAAAAAATAAATTCATAGAGAATTTGATCCCTAGACAAGTTCTTTAATAGCTTTTCCTTGATTTGAAGAAAGTGATTTAGTTTTTAATCTATGTTCAATATAGCAAAGAAAGAAGAAAAATAATGTACTATTCCAATTTTCTTTGTAAACACACTTTAGAAACTATAAAACATTACCAAACATAAAAATCTAGTAATAAATATGATCCACTGAGAAGAAATGGAAATCGTTTACTTCATAATGACTATTGTGCAGCTTTGTTAGCAAGAGTACAGGGACAGGGAATTAATTGTAATAAAACGAGAAAATAATTATATTAAATTTGAAAAACGAGAGAATGAATAACAGGAAAATACGAGTTAAAAAGTAATTTTAAAAGTTATTTGAAGAGCTTTTATAAATAAATGTATGAAGAGAGGAAGGTAGGCCACTGTTGAATAAAACATGTATCTTTAATGACTTTAATGACTTCACTTGTTTTCATGGTTGTTCTTATTCTATTTTATGGTTTCCACTATTTATTTCATTATATTCTATATTTTATTGTATTTTATTCTTACCACTAAAGTATTCCATTAATGTGGCTGTTGTCAAGAGCATGGGTCTCGAATTTTTTTTGAGCAGACTATCAAGATATGCTTGAGGAAGAGGAAGATGGTTTCGAATACTCCTTATCTCATTAGATTTTTGTTTTTTTTTCTGGAACGTAAGATTTTGGTGTTTTCGTAGATTCTTGCATTTAAATGGGTATCCGCGTTTCTTGCCTTATTCGAATTAAAATGTGGTTCGTTCTTTGTGAGATTTAATCTTTTTGTACGTAGACACATCAATTTTTTAATTGAATTAGGGACCCATTATTGTTTGCATATCTTTATTTAGGGTCTTTATAGCTTTAGATTCATGACATTGGTTTCAGTTTTTTTAAGTTTAAGGTTACTTTTAAAGTTTAAAATTTATAGAAATTTGAATTATCAAAATCAAAACATGAACGATCATTTTGGTTTATTTTAATCCTTGGGTTTTCATATTTTTAGTTATTTTTTTAGGTTAACAAAATTAATATGCTTTCCCTTAGTGTTTCTATAATTGTATAACTGTGAATCAAAGGTTTGTAAATTATTCACTGCTAGGACCCACTTTATTACATTGTTATGTTGCATTGATCCTTCATGCCTTTGCAAAAAATTTCTAAGTCTCTAAAATATCAAAGATCTAGAAAGGAGAATTGAAGTTGTGCATAAACCATATTCATGATATATATTATGCCTTTGATATTATTTTTGAATAGTATTTATGAACATGTTTAATAAATTATTTAATAGGTAATTGGACTGACATGTTTTTATTTTAGCTGAATTTTTACCTTTATTATGTATTAATAAGTTTATTTCATGCTTAGGATTCTCTTAGGCTATCTCAGATCTCATTTGCTTGCACCACATGACATCAATTCACTAATTGAAATTGTAAGTAAAGAATGCAAGTAATTGGTAGTGACTCCATTGTAGTGCTTTGTACGGAGTTTCCCAGTGAAGCAGAGAAAAGAGAGTTATCAATGTGTCATCATTTCGCTAAACTAGAGGGGACATCAACAAGGAAATGTTTACAAAAATTACCAAGAAAGCATAATAGTGAGAGACATCCACATGTCATCATCTCACTAGTCCAAATGTGACATTAACATGGATCTTTACACGAATAATCCCAGATAAGCGAATCTCCTAAATTTCAGCAAGTTTGACCATCCCACTGGCTTATAGGTGATGTCAACATGGATCTGTGTATGGAAAGTTGAAAATAAATAGAGAGTGAGAACCATCCATGGATCATCATCCCACTAACCCATGGCTTTAAAGAGACAAATCACAACAAGCTATAGCTCATGTAGGAGTGTAATAGTAACATGTAGACAATTTTCCTTCAAAGCCATGTCAGCAAATAATGAAAATATCAAAACAAAGATTGAGAGAGAAAAAAAGAGACATAAGTCATATTAATCTAACTAGGCATTTGAAATAATGCAAAAGAATATAAATGGCAATAAAAGCCCTAAAATTTGGTATTATGAAATTTAAACATAAATAATAAACAAGGAAAAGAGTGAATGTCATTGTTACACTTAATTAGCACAAATTGAAGAATTAATTCATTCAATTCTCAAATCCAATATAACTAAAACAATATATTTCAAATTATCATTTATAGTCTAGTTACATATCCTCCTAATTATCAAGATAATTGTGAATTTTGAGCTTAAGTGCAAAATATGAATCTAGAACTCTATTGAGATAAAGAATTTATAGATTTTTTCATAGATCAAAACATTTTAAAGACTAGATTTATGATGGCTTACTCATCTTGCATTCTAATCCCCTCTACATATTAAATTATAGGACCAACTAAATACATAGATACAACATTTTACTTGGTGGCTTTGAACCATGAGTTCTAACTATATTCCACTATTTAAGATGTGGTCAATGTAGTTAAACCATATAAGGTTGAGGACCAAATATTTATTTTTACATGTAGATACAAGGATGAATGCTTGGCCATCAATGTGGTTGGTCTTCACTACACAATATCCAATTCAGATGTAATGCTTTACATTGATGTATTATTTTATTTATTATTGAAT
The DNA here is from genome assembly GCA_037957365.1 of Torreya grandis. Taxonomy (NCBI): domain Eukaryota; kingdom Viridiplantae; phylum Streptophyta; class Pinopsida; order Cupressales; family Taxaceae; genus Torreya; species Torreya grandis. Next base: position 825,732 of record JARHVA010005465.1, on the reverse strand, counting down.
ACTAAGGCTATTATAAATATATCACACTTTAGGATGGGAAAAACACCAATTGCATATATCAGTGGGAATAACTTTGAAAGGAATTACATGATCCTATTTCTATAGATGTCATATAGGTAGGACATGGTGAATTTGTGGCTTCTTAATAATAACGTCAACAATAAGTTACAAGAGTGGGTCGAAAACACAAGAAACTTTAAAATTCTACCTCAGTTATCCTCATTTAGATCTTCAAACATGGTGTAATAATTGTTATGGTCCTATTAAATAGAATATACATTTTTTCAGCCATCACTCATGTTAATAGGTATGGTTCCTTTCAATGGACATGATTTAAAATTCTAACAAAATTATTTCCTTATGAGAAATTATCAACTCCAAATTTATTTTGAAATTCACAAAAATCAAAAGTTCTTTAGATGGGAAATTCTACATGATACCCTATGTAATAGACTTGATGACTTCAACTATGTATTAATCCTATGAGTATCCTTGGTAACCATCTATAGACTACCGAAGGAGCATGATATATGATTAATTTAATGCTCTTCATGTGCATAGATTAATGAAGAACATGAAAAAGGATAACTGCCACTATCTACTCTATGATGTATCAAGAAATTTATGGGAAGAACATGCCTAGGCTCTCGAACCCTATTAAGAAAACCACTCAAAATATGGTAAATTATTCATTTTATGCTAAATTATATAATAATTAGAATTAAAAGAATAAAGGCACACCCTTTGTACTTACCAAGGATTGTGACTAACAAAATATATGAGTAATAAATTACTACTCAATTGGTGCATAACAATGATATTGACTTAAGGAAAGTTAACCAATCAACCATCTATATAACTCTTCTCAGTACTAATATGATGTACAACATAAAATGAGAACACCTCCAATTTGTTGGAAATATTAGGTCACATTATGGGTTTAAAATGACACCTTTCAGACACTTAGACTCTAGAAAAAAATATTAGAGAACACATTAAAAAATATGAAAGAAAAGTGAGCATCAACTATGGACATCATTCTTATGATCATGATAGTGTGTGATCATGAATGTAGAATATGATATGGACATTAGCCCTATAAGGATGCATATTTCAAACATTTCAATGATTGTGCCACAAAGGATTGATTATGATCCTACTATCACTAATGATGATGCCAAGATAATTGAGAAAGACAATTGGGTTTCTAGACCTATTCATGCCCCCTAGGTATAAGAAGAAATGTAAGAATACGGTGGCCCATCTGGCCAATAATACATCAAGAGAGATATTGAAAACATAAAGTATCCCATATACACAAAAATACTACTAAATATCTAAAATAAGTCTTGAAGGAACCTCATTACATAATTAAAGACCTGAAACCTATGACTCTCATCAAATCAGTTGTACTTTTATTCGTGTTTCCTCTACCTCCATTAACCATAGCACAACAAGTCTTCCTTCCATTTTATCTCAAGTTCATGTTGCTTGTCCTTATTTTTGTACACCAATAGTGATTCCCTAATTCCCTAGGCATCCATCTTCATCACCACCTACCATGAAAATTACATGACCATTGGTGTTACGTCAATCCACTAGATTTCTATCTTCATCCACCATAATTCCTCAAGTAGTCACCATTTCTCCCATGCACTTACCATCTCCTACCACTACATTCCCTTAAACTCCTATTCTAACTTCAAATGGGCCAACCTCTATTATTAAAAAAAAAAGTTACAGATGTAACAAAGCCCAAGTATCCTCACATTTCACCTCAAAAGGTGAAAGTGGAAGAGAAACAAGTAGTCACTCCCAAGTAGAAACAAAGAAGAATGGGTGAACTGGGGTCTGACCCTATTCATATTTATGATATTAAGGAGAAGGATAAAATATGGGAAAAAAATAATAGTGGGTTTAAAATAATGAAAAAAAGAGACGTAATCATTTGATGAGACCACATAAATAAAGGAAGATGATGGATGGAAGATAGAGGAAATCATCTAGTGAATAAGAACATAATTAATGTAAGAATTTGAAAAATTTAGTCATGGAGATGGTAAATTTATGGCTAATAAATTACTATAAAAAATATAAGAAGGTGTAGAAGTAGAGGTAGAGTCGAAAATACATATTACAACATAGAATCCATCCTCAACTACACCTCTGAGCTCTTCACCTCAAGCTACTAAAAAAATCAATTCCCTAGTTATCTATCCCATGACAATAAGTCTTCCTAATATTCATTATTTAGTAGATTTATTGGTCACTAAAAATACATGTGATTTATTTTATTCTTTGTATTTTTTTCATTCTTTAAGCCAAATAAACTAGCCTGCGAGAATTGTAATTCCAATTTTGCCTACCACGACCCAACCTACTATTGCGGGCCTTGCCACTATTACTGGGATTACTAGGGATGTATAAAATTATTTTATTAAATATTTGAAAAACCTATTGATTACCCCAATGACCTACTCATTGTTTAGTGGAACCAATCCACAATCGCCTAAACTAAGTAAAATGGTACATTTTGAAAACCTATTATCCACTTCAATTTTTGCTACACTATCCACCCATCTTAGGTTCACTACACAATTAAAGATGCCTATCAGACAAGCACCCTGTGTAGACTCACCTACGGTCTCAATCTAAAAAGTAATATGGAAGGCCATATATGTGATTTAATACACCTATAAAAAGGTAGTTATTCCTCTTTTTTGTAAAAGGATGTCTTCCACTAAGGTAATGTTACCTCTAGAGTAATCAATTTTAGTTACTCAAGTTAAAAAAGTAGTTCAAGAAGAACACACACATAAACATGTTAAACTGAACATCCCTTTGTGGATTCAATATTTGAAATATGAAAAATCGTCGAGACAATATTTAGTGATAATTGAGAAACCCACAATAAAGTTTCATATTGACAGACATAAAAACACCTTGAGAGAAGTTAAGAAGAAAGATTTGTTTGCTAAAAGTTAGCAAACTAACCTGCAACAAAGAGATAAATATTCTATTTATAATAACAAAAACAAAAAATCCCTCAAACCTAGATAGATATAGGAATGACCCTTATATATTTGTATATGTTGATGGAAGAGTCACAAAAGATAGGATAAAAAGTTTTAATTAGCTTATCCAAAGACAGCCAAAGGTGAGTATCATTCATGCTCCCACATAAATAGTAGACAAATTGTAAGGGATATGTAAGAAGCTTCTGGACACTATTAATTCAATAAGGTCTGCAAAGGTCACCTCCCAACCTAAATGGAGATATATTATTCAATTTTTCAATAAAATAAATTATATTAATGGAAAGGTTAGTTGTATAAGCCAAATAACAAGGAATAAGTCTTACACTCTTTCAAATTTAATAAACATAACTAGAGCTACTTGGGCACATAATTATATTTTTATTTTAAAAGGGACAACTTAGTAGAATGCCATCAAGAAATTCAATCCCTAGACCAACAATTTACAAATTATAAAATGGAATCAATCTTTATCTTGATGGATTTAAGTGTTTCTCAAGTAGGCACTCTACAATGTCGTCAACCTATAACACATCTATGGACATGTGTGGCTGAATTATGGCTTACACACCTTCATATTAACTCATTGCATTTCTCTATGCTCTTAGTATGGTTACTCTATGTAATAACCATGGATAAGTAGAGTATATATAGGAGGTAATGGTTAGTATTTTATCACCATATTATGAATTTTTTTATTAATATATTATTGTGAAAGTTGTTCCCTCAAAGGTGATCAACAATAATAATAAAGTATTCTATTATTTCACCAATTATTATTATGGATCTACATATTTAGATATTGGACTAAAAGGGGTAAAAATTTATTAAGTAAATGAAAAGCCCAGAATTACAAAACATTCTCCTGGCTAACCAGGGAGAGCAAATCCTGATACATCCCAGCAAGGAGCATTTCCAGATCAGTAATCTTCCACGCGGACCCATTCTCCGACGCCCATTTGGCAAGACAGTCAGCAACACCATTCCACTCACGTGGAATGTGTTTGAAAGCAATAGAATTCAATGAAGTACTTAAATGCCTAATCTGATGAACAATGAGATTAAGATGCCAATCCACTTTACCTGTCTCCCCAGAATTCAACAGATTAATCACAACTTGCGAGTCTGATTCGCAGATGATATTACTGCAACCATGTTGACAACAAAAATTAACAGCCTCCAGAATCGCCATGGCTTCCATGAGATTGTTAGTATGGCAGCCTTTGTAGATTGAAAACAGAAATTTGATATTCCCAGCAGAATCCCGTCCAATACCAGCAATGCCGGCCTCCCCTGGGTTCCCCCGAGAGGACCCATCCGTATTAACCTTGACAAAACCGGGTTCTGGCAGAGTCCAACGGCCAGCTCTATTGACAGGTCGCGCCCTTTGGGAATTCCTACGCAGCACTCCTCCACCAGCCGCCAAGTCACAACCAGGACTTAGAGCAAGACCCAAATGTTGAAGCATGCCATCCTCCTCAGCATCCAAGGCCGCGCCCTTCATACACTTGGCAGCCAACGTCTCTTGCAGCGAATTTAAAATGGAAGACCACAGCTGACCCAATGCAAGGTGCGCTCCCCTGAAGATTCTCCTGTTTCTTTCTAACCACAAATTCCAAAGAATAAAGGAAGGGCTGGCCAGCCAAGCATTTTGGAGCAAAGAACTACTCACAGATGCAGGTCTGTGATTATTCCAGAATTCACACAAAGACTGAACATGGCGGCAGGGGGCGCCCCAGGCATCCCACCACAGATGCCAAACCTGTTTAGCAAAGGGGCATTGAAAGAACAAATGCGCCCCTGTCTCTTCACTCTTATGGCAAAAAACACAAATAGAAGGCCCCTGAAAGCCGCACTTAACTAAATTTTCCCAAGTGAGACATTTGTTGTGAGTGAGCAGCCACAAAAAAAAATTGCATTTGGGCCAAGAAATCCGGCTCCAAACTTTTTTCCCCCAGACAACCTGGTCAACATTGTCAATTTGCTTGATCAATATAGAATATCCAGACGAAACAGAATATTGACCAGTAGTATCTCCTCCCCAGGCAAGAACATCACTGCCTTGGATAGAATTGCACCCTCTGGACTCAAGGATATGGCCAAGCTCACTTCTGTTCACAGCTGAGCCTCCCAGGGGCCAATCGGAGGAGTTCTTCCATCTGTACCCTATAGCCAGGCCCAAACTGATAGCCTCCTTATAATGCACCACAGTATTCCATCTGGCGGAGATAAAGCTCTCAGCAAGTGGCTGAAGGTGAGGATGAGAAACTAAAAGGGGGGAATCACCATCCCAAGAGTCTTCCCAAAACAAAGCTTCCAACCCACTATTGCAAACCCAAAACAGGCTCTGTTTCACTAACTGAGCTCCCAACTTAAGGGTACTCCACACCATCGAGCCACTACCCTCAATAGGAAATCTGGAGACATCATGAGGCACACTGTCTGGAAAGTACTTAACAGCTAAGATCCTGGCCCAATGAGCAGTTTGGTTAGAACACCACCTCCAGTATAACTTGGCAGCCAAGGCTTGGCTACCCAAGATAGCAGAGTGCAAACCAAGGCCACCACTCAGCTTAGGTCTGCAAACCATTTCCCAATTGATAAGGCTCCATTTAGTAACTTGAAGATTCCCACTCCACAGAAATCTTCTAGAGAGAGCGTCATATTCTTTGAGGAAATAGACAGGAGCAGTTTGGATCATGCATCTATAAATGGGTAAAGCCTGAATAACAGATTGCAAAAGAGTCACACGCCCAGCCGTGGAGAGCCATCTGTGGGTCCAGTGGCCCATTTTCGTTCTTAGCTTGTCTAAAACACTCTACCAAAACCGTCTGGGCTGCCTCCCTACAACAATAGGAATGCCAAGATAAACCATGGGAAGAGCTTGAATTTGAAACCTCATGATAGCAGCAATCCTTCTTTGAATAGACTCTGGCGTGTTGAAGAAGAAGATGGAGGATTTGTGATCGTTGATCTTCTGTCCCGAGGCTTCTAAATAGTTGTCAAGAGTGTACCGAAAGGCTTTCGCTTCACGAATCCGAGCTTCCCCAGCTAAGATAGTATCATCAACAAATTGGAGATGAGTCAGAGGGCTGATGCCATGACCCCATTTCCAGCCCTGTAAGGTGTTCTGAGAAACCCAAAATTTGAGAAGCCGCCCAAGCCCTTCCGCCATAATAATGAACAAAAAGGGGGAAAGTGGATCACCTTGGCACAGGCCTCTCGAGGCACCAAAAAGCTCCGAAGGAGCACCATTTATCAAGACCGAGAATGAAGGAGTCGTGATACAGCTGAACACCCAGCTGATCCAGTCCTGATGGAAGCCAAAAGCTAAGAGGATTCTGTGCAAAAACCTCCAGCTAACTCTATCATAGGCTTTGGCCAGATCAAGCTTGATAAACATGGCCTTCTCCTGAGAAGAACTCATAGAGTGAATGGCTTCCGCAGCCATCACCACTCCATCCAAAATCTGTCTTCCTGCCACGAAACCTCCTTGCTCTTCCGATATAAGGCAGGGAAGGAGCCCTTTCAACCTTTGCGCTATAATTTTAGAGATGATTTTGTAAATGACATTACAAAGCGCTATAGGCCTATACATCTCCAACTTATTAGCCCGTTCTTTCTTAGGAACAAGAGCCAGGAATGTGGCATTCAATGCTCTAAGCATTTCTTTGCTGGAGTACGATTCCTATATCACATCCATTAAATCCTGTTTAATAATATCCCAAAAGTCTTGGAAGAATTCAGCCGAAAATCCATCAGGTCCAGGGGCTTTGCCTCTCTTCATACTGAACACAACCTCCTCCACTTCAGTTACGCCAATTGGCTTCAATAGGCGCTCATTCATACCCTCATTTATTAATGAAGGGATGCAAGATAATACAGTATTTTCTGCCCCTTCAGCAGGCATAGGATCACTAGTAAACAAATCAGAAATGTACCGGACAGCTTCTTTGCTAATAGCTTGAGAAGAGGTTAAGCAGGAGCCATCTTGAGTGACAAGAGAAGTTATAAAATTTCCGTTGCGCCGTGCCTGCACCGACTTATGAAAAAATGCCGTGTTCTTGTCTCCCTCTTGTAGCCAATCATTGCGAGACTTCTGTTTCCAGTAGATTTCTTCTCGAAGATCCCACTCTGCTAAAGCGTTGGCAGCTCTAGCTTCCTCAAGTCGAAGATCCTCCAAAAGCCCCCAATCTCTTATTTATCTGGTTATAGCATCAAACTGTACTTGGGCCTTCTTTTTCTGACATTGAAGATTACCAAAACAAGTTCTATTCCACCCCTGCAACTTCCTTTTAACATATTGGAGTTTTTTAAGAAAGGAGAACATCGCTGTCCCAAAAGCAGGACCTCCCTGTCTCCACCACTGCGCCATGAGATCCTGAAGCGAAGTATCTCTAAGCCACATCATCTGAAATTTGAATGGGGGATTTTTGGGCCTCTCAATGTGCCCAATGGACAACTTGATAGGCCAGTGATCAGAGCCCCTCTAGTCCAAAATTTTAGAATTTAGAGAAAAAACACTAGATTCCCAGAAGCAGGAAACTAAGAATTTATCAAGGCGTTCGGAAATTGCAGCGTTACCTGTTCTTCGATTGCTCCAGGTGAAAAATCCATTAGAAGGTCTAACATTCGTCAGGCGAAGCGCCTCCACATTGTGGCGTAGACAATCAGCGGAAGGGCCAAGCCGGTTCAGCCCACCTCTTTTTTCTTCCAGACTTATCACAGCATTAAAATCTCCAGCAACAATCCAAGGCAGAAAGGGATGGCATTTACGGATGTAGCGGATATGTTCCCATAGCTGCACCTGGCCAGCCATATCCACAGGTGCATACACATTGGTGATCAGAAGCTGTTCTCCTATTTCAAAGGAGGAAGCCATTACTGTTAAAGCTGAGGTGCTAGAGAGCCAATGAATCGGAAGGATTTTCCTAGGGTCCCACCCCAAGGCTAATCCCCCAGCACTGCCGCAAGCACCAATGCATTGCCATTGGCCTCTAGGCCAGATATTAACCATACAAGCAGAAAAAGCTTCAACCGCTAATTTAGTCTCCTGAATACAAAAAATATCCGATGAGTTGTCCCACACCAGGTTCCGCATAGCTTTTTGTCTGGGGGAGCTATGCAAACCCCTTACATTCCATGATAAGACTATCATTGGGTGGGGTGGGGGAAATGTTTGTCCAAGGTTTTGACAACCCCAGCTTCCACCAGCAAGTCACCTGTAATTTTCAGTCGGTCTTGGTCTTTCCTTCTCCCAGCTTTGGAGGGGGCAGCCGAGGAGCCTTTCTTGAATTGTTTCTGCGCAAGACCGAGAGTACTGCTAATTCCTTTATCTTTTTTCCCAGCTTCTCCTTCCTTAAGCAAGTCCGTCCATCTCTTATCCTTCTCTGGCAGGTCAACCTGAGCTTTCGGCATTTCGCTCTCCTATAGCTGAGAGCAAATAAAAGGCGCACAGGCCTGCAATTTTATACTATCATTTAAAAGGGAAGATTGGCCAGGTTTCTCCATCTCACCCACTTGATCCTCCATCGGGATACCGTCTTCTATAGCCATACAATCTAAAACCTCAAATCTATTAAATCCCAGGGCAGCCTGTCTATCCTCACCTCCACGCCTTGGAGCCCTGCCTCTTGCTCTCTTTTTAACTGGTGCAAAGCCGTCCACCTCCCCCTGAAAATGGTCTCCTGACCCTTGCACCAAGTTAGAGTTAAGTGCATTTTTCCCTTTGCCAAGTTTATCAGGAAGCGTTTTGGTATTTGCAGACAAAGCCCTGCGCCCAATTTCCTTTCCAGCAGTAGCATTATTTGCCACGAGGGAGTCTATTTCAGAATCTTTAGTTTTGACTGCCAAAGGACATTGCCTGTGTAAATGACCATATACATGGCAAATCTGACACCTAAAGGGAATTGATTCATAATCCAACTATTGTATCCATGACAAGGAACCCATACAAATTTCTAAGGAGTCTGGTAGAGGGTTATTAAGGTCCATGTCTACACAAATTCGAGCATACGAGATGATCTTTTTGTCCAGTGACTGGTGTGCAATAGCCATTGGCTTACCCAACAAAGCCCCAATTTGCCCGAGTATATCCTCCCTCCAAAACTCCAATGGAAGTCGGGGAAGCCGCACCCAAACTGGGACGCAGGCTGGAAGTTCATCCACTGAATTGAAACCCATATGCCATGGTTTTAAAAATAGGCCCACCCTTTCATAGAAGTAAGGGCCTCCTTCAAAAATGCAATTTTTGTCAGATACAGAAGAGAAACTTACCAGGAAATAGCCATTTCCAACCAACATTATATCAAAATCTCCTTTAATGGCCCAAGAGCGCCTAATCCAGGCTTCTAAGGCCGCCAACGGAATCCTGATGCCCAGAAATTTGCATATCAGAGTGTGAGATGCCAAGTATTCCACGTCCTCTTGAACAGCTTCCTGCGGGATTACCAAAATAGGGCGAACCTGGCTCCTCAATAAACAGCCATTTACCTTACTTAATCTGGTGCGCTCACTGGTATAAACACTGTCTTGGCCTTGAGAATTCACCCCAGGTGTGTCAAGCTCCTTCCTGGGGCCTGTCGACGGGCCGCCATCTCCTCCCTCACCGGTACCTCCTTCGTTTGCAGCCATCCAATATTCCGGTCAGATGTTACATATTTAGATATTAATTATATGATATATAATTCTATTTTTATGAATTATCTAAGTAACTTACCTTAAAATTATATCATAACTTTGATTTAGGCAAGTTTCTATGGTGTAGTTTTTTGTTTTTGGATCTAACATCATGACCACTAGAAGGTCAAAAAAAAAAACTTGTGAGCTAGGAGGAATTGAATTTTTTATTCATCGTAATTTTTTTTGTGAGGTTTTTTTATAGAAAATTTATTTTTTGGTAAAAAAATATTAATAAAAGTCTAACATATTTTTAACTTGTGTAAATTAGCATTTTTTGGACTCATCTCAATGAGATGATCGTAAAGATGTATTATACTGGTTCACCTTTTTAGGTTAAGCATTTTGACCTTTGTGCACATTTAAAATAGCTAAATTCATCTTGATGAGATGATTAAAATAGTGTATTCCATTGGTACACATTTTTTGGGTCTAAAACCCTCCTAGGGTTTGTGAATAGTTGGTCCAAACATGTGTGGAAATGAGAAAGGGCACGAAACACTAAAAATTCCTCACAAGGATGACATGGAGTATAGAACATCTGATTTATCTATTTGTGATGTATTTAAACAACTTAAATTATATTTTTAGGGCATGGTGAAAGAGATCATTTTGATATAATTTAAGAGGACATTATAGGGTTGAGAGGGGACTTGAATAGCATGATAAATCAATTACAAAAAATATATGTGCAATGGGAAACGTGTCAACTCATGCACTATAAAATCTCCCAACACCACTTTAATTTGGTTCTCCTCCTCCAATCAATACCAACACCAATTTTGGTGGTAAGCTGATGTTTCTAAAAGTAGCCCTATACAAGTTTAATGGTAATGATCCACTCACCTAGCTCACTCCAATTGAAAATTTATTTGGTGTACATCAAGCTCCATGTTTTTAAAAAGTTTCTATGAACTCTATATATATGGAACCTCAACCATTCATTTTTCATCATTGTTTATGTGATCAAAATAAAAAGAAGGGTGTCTCTAAAAACACTTTTAGTCAGCTAACTAAGTTGAGCTAGACCGAAAATGTCAAGGACTACATTTATCAATTTTAGATTATCTCTGTACATGTGGTAGACATCATTGAGAAAAATATGACTTGCCTATTTTTGTGTGGCCTCAAAGATAGCTTTCAATTAGAGGTGTGAATGTTTCATCCTAGTATTGTATCTAAGCCCATACCAAGTGCATGCATGTATGAGGAATAAGATGTGATCATGTTAAGACCTCTCACCAAGGCCCATGAATACACCTTCCTAATACCATTATTTCATCAACCTACCATATTGACACCTCATCAAGTGGAAGAAAAGAAAGCAAAAGGTTTGTGTTTTAGCTATGATAATGAATGAAGCAAAGGGAATCAATGTGATGTAAATTAGTTTTTTTTACATTGATAGTACCAATGATGAGGAAGAATATGAGGATGATTCTAGGGTAGGTTTGGAATAACCTGGGGATGAATCTAAATATTCTAAAACTACTATTTTTTGTCATGCACTTTTATGCATTGACATTCCTCAAACTATTAAGGTGGTGGTTTCATAAAGAAACATAAGGTGACTATATTAATTAACTCTACAAGTACACATAATTTCATCAATAGTATGTTGTCTACTCATTTGAATTATTTTTTTTACCTATCTCCAAAATTTTAGGTTATGGTTATAGATGGTGGAATAGTCAACTATTTTATAAAATTCTTTAGCATTAACCTTTCTATGGGAGACTATTTGTTATATTTTCCTATGTTTTTTATTCCCATGAGAGGTACTGACATTATTTTGGGAGTGCATTGGCTCACCACTCTTGGCACTATCGAAATGAATTTTAAGAATTTTTTATGATGAGGTTCTATTTAGAAGACATAACTTTAAAACTACATGGATTATGGGCTAAATTTCCATATTTGGTTAGTTCCCACTAGATGATGAATAATATCAAAAAAGGTGTAGAAGGTTTTATCACATGCTTGTTTTTCATAGAGGTTCAACCAACTCTAAAGTGTTTACAAGTCCTTATTTACAAAGGGTACTAGATGACCATTATGTTGTTTTTGGTTTCATGCCAAATGGAATTTCTCCAAGTCATTCATATGATCATGCCATCATACTCATTAAAATAAGTGCACAAGACAATATTAGACCCTGAAGGTATTAATACACCTAGAAGAGTGAAATTGAAAATAAGGTACAAGATATGTTCGAGGTAGGAATCATCTGACATAGTCAAAGTGAATATTTTCCCTTGACGGTCATAGTGCAAAAGAAGGATGATAACTAGAAGATGTGCCTAGAATACAAAGAACTCAAAAAATACACCATCAAAGATAAATTTTTTATTCCAATAATTGATTATTTGCTAGATGAACTGAATGGTGCTATTTATTTTACCAAGTTAAACCTTTAATTTGGATATCATTAGATTTGTATCCATGATGAATACATACCTAAAACATTGTTCAACACTCATGAAGACCATTTTGAATTTATGGTCATGCCTTTTGGCCTCAGAAATGTGCCATCTACATTTAAGAGTTTGATGAAAAATATTTTTAAGTCATTTTAAGAATGTTTTAATTAGTGTTTTTAATGATATATTAATCTAAAATAAAAATTTGAAACATCATTTGAAGCATGTGAAATAGGTGCTTTCAATTCTAGAACAACATCAGCTATACATCAAACCTTCCAAGTGTGATTTTGGTGTCTAAGAGGTGAAACACTTGGGTCATAATATTTCACATGAAAAAGTGAAATTTGATGATAATAAAATCCAAGCAATGATGGAGTTTAAGGTTCCCAATACCCTCAAGGAACTCCCAAAATTTATGGGGCTAACTGGTTACTATAACAAGTTTGTCAAAAATAATCATATCATTATATCAACACTAATGTCTTTACTAAAGAATGATCCATTCTAGTGCATTGATTCAACTACCAAAGCATTTAAATAGTTTGAAATAAATACGTGCACAACTTTAGTCTTATCTACTCCTATTTTTAATATCGAGTGTGACACATGAATATATGACATCGGAGTTTTACTCATGTAAGAATGCAAACCAAATCCATTTGAAATTCACCAATTTACAGGGAAAAATAGGCTCAAACCAATATATGAGATAAAGATGGTGGGTATTCTATATGTTGTGAAGCATTGGAGACCTTATATAATGGGTTGTCACTTTCAGGTACAGACTGATCATGATAGCCTCAAATATTTTTTGGAACAATGAGTGTCATATGAAGAATAATAAAAATGAGTGAATAAAATGTTAGGACATGATTTTAAAATAGTGTATAGGAAAGGAAAAAATAATGTGGTAGTAAATGCCCTCTCTTAGAAGGATGAATCAATTGAATTATTTTATGTACCATGACCATGTTGTAGGAAAATTGGCTAGATGAAATATGATCAGAATGAGAGAATGACAATGCTCCAAAGGATTTGATTCATAATTTTCAATAGGGTTCTAATGAATCTGAAAATTTTATATGGAATTGGAACACATTATGGTATAAATATAGATTATACCTTTATAAATATTCTCTCCTCAAACATAAAACTCTTCAAAAACATCATGCCTCTCCACTTGGAGGTCATTCTAGATTTTTAATAACATATCATAGAAAAAAGCAATATTTTCTTATGAAGGACTCAAGAGGGATGTTTAGAAATATCTGTTTGAATGCATTGTATGTCAACAAAATAAGGGTGAAACCATTAAGACCCCATGTCTTTTTTAGCCTTTTTGCATCCCTAATTAATGTTGGAAAGAGGGTTCCATGGATTTTATTACGTGGTTACCATGGTCTGAGGGTATAAATATTTTGTTGGTAGTTGTAGATCAACTCACCAATTATGCTTATTTTTTCTCCTTATCATAACTATTTATTTTGAGTACATTTGCTTTTATTTTTATCAATATAGTTGAAAAAATGCATGGTAATCTAAAGATCACTATAAGTGACTGAGATTCCATATTTATTAGTAATTTTTAAACTAATTTTTTTGCATGTTTGGGTACCTAGTTAAATCATAGCTCATCTTATCATCCTCAATCTAATGGAAAAACAAATATAGTCAACAAATATCTCATACGTTATCTTCATTGTTTTGTTTCTGACAGATAGAACAAATAGGTTCATTACTTGCCACTTGTTAAATGATGGTATAATACTTATTTTGATACTTCTTCTAAGATGTATCTCTTTCTGGCATTGTATGGGTATCACCCTACATCCATAAATTTATATTTTCCAATACATCCTAAGGTTCGAGTTCTTGAGGAGCACATTCACCATCAACAAAAGGTACTAGTCAATTTATGAGAGAATTTAGAAATAAGAGAAATGAATGAAGTAGAAACTAGATCAACATCGTAGTGAGACACATTTTGATATAAGTGATTGGGTGTTTGTGTATCTGTATCCATATAATAAAATATTTCTAAATCAATAGAACAAGGACAACAAGCTATCACCAAAGGAGTATGTCCCTTAATTGATCTTGCAGATTGTGGCTTACAAGATGGAATTACCTCCAACCACTTGCATACATCTAGTATTCCATGTATCTTACCTAAAATAAGTAATAGGACATAGAGTTTCCACTTAGATTGAGTTACGTAAATTATATGAAGAAGGTTGAGTCATTATAAATTCTGAAGAGATCCTTCACACATGCAATAAGCAACTATGGACAAAATCCATTACTAAGTATTTTATCAAATAGAAGAACTTACATTCTAATGATGCAACATGGGAGGAAGAAGTGTTCCTATAGAAACATCCTTGTTTGACTCAACATTTATCACAACATTGTTTTCAATGGGAAAATCATGTTATGCCCTTAACCTTTAATATATTAAGAAATATGTGTGGAGAACTTGTGGCTTACGCACCTTCATATTAGCTTGTTACATTTCTTTATGTTCTTAGTATGATTGACCTATGAAATAAAACCATGGTTAAATAAAGTATATATAGAAGGTAGTGGTTAATCTTTTACCATCATACTATAAATTATGTTCTTATTGTATTGTTGTGGAGATTTCCCGCTCCAAGTTTCTCAATCATAATATTCAAGTATTTTATTCTTTAACCAATTGTTGTTGTGGATCTGCTTATTCTAATCTTAATTCTGTGAGATATAATTCTATTTTTGCAAATCATCTATGTAATTTTATTACACACAACACAAGGAAAATTGATAACCAGACCTTTTTTTGAGAATATTATATGATCCACACTTGTGGTTTTAAAGTGGAGATTGAGGGCACTATTTATAAAACTAGTGACAAAATAATTCAATTGGTCAATTTTTCAAGGGATAAAATCATAGGAACTAAGGCAGTATATGTTGAGGTTAGATTTATATTGGGCATACATAAGAAATTAATGGACAATCTTCCTTCATTGTTTAAAAGAGATTTGCTTCATTTTGAGACCATAAACCTTGACTTTAAGGGAAATCATGCAATTTACCTAAAAATAGAATCTATCAAATAAACAAATGTAAAAGAAAGGGTTACACTCACTTCTCCTCAAGGGACTCAACTTATAAAAATGCACACTAGTGCATACACAGATTGGGCATGCCTACATACCACTTACAACAAACATTGCCACAACCACACTTATAGCCAATTCTGACATGGTTGCATTTCAAGTGCCTATTCTAGTTTCAACACAAGTTATAAAATTATTTCCACCTACTTTGATGTCTACTTTGTTTATATTATAATTTATTTATTTTTAATTGTTCTTTTTTTCAAAAAGAAATCAGTGTTGCACTAACACTTTATAAATAGACATATGTATTTGCATGTTCTATTTGAGATTAAATTGTTAGTTCTTAATTTATTTAACATGTATATATTGTATTTTGAAGATGAAGAATTATATTTTGAGTAATCATTATCTTACATGCATACTTTACATGAGATAAGCATACAATGTTATTTTTAGATATGTATTTTTGGACTTCACATGAGAGATGAGGTTTTCCCTATCCCAAGATTACATATACTTGTATTCTCTTAGTCTCAAAGGGAGGATATTTTTTGCTATTGAAATTAAAAAAAAAAATTAGAAGAAAGTTCTGTAATTGATCTCGATATTCAAATCTTGATTGGTCTCTAAACTTATAGATTGTGTCTGAAGCTCTATCGTTTTAGTTTCTTTATATTTTGGCTATACATGATTTATATTTTTAATATATAATTATTCGTAGTGAATTATTGTTGATTTAAATGTTTTTTCCATATGAATAATAATATGTCCTTGTAGATGTATTATCACAGACTAACAAACATGACAACAATTGATTTAATGTGCTTATGTTTGTTGTATTTTGGTCCCCTTTGACTACTAACTATGTTTGATTATTGGTGTGTTTTAGTATCCTATAACAGACATTGGTCCTTTATTCTTTGTTAAACCTTTAGTTAATATGTTGGCTTTAAAAAGTTTCATCAAGTGTGGTCCACAAACCTTATCTTTTGCTCTATCTTTTCCTCTTATTTTTAGTTTCTTTTGGTCCTGCCTAGGTTAAGTTCATTATAATATGAATATTATAAATAAAATGATATATGTAAATGATAAAGAAAAGAATAAAATCAATGTCAGTGTAGATATTAAAGATTTGGTTTTAGTATTTTAAAAACATTTATTATAGTTTACATTGACACATATGGATGATAGAGATATATTTAAATCTCGAGTATAATTTTTATCTATCAATTTACTCATATAATATTTTAATCACTTTTATTTATTAAATATATTTATTTAGGATTAATTGTGTTTATACAAAAATATTTCATAATCTTAAACATTTTTCTTTTTATTTTTCACTTTCAAGACAATAACAGTAAAATTAAACAATGTCAATTATCAGAAGTATATCTTTTATATAGGCAATATCAATTTCTATTTTTAAAATTTGTATCTCTACATTATATATATTTTGACATGTTTCATACATCATTTATAACAAGCAACTAATGAATATTCATTTATAAATACAAATCACGTCCAAAGTTATCAAAAACATAGATAATCTTAATAAAAGTGAGAAATTACATAGCACTATCTTATGACATTATTAAAAGACACGCACACATCTCAAATTTTTAGGAGTTAGTTATAGTGTGAAATATGAATACATAATTCAAAGTTACATGGTAAAAAGTATTAAAAATTGTAAGATAACATTCCACTCTAAATTGTTCAAGATTTTACACACACATATAAGTGGAAAAACAACATGTAGTTTTCTTTTTATTTAGAATATTATAATATGTGTTATGCATTACCGTTTAATGGAAAATGGTTGGGGAAAGACAAAGCCAAAATGATAACTCATTTTTAAGGGTATATTCTTGTCAATGAAAAATACAATATTAAAGTATTTTATTGTAGGAATGGAAAGGTACCCACAAAAATAATAAAATTATAGGTGTAGGCATAAGGCTTCTAGAACTATTAGGCCACTATTTTGTGTAAGGACACTCTTAGTAGACCTTGATTGTGCTATATTTTTTGGATGTCAAACTTTGTTGACAGCATTCAAAGAAGATTTTATAATTTGTTTCATATATATATATATATATATATATATATATATATATATATATATATATATATATATATATATATATATGAGAAATACGAAGGAATATAGTGTATAATTTTTATTATTCTATATATTTTTTCATGTGAAATAAATTAAATATTCTGATAAACTTGACATAAAATATTTTAGAGTTTGATAATTTTACTATTTATTAGGCATTGATTCTTCATCTATCAAATAAAAAGGGAAAGTTATATTTTTATTATTATAAAATAAATGAAAATGACATGAATAATATTAAGGCTTTACATAAACGTATTGATGAACTAAAAAATCAAAATATTATTACAATAAAAAAAATTAGAAAGAAGAGTATGTATTATGAATATCCCACTTATAAATTTAAAAAAAAATTATAAGATAAAAAAATATATAAAAATAACATAAACATCAATAAATAGACTATATAACCATACAAATACTTGTAAAAGATGAATATTAAAAACAAATTTAAATTGATAAATAAAAAAAAACAATATATAATAATATCCAATTTATATAAAAATTAAACCACACAAGAAAAAACTCTAAAACTTATTTTCTATTGTGAAAGATCAATTAGTCATATTACATTACCAAAAACTAAAACATATTCTATATTGTGAAAGATCAAGTAGTCATATTACATTACAAGTCTCTTGTGGGCAAAAGTTGGACAAAATAGTATTTTTAATGGCCACTATTGAAAGGTTTTTGAATACATATGAAACATAGTGGTTACAGGTAATGTGAGATATCATCGATTATTAACAAAAATGCATTGCATTTATGGAAAAATTTATACAATCAAAGTAAAAAGAGGAGAACAAAACGAAAGGGCGCCACACATCGAGGTAACACCTAAACTTACAACTAATATTGCGCGAGACAATTATTTAGCATAAAAGCTTACACGATGCATAAGGAAATGCAAAATAAGGCACCCAAATACGAAGACTCTAGCAATGATGAAATGCGCATGTTTGTTATAATTATTTATCTACATATAAGCGGACTATGTTGGGTGATCGAGGCGCATCATGGCGGCCACATTATGATACCATAGATTAATTTTGACAGTTTACATAGTTTATTATTTCTGCTTATTTGATCAGCGTCTCCTGAGTTGACTTATTTGCTTCTTCATTACAATATGAATGTGTACATATAGTTTTCATTTTACCACTATTTTATCCCTTGGCTTTAATTTGACTTATTTGCTTCTCCATATATAATAATGGATGTGTACATATAATTTTCATTTGACCACTATTTTATCCGTAATATTAATTTGAGTAATTTTTAATTGGCCTTTTCTTTTGGTATTAACATTTACATTCACATTACGTAATGATGACTTATGTGTATGCATCTTTTATAATGGTCTTTTTTTAATGAAATATATTTATATATTAAAAAAATATACAATATATAAATAATTTGTAAAAATATTATATTTCAATATATAATATTATCTATTTACTTTTTCTTTTTATTATTTATGATTTATTTTCTCATGACACATTAAAATTACATGATCAAATATTTCATATACCTATACATATTATGACATCCACACACTAAATATTTCTCATTATAGGCATGCGCGTATTGTAAATTTTGTTGTATTATATTTTTAGATATGACTTTAGAAAATAGTGGAAGCACATTACATACCATCTTCATAATATTTTCTAATAAAATTACATCAATGTGTGTGTGTGTGTGTGTGTGTGTCATATTATTTTATTTTTGTAGCATTTCTCTACGGCATTACTTCATTTACCGAGTAGTTGTTTATATCAATATTTTAAAAAGTGATAACATAGTCAAACTTATCTCAAACTTAAAATACATTAAAATGTTAAAAATAGAAAAAACATGACTAATACATGGCTTTATTTAATGGTACACATTGTTACTTGATGTAATTTTTCATATAATGAGTTATATATCCATATTCTATGCACAATATTTTCATCATACACATTAATTAGATACAAGGAATACATGTTACACATGAGATATAGACATATATCTACATGACATTGGTCACAATAACAAAAAATATTTTTGTATTTTAGGTTTTGCCTATGAAAGGGGCAATTTCATACACTTTTTATGTTACATCTTTCTATGCCATTCTAGTGATAATAATTAAGTATTTAGGTTAATTATGTACACCCTACTCTCGTTCATAGATTTTATAGTATTCACTTTAACATTATTTTAAATAATATTTAATTATTATTACATGTAGAATTTTATCTTTTAATAAAACTTGAAAATTCCTTTTCAAATATGAATCAAACAACCACATTCGTGTTGTATACACATACACACATGTATAGATATATACGTTTGTGTCTGTATACACACATATATACATAGATACACACACACAATTTTATAAAATCTCTTCTTTTAAGATAACAAACTTATAAAGTTAATAAACCAATTAATAAAAAATATCATTTTTGATAGACTAGTTTAAAATTGTCTAAAAGAGAAATAGTGTTTGAAAGAAAGACTGATAGAATAATTGAAATTATTATTTATGATCATTTAAATATGAATTCTTCTAATAATTATTTTTCTTCCAAGAAAAATGTAAATGTAAAAAATAAAGGATAGAGGAAAAATTTGAAAAAATAGTCGTCATCATCATGAAAATCAAAATGGTAGACAATTATTTTTTTCAAAGGTCATAATATGAAAATGGGGTCATGAGAAAAAATTAAGCCTATTAAAAAATTGAAAAAAAAAATAAAAATAAAAATAAAACTTGACTTAGTTCACAAGCTAATGTGTGCTTTTTATTTGAAAAAAAGTTATTAATGCCTCAATCAACTTAACATGGGATAATGATTTGTTAATAGATACCAATTCCATACAACATATTCATTTAATAAGGGATATGTTTGAGTATTTTCAAGAAGAAATATGTGGTCTACTATATTTGGTAGATATTAAAAGTTTGAAACTAGAATAAAAAGGAATAATTTCATTCAAATCACCAAGATTTAAATATTTCATTCTAAGAAATGTTCCATACCTTACTCGGTTTAAATAAAAATTAGTTTCTATATTTTTTTTTCCAGAAGTAAGGTCAATCCATTTTTATGGATGATGGAGACTTAAAAATTAATAGAAAATATGATAACGTAGTCATCTTATATTAATTAATAAAAATGGTGTTATAGGTTTTTTGAATTTGCCAATAAATATTGTAAGGTGTGAGTCATACATCTTGTCTACATTCAAAATAAAACCATTTCAAAAGATATAATAAAAATTTAAAAGGAAATTGTAGTTTATTCAATTTGATTTGTGATCTCTAGAATAGATCACCATCAACAACTCTTCAATTGAAGACTCCACATAAATTACGTTGTGGTAATATTATTTTAGTGTACCATATTTGGGATTTTGGATCCTCATGTCACAAATTTATTACAATGGATATAAGGAATAATTTTGACCATAAGAGTAGAAAATGCATCATTTTGGAATATTTAGAATCCTCATAGTCATATACACTATTTGATTTAAAAAAATAACAAATTTGTCATTTGAAAAAATATTTTCTTCTATAAACTAACAAGGGACACATCAAGCAATAGTCAAACTATTAAATACTAAAAAATAATTCAAGGAGATTGATATGGAGATTCCATATTCTGAATATGGGGAACTATAATTAGGAAATAGTTGAATTTATGTTAACTCATATATTTGAAAACAAAAATCCTCTAGTGGAACAAAAATGAAACATTTTAAGAAGATGACAATATCTTAAAATATTATGGACATTCAGATCAATAAAATGATGAACCATTTATTCCATGATAAAATTAAAAAATATTATAAAATGAGCCACATAGACATCTAATTACGTTAGACCTGATGAAGTCAGAAAAGAAGACATGAAGTGCACATACAACCACACAAATAATAGACAATATCATAGAATAAATTCATGAAAAGATAGAAAATATTACCTTTGATGAGCATCATGAGGAATAATTTAATGTTAGATTTTGATTCAGACACTAGTTCCTTAAAAAAAAAATCTAAAAATATTGATCTTTAGAGAAAAATAATGAGATTTTAATATGATGCTTTGGTCAATATTGAAATGTGTTTGATCCTATAATATTTTTTATCTCCATTTCTTGCAAGTGGGCCTTTTGAAATAAATACAAAACAAATGGCTCACATGAAAAAAATGTAAGGCTTTTTTGGAAGGGGGTTATCAAAAAAATGAAAAAAATGAATAGACAATAATGAATTTCCACAAACATTGAGATGGACTACTACTCATGTTTTGATGGATTTAGGATTAAAAAATAGATAAAAATTTCACTACATGGACATGATAATTGATTTTCTAAATAGTGATCACAAATAAATAGGGTGCGTGATTCAACCTAAAGGATTCAAAGTATAAAAAGTCTCTTGGTTAGTAAAATAATGATATGGATTGAAATAATCCCCAAGATAATGTTATGAAAACCTAACTAAGTATATATTGAGGATGAAATTCTATAATTTTTAATTTGAAAATGTAACACTTTTTTAAAATAGTTGACAAAAAAAACTACATTTTTATTGTGTATGTGGATAATCTACTCCTCATAGTAAATAATGACAAATACACTAAAAAATTCAAAGCATAATTGATAAAATGTTTTGAAATGAGTGATTTAGCTTACCTTAATTAGTATTTGATTATTTATGTGATTAAAAAGCTATGTACATTTTAACCACACAAAATAAGTACATTGGTGAAATTATGTGAAATTTACAAAGATAAATTGTAAACTAATCAATAAATTGATGGAACATTGATTTAAAATTTCAAGACCAAACATAGAAGCAACCTCTTGATTATGAGAGTTTACATTCTAGGTGCAAAATCTATTTTGAGACAAGGCGTCTATCCACTTTATATAATAATTTTAAGCATAAGAAGAAGATATCCTAGTGGAAGGATGCCATCCTTATTCATATTTTTTTTGGAATGGACATTGATCTTAAATAATATATGAACCTAGATAATGCAAGTGAAGTTCTAGGAACATCAATGTATGTTTTAGACCTAGTCCAAAGAAATAGTGATCCTTGTGAGGAGTCTCTAGCTAAGGATAAGGATCTTGATTAATAAAGAGCCTTTTTATAAGTTAATTTTTTTTTTTATAAACTCTTGAGACTAGAGAGGAGGCTATGTCTTAGGTACACCTAAAGAATATCCAATCAACCAATGTATTGAAAGTTGCCACTCCTATCTTTCCTGAATAGGAGGGAGGTGCTGATTTGATGATGATCAATAAGAAAAGAATGGGAAGGTAAATAAGGAATTAAAATTTATAAACATTACCCTCTAACCTTGAAATGAAAATAATATTATAGGGATTTAGGGAATCTCTTATTTTTTCTTTGCTACTTTTTTGTGATTTTGGAGTTTGTATTATCCCTTTATCTACTAGTATAGGTGGTGTTACATTTCTTCTCCACTATAAATAGGTTTCGAGACATGTCAAAAACATAGATTCAAGTTGTTATCTATAGCTCAAAATCATTTACCATTAATAAAAATATATGCGAATGGACCAAGATTTCAAGTTGACATCAAAGAATACTACATAATTTAAAGATTCAATAAATACATAAAAATCCTCTTAATATTGGTCTATGTAATAATAACCTGACAATTTTATTTTTTTATCTATTGGTTTTATTCCCATTTTCATGCAATAACATAGATAAAGTCACTAGATATAATCAAAGACATTTATTTGATATGTAAAATGAAAGAAAAATTAGGCTCAATTAATCCAAGGTAACAATATTTAAATTAGTTTGATAGTTAAATTTTAAAAATACATGCTGTTTTGAAGATGGAAAATATAATTAGTTTTTCCTAATGAATTTTAGAATAAAAATTATCTCTTGGAAGTCAAAGAAGCAAAATGTCTAGTGATTTATTTATCAAAATTAGAATAAATGGATGTTTCAAAGGTATCTATGAAAATAATATGGATCATAAGTATTTTTGAATACTTTTAGTTAATATAGGTTTTATCATGACTACTCATGGAAAATAACACTTCTCTAATTAAAATGACAAAACTACATTTATTTCATGATCGAACCAGGAAATAAACACCAAAATCCATTTTATTTGGAATTATGTGAAATATGATATTGTAAAATTGGTACATTATCCAACTACAAAGAAACCAACACATATCCTAAAAAATGATTGAAGAAGTAAATATTGAAAAACACATATGCATGCTTGGTCTTACTATAAACCTTATAGACTAAGGAGGGATGTAATATTATTTTACATACTATTTAATTATTATTAGGTGTATGATTTCATTTTTTATAATAAAAGTTGAACAATCATTTTGTTAAGATTAATTGAACAACCTCAATCATGATTTATATATTTTATGCTTTGTTATAATTAATTTAAGGAATCTAATTTTCGTTTGTATCAAAAAACTTGTTAGTTTTTGTAGTCCATTCCTTGTCCGACATTTATATGGATAGTGTGCATTTCTATATTAGATGATGACATTAAATACTTATGTAGACTAACTTTTCTTGCTCCATTATTATTTGGTAATGATGATTATGACATTGTTTGATCATTGTTTTATTCTATATAGTGTGTTTTATATTTTTTTTTTAGGTTCATTATGTCTTTTTCATTTGTGTGTCATTTATGTTAGAGGATCCTATAGTACATGTTATGCCAAGTTTGTATCATATATAATATAACTTTTAGTTTTTTTTAACAATGTTATATCTTCCTCACTATGACATTATGAGCATGTATGGTTTTACATACTTTCATATAGAAAAAATTGAATAGTACTATGTGCTTTATGTTGTCATTCATATCACAACATTTATGTTTCAAACTATCTATTTATACATGGTTTCTATATGATTTATATCATGAAACTATTATAATTTTAATTATTAACAACTTTATTTACATACCTAGCTAGATCTAAAAATTCTTTATGTACTAATCAAAACTATTTGTCATTTTTAATGGTTTTCTAAAACCCCTTTTTCATGCATTCTGCAATAATTTTCTCTATAGCATCCTAGACAATCCTAGTAGCAATTCCCCTAAATCCTTTATTGTAGTTTTACTATGTGTCTGAGTGAATTGGTAGTGCATTTGTCTTCTGGGAGACAAAGATTTAATCCTTATAAGAAAACCTATTACTTATCCCATTGTGTTTGGATTAAAAAAATATTGTCATCTTGTGAAAAATACATAGCACCATCATTGTAGTAGTTTAGATGAGTGAGCATGATTCCATCCTGTTTCCCAAAATTCATAGATTTGATCATTTGTACTATGTCAGACCCTCGTAATTGATGTTGAAGAATTAAATTTGATTATTATGCTTCTTGTAGTTGATTATATATGAATAGATTAGATTCAATAACATATATAAAGTCAAATAAGTTGAGATAGTGATATTTGGTGTGCCTTAATTCAATACTAATTCCCGTATCCTCTTCATTTGCATCTAAAAGCATTATAAGAATATGAAATATATCCATGGCATCTAGTATAATATCTAATGAGAAGTAGTTGCATGTAGAATTATTAATTAAGAATACTTTACAAAATGTAGAGGGATCCTTTTTACAAATGTTTATGGTGGCACATTCTTGTGCCTTTCCTTGTATATATAGATTTTATCATGTGATTCATTATATGATCTACTTTGAATGTGTTGATTTGTATGAACATTAGCATACATTCAAAATTTAATCTAAATGATCATTAGATGATGTGACATTGGTTCTATATTGGTCATATGCACTGCTTTGACGGACATGAGTCATTGACGTTATGTGTCATTCTCTCCATAGTAAATTATTCTTTACTTTTCATCCACCAAATATGACACTTGATTAATTTTGGGAAACGGTGCAATATTTAAAATGGATCATCATTAATGTATTTTAATGACTATTATTTATCATTTATTTGTACTTTATGTACCACTTCCCCATTATAAGACATAGTCGATGACGTGCCTCCCTTAATACTTATACAAAATATTCATTTTATGATGAATTGTTCTTTCATTTCACTCTATGACATACGACTTCCTATTTTGATTCCAATAATATATGATATATATTTCACTATATTTATATAATATAAACCTATAAATAAAATAAGAAGTAAACATAAGAAAAACTCTATAATACATGGTGCTACTCAGCGCCTATTCATTATATTCATACAAGATCAAATATATATTAGTGGAAGTTAGGGATAAGTATGAAACCATTTACCCACTTGAGAATAATGGTTCCTTTTAGATACCTCATCCCATTAGTTCTTTGTTCTGAGGGTTCCTAAATAATTTATGGTCTTTTCCATTGAATATGTAGCTTTTATAAAAATACTCTAAATCTTATATTATATAATATCACTACTTTTTCTAGTTGAAACTATTTAATTTACATGTTATGATAACTCCATGCTTTCTGACATTGCTTATTGATATCTTGTTTCCAGTATTCTATATGTCTATTTTCTTCCATCTAGGTTAGATTTATTATTCTAGCCTATAGAGATTCTTGATCTTCTACTAACATAACAATTGTAACTCACATACTTATTAATATGTATTACATGGTCATCACTAACTCAAGTCCATAGACCAGATGAAACAGAGTGAAGCCTATCACACAATTTTAAATCTCCTTATACACACATAGGATTGTAGGAATTTAAACTCTAAATCATGTCTTTCATAATTGCATATATTTTTAATCATCTTCCAAGTACCTTTTTCAATTATTCTACTTATCCATTCCCTTGTGGGTGGCATATATTGATTTTTTGGTGTGACATCATTAAATCCTACATGAGAGTATTTTCATTATCATTAAGTAAATGTGTTCCTTTATCAATAACCAACATGATCAGGCACCCAAATCTGGTTATAATAATATTATAGAGAATATTAAATTTATCCTTAGCATTGTATCTTAGTGTTTCAAGTACTTTAACCCATTTAGTAAAATGGTGTGATACGGTGATTATGTACCATGCAAAAATGAGTTTTCTATGTGGTTTTAATGGTGCTAGAAAATTAATACCCCATTTTTCGAATGGTTTCTTAGCTAGCATAGGATTTAGTGGCATCTCTTCTGTCTAATTTATCTTTCCCATTATTTGATAGATATCATAATTTTTAGTTACATGGTGTGAATCATAGAACCAGGTAAACTAGCATAGAATGATTTTTAAAATATTTCTCATAGTGGATTATCCTATGAAATATCTTTTTGCAATTGCTTGATGTGATTCTTTAAGATGCTACATTCATTCATGTTCGATAACTACTCTACATAGTACTCCATCCTTGCCTATTCTATATGAAAATTCATTGATAATTTTCAAGGGAATAACCTATATGATCAACTAATTTTTTTCCATTCTATATAGTTTATAGGAAATACCCCTTACACAAGGAAATTTATATGTATTGAATATCTTCAAGAATCACAGAGACTCGAAATAGATATTCATATGTCAATTAATATTAAAGGTCCTCTAGTTATTTTTTATTGTGTATATAACATAAGAGACTTGGTCATACATTCTCCCTTACAAGATTTAAATTTATCCTAAATTTGGAATCTTTATACATAATCAACCATGAATATATTCTACTACCTAGCATGGGATTATTTACAAGGTATCATAGAACATGTGATCAATGAATAATTCAAATTGTATTACTAGAAGGAAATGAATAAACTCATGGATTTTTAATAACAATTCTATAGCTTCCATTTTTGTATGTATAAATTTTTCTCTATAGATAAGAGTATTCAAATTTTTAATTTAATAGGATAGTCCAATCCTCTATCTCCTAATTACGGGAGAAAAAATCCTATAGAAGATCTTGAAGCATCCAAATGCGTGTGAAAAAGATTTCTCTAGTTGGGAAAAAATAAAATAGGAGTTGTTACTAGTCTCTTCTTGAGATATAAAAATTATACTTGGCACATTGTGGTCATTTCAAACGTAGCTTATTTTCAAAATTATTTTCTCAAAGAGGAAGATATAATTGCCTGACTTTTAATGATTTATTTTAGTATCTTGGATTCTCTAAAAAATATCACACCTATATTTAACTAGTATGTTTTGGAGTTCCCACAATTACTGTAATTTTTCCTTTGTTCATACAAGTCCCATCAATGCATACTATGTTGCCCCTAAAAATCCAAAAGGTGTAAAAAATAAGTAATTATTCAGATTTAGTGGAATGTGAATAACTCAACATTATTTAAACAAAAGTTGAAGTTTGGATAAGCTATCTTTGAATAAGGAAAAGATATCATAATATGATAGGTAAAAGTTAATAAAATAATTGATGAAATATGTGAAGGTAGTGACCACAATGATAGAGAACATAGCTAGAGCATTCTTCAACCCAAATAATATTACTTTGTATGAAAATGATCCACATTCTATTGTGAATGTTCTTTTCTCTTGATCCTCCAATTGAAATATGATGATAAATAGTTAACTAATCCATAAAATAATATACTTCATGTCCTAGAAATAACTCAATAAATTCATCTCTCAATAAAAAATGGTAAGGGGTCATTGATACATGTTAATCCCCATAGACTCTGAATTCCATGAACTTCTTAGGCTAAAACACCATTGGGTTAACCCAATATTCCTTTTACACTACATATATAATGCATGCATCTTGCAACCTATCAAATTATGCTTCTAATTTTAAGTTCATATTAGGATTTAACAAGTATGGAAATTTATTCAAAGGTTTATCACACTCTTGTAGTTCTGTAAGCATTTATCCTAACAAAGTATCTACATTTTATAATTATGTAAATTTTATTTATAATATGTCAAGATAATCCCACAAAAGATGCAATGCTTATGAAACCTAATTATGTGTGTAGTAGTATCCCATATTCACAAGAGTGGATTTAAATTTTGTGATAATGTTCCCCAAAAATTTAATTTAATGGCTCATAATAGATCTTATTATGTCCACTTAGAATCAACTCTCATAGAGTTTTGTACCTTAGATATTCCCAAGTATCTATATTTTATGGCTTTGAATCCTCTTTTCTTTTTTGTGATTTTATCTTTAGGTAGATTTGAATCTTGTTCATGTTCAATAATCCATTCAAATATAATTCCTCATCACTCTCATTGGTCTCTATCAAATCTACATTATATATGATCCTCTTCAACGTTTAACAATTTTTTTTCCCTTTTTTTCTACCCTTTTAATTTTGGATAACCATAATTGACTCTCTAATTTATTCTTACTATGAATACAATTTTATCGCATTACTTAAATTTTCTTCTTGTCTATAACATAAAATTATTTTCATCTTCTTCATTACATTAAGCATAAGAGGATTATCATCCTCAAATATAAAAGTTTGAATGAAGTATTTTTGTATCAGAGGCCAATTCATTATCTCTCATTTGCATTCTTAGTACATATAGTAAGATGTTGGAAGTACTAATATAGTATAATTGTATATGTACACCCAATATTTGGATTAAACACCTTTTGTAGACTGCACATCCACACAATTATGAACATGCATTTTTAGGCATTATACCTCCTTGAAAAAGGGCCATTATTATTTGACATTAAATGCAAGTTTCAATCGATCATGCGAGGTTTTGAAATCCTTATCCCATTATTGTTTTTTTTAATAAATCCTACGATAAGTTGCAATAGTTCCCCTCCACACATTATTCAATGTGTTCAATATCATATCTATGTTGGACACATGATGTTTTAGTCTGAAAATTAATTTGTTCAAATATTAAGATACAAAATATAGATGTAATTAGCATTGAGTGGTGAAAATCATTCAAATAGACACACCTCATGATATCCTCTCACCCAATTCAACATGTGGGCATCAAAATTGCCATTGATGGAATATGTTGCATTTCATGCTAAATGTTCTTATATAGTACATTAGGTATAATCCATATCTATCATAGCTACATATATAATAAATACACTTCAAACCTTATTAGGGATCACATTGAGGGTGAGTTATAACATTCTTTTTGGAACTATGTAACTGGTGTATTTTTTATTATAGGTCTATATAAATGTTGTTCTATTTATTTTGATTATTATTGATGTTCCTTTTTTGGTTAAATAAATTGGTAATTTGTAACTAGTAGTGTGTTCTAATTTTTTTCCATACCCCCATTAAACCAATTACTATCCCATAATATTATCATGAATCTATCTCCTTAAATATAACATAGGGCTTAATGTCATTTTTATTTATGGGAATAATGATAATTTTATCCCATGGTGTGCTTCCAATTGATTACATATTGTGTTCATGATCATTAAAAGTTTTAGTAGTGGTGCATTCATTAAGAGTGGAATATAATTTTTTTGTTTTAAGTATATTTTATTGATGAAAAATATTGTTGAATATAAATATTGAAGTGTAATGGTAATAATGTATGCAGTATCTAATATTTATTTAATTAAAAGTAATTAATCACATTTTCAAATATTAAATTAAAAATAATTAATCACATTTTAATAAGTAAGATATCAGTATTGATACTATAATATAGAATTATTTGTATTTTAAATGTTATGTTTTGGTTATAGTTTGAAAAAATATATTTTATGATTTTTTATAATAAAATTGGTTATATCATAAAATTTATAAGGAGTTAGACTTTGAAATTTTAATTATAAATAATTAAGATGATATATTAAAACATGTAAAAATATCGGAGTCTATTGTGATGTTATGCCACTTTAATTAGTTGTTCAAAGTTAGGATGCAATATTATTGGAACCTTTTCTTTAGTCGAATATAGTGAGAAATATTCTATTTGATGTGATTTTTAAAAATTAAAATGTAATAAAAAAGATTGTAGTCTGACTAGTGAAGATAACGGTTGTTTATATCCATCCCCTACGGTATAAATTCCTTTAGGTATCTAACATAGAGAGTCAATTGGTTAAGGTTAATATTGTGCCCTAGGTGATTTTGATGGTATGAATGTCCTTTAATCATGACTACTTAACCAAAGGATCTCGTTGATTCAAATGTATGCTTACTCTTAATTGTAATCTACTATATGTTTATTTTCAAAATATGAGCTGAGATGCCAACATTCTATGTAATTCAGTGATTCCATGTGAATGTTGCCTATTTTAACACACATCTAAAAAAAACGTAGGACTAATATAAGTTCTGACAAAGGATGATGTGTGATGTACTGACATAACCAAAACTCTGTTATACAATCGTGAATCTCGAGCAAAGGTAAATGTGACAAAACAACGATCCCAATAGCAACGCTTAGGATTTACATGCAAAATTCCCCATTGAGTGCCACATCATTACTTCCTCCCATCACATAAACGAAATAAAACAAAGATTGTGAAAATTTATTACACAATACTCTTATGCATCATGTATTTTTTTTGCTTATGTGAAATGTTGAATGGCAAAATCATTAATATCTATGTTTTATATATTATCATGTTAATAATTGTTTATGATAGCAGAAAAAAAACATCTATATAATATTCTATTATTTATATATCTAATTTTATCATTGATAAAATAATATATATTTTTAATTTTATCATTAATTAAATAAATAATTAAAAAGTGAATTCATAGTGGTACCTTAACAACCATCTACAAAATAACAATTTAAAATTTACTAGTATATTTTACCCTAATGTTAGATAATTAACAAGTATAATAACTCCCTTACAGTTGGAGGATGATGTTTTCTTAGCTCCCCATCAACGAGATGATGCTGTTTTTTAATTAATTGAGGATAAGAATAGACCAATAACTTAACTTTTTCTGTTCTATCATAACAAACAACTTCTACCCAACCATAAAAATGCATAAGTAACGGGTCCCCTACACCTGGAGAATGGAGGATGCTGTTATATAAATAAACGTTTCAATAACATTATTTTGAATTTAGAAAATGTATTAGATCCACGGCGTTACTTTTCACTGAACATAAAATAACGCACTGAGATTGGCGAACAAATGATTTTTAAGAAAACCACCGACAGTGAAGGTCTTTCCTCATTCATTGTCTACGGCACCAAATAGCCACGGGCAACACGACGTTGATTGCTGCCCCACACTGCGTTGAAACGATCCCTATACCAAACATAGGAAGTAACGTATTTGCCAGTTGATGCTTGCGTTTAATAAGAAATTGCTCCGTCCAAGCAATGTATTGTCACATCTCGATAACTGACATTGAGATATTTTTTCTCTGTTTGTTGCCATAAAAGCGTATAGCTGGCTGAGGCACGACGTCCATAATACAGGGCGTAGCGGTGGTCTTAATTTCAAACTGAAAGCTATATTAATATAGCCATTCATCCAACCCTTCCATAATGAAATGCTTCTGCAGAATTCCCCCTGTACCGTCTGACCAACTGACATCTACCTGCACAATTCAGGAATTAGCTGTCTGAGGAACCCACCCTATATTCGTTTGCATATTAAAACGGAATTGTTTCAACATGTTCGCATTCTATTCAGATTTTATTTTTTTTATTTTATATATATATATATATATATTTTTTAAGGTGGAGTCGATCACTGTTTTAAAAGTGCTTTTAAGTTAGGAGTAAAGGTTTGAAGAAGTTAAGGGTAAAGGTGTGAGGGTTATTCATTTTGTTAAAATTAGATAAGGTATAATTTTATTTTTATTTATTTTTATTATATCATATTTTTGTTAAATAATAAAAATTAATTTTTAATAATTTTTTTATAAACTAAAAAAAATCATCAATTAAATTAACAATCATTTATGGGATTTTAAAATCTTAAAAATCCAACCAAAATAATATACTTCTTATTCAAGTGCTTTCATTATATGTAGATCTGTATTCAATTTACAAGTGAAACGGGGTTCAAACCAGCAACCTCCGTGGAATTATACACAATGCTGCAACAATGGGGGAAGATTAGCAGCCATTACAAAATAAATAGGATCCCAGTTTGTTCAGATTCACGGGTATATATCACTATCATCAAAATCAACTTATCTATGATTTTCAAAGCTTCTTGTACATCGCTCATTAATTTTTAATAAACTATTCAATGCTCTGCTTCATTTGTGAATTCGATCATTTATTTTCTGGAGCTACTGGAAAACCATTTACAGTGAAAGAGGAATTGTTAGTAACTTAGTAGTATAGCTTCGACTTCAACTTAGGTCTGTTTCCCTTACAGCATTGTTTTGTTTGATATGAGCATGAGTCGAGCGGTGTTTTCACTGTAGTTAATCTGGTATTCAAGCAACGCTTGAATACCCGATAAATTTCTGAAGAGAATGTTTGTGTTTGTGCGTTTGTAATTTTGAATATCGTCTATTACTTTCAATATTGAGAAACGCCGTAACCATATGTTTGCAGATATAACAAACCGACTTGAGTTTATTCATAAATTTAAATGCAATATTTTAATGCTTTCTTACAGAGGGTTTGTTTCATATTAACACCATCTAAATTATGATGATATTAGTTTACCACACTCTGGATTTATTGAATGCATTTGCTTTCAAACGGATGCATTTCGAAAAAAAATTCTCTAATTTGAAAATGGTCAATAACAAGAAATCGTGTAATTCGACATTTCCAGGCTGCTCCTGTTCTAAAAATACGTCTGAATGATTTGTCGACCAAAATGTCAGACATTGCCTATTAATTTCGCCGTCAAAAACTCAATTTTATTCACGTCTACAAGTACATTGGCTTCTAATGTCGAAACCAGAGGGATTTTGACGATCAGACAATTGGGTACCTGCAATGGGCAGGTGGGTGACAGGGTCGAATCCATTTTCTTCGTTTGGGAGTTCCAGTAATTCTTTGTTTCATTATCAGTGCGCCTGGGCAAGTGCAGTGCGATCTTCGCCCACCTGCAACGAAATGACCTCCTTACTCCATGCATGTATTATTAGTATCTCATATGCCCAAAGGGAGTCTTATTAGCTGTGGGGGATACAACAGATATTCAAGGGTGAAGTAGACCCTTTATCTGATGGACATCTGTTCATATCTAATCCTGATTCGCTTGTTAGATTTGCGAGGAAAGCTGGTCCAAATCCATAACTCTCCTGCCGTATGACTATTATTTTTGGCATTAAAATAAAATCAATTTACCAAGTTCTATAATTATGTATTTACTTAAAATTCAATTAAAATGTGGAGATAAAAAATAGTAGAAACCATTTCGAGTTCGCATTATAATAAAATCAAGTTACAAATTTTTATAATTAAAAAATAATATAAAACACAATTAAAATGCGGAACTAAAAAATAGTTGAAGCCATTTGCAGTTGAACTGGGACCATAAAATTTTAGACTATTAAAATTGAAAATAAAAGGAAATTAGAAGATGCAATTGATTATAAATTAGAAAAAAATATCTTTTTATTTATATAGATAGGTATTTTACTATGACAATAAGTGGTGAAGTGAAATATATTGAGTTGTTTATAATTATATTTAATTATAAATTTGATATTGATTTGATTATTATAAGAAAATTTAATTTTAAATTTGAAGTTCATTTAATAGTCACTTATAAGTTTTATTTTTTGTTTAAAAATGTCAATTAAAAATTGTAATATCTTAACAATAAAGTATTTTTTGAGCTCAACAAAATGGTGTAGGTAAATTTACTCCATTTGATGCTTATTAGTGAGAATTTGGTAGAGACATCAATGGATTTATTAATCATTGAAGTTTCCATAGTAAAAACCTCGAGATAGATCTCTCTCGCTGCAACATACATTAGATAGATGTATTTAATAGAGCTACACTAGTTACATCGATAAACATTGTACCATGGAAACTATGTAGTGGGGGGAGGTAGGTGTTGGGTATATAATGTAATCAGCATGTTCATACTATATTTGTATTTAAATTGATGTTTATTTGATCATCACATAGAAATTTCAACTTTAAATTTGATGTTCAATTGGCCATTACTTAGAATGTTTTTTTTCTTTTTTCTTAGAGAAGTCAATCAAAAAATAATAATATATTGACCCCTACAGTTAAGTTGAAAGACATTTTTTTTTTTCTTATAATTTTTTTCAAGCTCAAAAAAAATGGTGAGATTTATAGATTTTATTGCTTGTAAATATGAAATCAATACAAAAGGTAATACAATTATTAATCAAGGTAGTATGCAAAATTAAAAGATAAGAACCTTGAGATTGAGATTCTTAGCATATTTCAGACAATTATATTTAATATATCTATACAGTTTATATTCTTTTGTAGGAAGATCAAAATGACCCTTAGGAATTTATTAGTCATTAAATTGACTTTATTTTAGTGTACCTTTTGTAAAAAATAAATTTAATTAGGTGTTATTGGCACATGTTTTAATTTCTACCATGTCCCCTTATTGTGGCAACATTTCTCTCTCTACTCTTTTCTTATAGATTTTGTGAACATTTTTTGGAGCATCGATAATGCTCCTATGCCTACCTTCGTGTCTACCCAACTTAGAGTGTTTTTTTCCTCTTATTCCTTGGATGATGGTTTGCATGTTAATAGGGTTCTAATTCTATTTTAATATATCTATAAATACACATACATTGTCATTTATGTACTCCTATAAAATTATCAATAAATTAACATATCCATTATTATTAATTGTAGACTTAATTTTTGTATGACGGTAGTTATTAGTTGTAGAATATCATTATTTTTGGTTTTTTCTATGATTTTAAAATATCAATTCATGTTAGGCTCTTACTAGCATATTTTCCTTATGTTTTTGGTTGTCCTTGTTATTTTGTGTTTTTTGAATAACTATGGTTAAACCAATCGATTCATTAATTCAATCAATGAAAAAATTAGGGGTAATTAAGCCCTAAATCATATTGTATAGTTTTAATTAGGTAAACCACATGGTTAATTGATCCCAAATTACATCTCTGATTGAACTAGTCTAGTTTAATCAGTTTAACCACTTATGAAATTGGGGCTAACTAAGCCCAAATCCACATCATATAGTCATAAATAGTTTCATAGGGGTCAATTGGTCTTATTTTACATTCATGATTGAGCCAATCAAGTAACTTTTAGTATCATGAATTAAAATAGGACAAATTGAGCCCCAAATCATATCTTATAGGCAAAATAAGTTTAAGAAAGTCCAGTTTGTTTTAATATTATATCAATAATTTAATGAATCAAGTTATTGATCTAACCAGTAATGAAATTAGGGCAAATTGAACCCAAAATCACATTGTATAGATGAAATTATGCCAATAAAGATCTATTAGTCCTAAATAACATCGATGATTGAACCAATTAAGTCACTGGTTATATCACTAATGAAATTAGTACCAATAGAGCCCAAACCACATAGTCTAATAAAAATTAGGTTTATGGACTAAATTGGATTTAAATTAAATCCATCATTGAACCAAATAATAGGTTCCTACGGCTTAATTTTCCTCACATTCCATCCTTAATTGGACCAATTAACTAATTGGGTCAATCAATGATGAAATTATGGAAAATTTAGCACTAATATAGTTGTAACATCATAATAAGGTTCATGGGGATATATTATCCATAAGCTATATCCATAATTAAATGACTAAAGTAATTTGGCATATCAATTGTGAAATTAGGGCCAATTAAGACCAAAGTCACATTGTATTGTTGTAATTATACTCATGGGGAATAATTGACACTAAATTACATCATTGATTGAACCAATTGAAACACTGATCAAATTGGGGCCAATTAATCCCCAAATAAAATTGTATAGTTAAAATTAGCTTCATAAAGCATATTTATTCTAAAATTATATCTATGATATAATTGATTGACTAACTAGCTCATCAACAACTCAATTATGGTTAATTATGCCCCATATCATATCGTATAATCAAAATTTAATGAAATGGGTCTAATTGGTCCTAAACTAAATCCTTGATCGAACCAATATAGTAATTAGTTCAACTGAGGATGAAAATGAGGCGAATCAAGAAAACAATCAAAATGTATAGTCATAATTAGGCTCATACAAGTTCTTGGGAAGTTATTTGGCCATAAATTATGTCCTTAATTGAAACATTTAGGTTATTAGTTTAATCATTAATGAAATTTGGGCCAATTTTTTCACTCATTGAACCAAATAATTTATTTTTTCAATCCTTAACATAATAAGGTCCTATTTAGGGACATAAACCTCATTCTGAATATAAAATGTGATACAAGTCTCAATTGGCTCTAATTAGATGCTTGATTGAATATCTTTTTCCCCATGTGAAAGTGTGTACCTGAACACAACCTCTCTCTCTCTCTCTCTCTCTCTCTCTCTCTCTCTCTCTCTCTCTCTCTCTCTCTCTCTCTCTCTCTCTCTCTCTCTCTCTCTCTCTCTCTCTCTCTCTCTCTCTCTCTCTCTCTCTCTCTCTCTCTCTCTCTCTCTCTCTCTCTCTCTCTCTCTCTCTATCTCTCTGTGTGTGTGTGTGTGTGTGTGTGTGTGTGTGTGTGTGTGTGTGTGTGTGTGTGTGTGTGTGTGTGTGTGTGTGTGTGTGTGTGTGTGTGTGTGTGTGTGTGTGTGTGTGTGTGTGTGTGTGTGTGTGTGTGTGTGTGCATAGTTATTTTTTGATATATATCAGGGTTGGTAGGATCCCTTCATAGAAAGAGTTTGCTTTTAACCAGAGCTACAACTGGATTTGTAGCACAATAGGTATCGAGTCCCCAAAGAAAATAAAATCAAAAAACTCCAAGCCAAACCTTTTAACACAATAAAATAAAGAATACAAATATAAGATAAGATATCGAGAGACCGACTTAATTAATCACATCTTCCTCTTAAAAAAAGTGTAAGCCATACTCTAAGCTAACCAAATCTAGAAATCCTTATAAAGAAAAACTAACCAACCCTACAAAAGATAATCTTCAAGATGTATGAGTTCCTCTACCTCTACTAGAGAGCAATGATTCCATTATCCACTAAGTACCATCATCTATAAAATTAATATAATCCATTTAAAGTCTTTCTATTTTATTTTACCTACCTCTTTTACCCTTGTTACCAATGTTAGGTATAGTCAATTGACAAGGTTGCTGAGAAATGGATGGGAACTCTACGGAAGAGAGTTTATTATCTTATTCATTTTTAGTGGCAACATCAACCTCCTATAACTCTATATGTTGTGAAGATCCCTTTGCCTCAGGGAGAACTTGAGCTTGGATATTTCTAATCCTTCCAATGTAATATGTGCTTTGTTTGTTAGCTATAAACAAACCCTCTAAATTTAGACTCACAAAGTCCTCTTTCAAGATGGGCTTTTAATTTCCTCTAAATCAAATTCATGAGAACCTAGGTGTTCAATGGAAATTATCCTCCTTGAGTACCCTCCTTTTTCCACTTAGGGATTAACCTGGGAGGTCATCAATCCTTATAATATATAATTATTCATAAATTCAATATTCAAGAATCCAATCTTCGTAACAAATTTATTCAAAAATGTGATGCCCAAACCATCTAAATATTTTCTTGGACACACCATCACTTTAGGAAATATCTAGTTTCATTTAAAGCATATGAACGATAACCCTTCATAACTAATTAATTGAGTCTAAACACCATGACAAGCCCTGATCTTTGCATAGTAAAAAATGGGATATAAAAAATATACCAGCACACAAACCCTTGCAAAACTCTATTGGTTTACCAAAGCTTGATCGATAATGATAAACACAATTTTTTTTAATCAATTACTATAATATCCCTACGTCATACAAAGGAAAAGGGAGATTATAAATTTGAACACAGATCAGAGCCTTAGATATTATAAAATCCATTGGGTCAAGAAAGGGAACCCGAGGACATAGGAAAAACCTTTTCTTACCAACAATCCAAATGCCTTTTTTCTAAACAAATC
The DNA here is from genome assembly GCA_037957365.1 of Torreya grandis. Lineage (NCBI taxonomy): Eukaryota > Viridiplantae > Streptophyta > Pinopsida > Cupressales > Taxaceae > Torreya > Torreya grandis. Next base: position 787,372 of record JARHVA010005465.1, on the reverse strand, counting down.
ATTCTCCTCTATTGTACAAAAGAGGATCAATAAGAAACCATTGAGAATAATAGAGATATGAATCTCTTCAAAATAAGGCCAATAAAATTTTGGCCACTATAAAAGAGCTTCCTACGATTATCATTTTCTTGTACATCTAGCAATTAAACATCTAGAACCAAATTCCTTATCAACTAAATAAATATCCTCATCACAAATCCATAAAATAAGGCAATCATTAAAAATAAATAGGGGAACATATGAAAGTTGGGTAAAAAATGACCTATTTCTTCCCTTCAATTGAACCACCCCTACATTAAAAATATCCACAACATACTCTCCCCTATTGCTCTTGTGGGGCACTAAAAAAAAACTCCAAGGTACTAATTGAGGATCAATCTTAGGGTTTAAATGAAGAATGAACACCTTAAAAATTCAAAACAAGAATGAAAAATGTTTAAAATATTTGGGCACTCAAAAAATCCAATGGTTTAGGAGAAACCCTAGCCATTGCATCATCCCCTACCCTATGGTTTGAAACCATCTTGTCTTTCCTTCCTTCCCTATATTTTTTATTTTTCTTGAGCCTCGTAAAATAGTGATAAGCCATTTTTTAGGCTTCTAGGAGCATACCCAACCTACTCTATCCTTCCATATTTTCCAAGAGAGCTAAAACAAAAACCTTTTACAATGCCAATGTTACCACCATCACCAATATCGTTGTTGACCACCGTTACCATCCTCAACCTTGAGAAAAAGATTTACATAAATTTTGGGTACATATATTTTTATAACTATAATGTCCAAATGATTAGTGAAAAATATTCCTAGCCATGGGCTATAGACTTACCTAATCATATAAAACAAAAGTTTCAAACCACATGTTGAACCTCATAACATAGAACATCGAGCTAATAGTCTATTACATTGGATACATTTCATAAGAACCCTATCATAGATTATGGTGTTAAAAATGCTATATACTGATCATCCCAAGGAATAGACCCTACAACCCCCCATTTATAACACTCAGCTCACTCAACGCTAGGCTATCATCATTGGGTTGTCTGTGTGTGTGTGTGCGTGTGCGTGCGTGCGTGTGTGTGTGTGTGTGTGTGTGTGTGTGTGTGTGTGTGTGTGTGTGTGTGTGTGTGTGTGTGTGTGTGTGTGTGTGTGTGTGTGTGTGTGTGTGTGTGTGACTAATTAGTATTATTTAAATAATCTTATAATTTATGTGCCTATAGTTAGTGATGCTTAGGTGATGAGTTAGGATTGGATTAATTAGGGCTTCTAGTGGTTAAATATAAAATTAAGAAAAAAACTTAAATATTATATCCCATTTTACATTGTCAACTTAACACAGGAGATATATTCCATTATGTGAGAATTCTTGGGTTACAAATGGAATTTCGCATGAAACCCACCTTTAGGGAAGAAGATGCTCCCATATTTTCCACTTATTATAATTTCACTTTTTTTTTTTTAGTTTTATTTTCTTTTGTTATTTTGAACATATAAATCTATATCAAATCTTCAATCAATTTGTTTTCTTTACAACCATTGCCAAAATTCCATAGCAATTTTACCAAAGAAAAATAATAATTTTCATAACCAAAAAGGAGATGAAAGCTATATTTGATGAATTATTTAAGGATTTTTCAAAATATATTTACTCATTAGGAAAATAGCTAGATCATCCATCTAATGAAGAGGAGTACAAAACCATATGGGGAAAACTAGACCTTGATCCACCAGATGAGGAAGAAAAAGTTAAAAGAGATAAGGATAAACATAAAGAAAGATCACATTACCATTATTTTAAACTATAAATAAAGGTCACATAATAATATTTCAGAGGTAAGATGGAAGACCATATATAGATGATCAAACTTAAAAACTTTATTGTAGAAAAGATAAAGAGACAAGATGATATGTTCAAAGTGTCTCTGCAACATTTGGATGGTGATACCCACACATGGGGAGACAAACATGTTTCTAAAAATATGGAGGGGGAATTTTAGACTTTTCCAAAGCTCTTAATAAGAGATTTGTCCATTATTAGGATGAAAGATATGATGCCTAGTTTATGCACCTATTTTAGAAAGATATTTCCATAGAGGCTTATATTTAATTTTTTTTATGTTTTGAGTTCTAAGCAAATATTTATTCAAAGCTAGTGTGGAAGATTAATTTTATTGACATGTGGGGAAATATTCAAACTAAGGTAAGGATATTTAAACCTATCTCTTTCTAAATGGAAATTATTATATCTATAAGACTATAAAAACATAGTGATGCCATAAATATAATTTTAAGACCTATCTATAGATATTTTACTTGGGATAAAAATCAAGAGACCCTGGTTGAGATTTTATCCCTACATCAAATTTTGTAAATCCATGTCACAGGTATTTTTATACTAGATTAAACGTCATGTTTTTAATCTAAAACATATTTTTATTATAGAGGATGTGTGTTATTATAATATAGTGTTAGATTTAGAAAATTAGGAAGCCCTTGAAGCTCTTGAGAACCCCATTTTAGTGTGTGAACCTAAAGATATATCTCTTGATATTGTATAAATGAGGGAACCATCTATATCAATCTCTAAAATTATTTAATTATACTAGTTGGACACATTAAAAATATTTTCCCTTGTCAAGAAAGCCTAAGTTATGGTCAAAATTGACCTTGAAAGTACACTTAATATTTTGGATAAGAAACAAGTCCAAAATTTAGGTCTCCATTTAAGAACTTCTAAAATTTTCATCATTTAGTTTCTAGGATACCAAATTGTTAAATGTGTAAGAGTAGTCCATAATATGGACATGTTAGTAGAATATTTTATCCTTAAAGATAAAATTTGTGTGGTCAATACTATGGATGTGGATGTTGTGTTAGGGGTTCTATTATTATACTAACAACATACTCCACCAATCATCAAGATAGATTACTAGCATTAAGTTAGGTGGACCATATGTATACTATAGTGTCCTTACCCTTGAGGGAAATAAAATTCTTTCAATCTAGTTATATGTTGTTTTTTAAAAAAGGGCATTTTGGATTTATGGTTCACCTCTATAGTATGGACATAGAATATTATACCCACATGACCATGCCTTAAGTTTTATAAAGATGCTATGAAAACTGAAGGTATATTTCCAAGATATACCAAAGAGGATACTATCAAATAGGGAATTGTAGCACATTATTGAACTTTAATCGACAAAGGTTCCAACAGTGGTACACCACATAATTTTTAAAATGTCAGATAAATAAATTGATCACTAAAATCATATATTATAGAATCATCAACCCTAGTAATATCCCATATGTTACTCTAATGCTAGCAACTAAGAATAAGTTTAGGTTATGTAAACTCTATAACAATTATAAGGTCTTGAAAAAAATTAAGATAATAAATAAATTTATAATGCAAAGTATTTATGATCTTCTCAATGTGTTGAATGGGGAAAAGTATTTCTCAAAAATATGTATCAAATAGGAATACTATCATATTTAAATTTGAATTAACTATCAAGATAAGAAATCCTTATAAATCAAGGCCACTATTAATCTAAGGTCATGCCTTTTGGTCATAAAAATGCTCCAACAATATGTTAATAATTAATTAACAAGGTATTAAACAAATTATTGTGTGGTTTCATTCTTATATTTTTTTTATGACATTATGGTTTATATAAATTCATTATAATGCTATATTTAGCATTTAAATTTTGTGATCCATACCTATCCAAGGATAATATTTTCACCATGGTAACTTAGTGTGAATTTATGAAGGAATACTTAGACTACATTTGTAACATTATCTATATTGATGATGTTCATACCAACTTTGGAAAGATCAAGGCCATGTGTTTAGAAAGTACTCACGACTCTTAATACAAATCATAGTTTCGTAGAGTCAACATAACTTTATAGAATATTTATGACTAAATTCTCAAAAATATCTTATTATTTGACTTATCTCACTAAAAAATATTCCATAAAGTTGTCCACATAAGCATGACCATGTTTCAAGGATATAAAAATAATTATAGTACGTACTCTAGTTTGAACAAACCTTAATTTCTTAAAGTCTTTTGTTATTAAATGTGATGCTTATGGATATGGATTGGGTGTATTTTTGACTCATAATACATGGATTTTTTTTAGTGAATCCTCTTAAATTCACAAATATTCCATTCTTTGAAGTCAACATTTGGCAATTTTGTAAGGTATCCAATAGTGTGGGATCATCAACTAACATACTTTTTAAAATAAATTTCTTCACACCCCTGTATTTTTTCGGTAGCTAGAAAGTAAATTAGAGTGTATGAAAAGCTACATATACTATCAATCATAAAAATTTATTGTCAAGCATGACATTTACTGTCAATCATCTATTATTTCTATTTGGACTCAAGAGGGATGTCATCGAAATGATGGAGCACTCATAATATGTATGTTGTAAATTGATAAATGAGCCATGTGGGTTCCTTTTATAAGAATATAGTAAGGTCCCAAGAATGCATAAGGCCATTTACATATGCAACTACCTACCTTCATATATAAATGACCGATTGTATATGAAGTCAGGCACCTACATATACTGATGGTCAGTTGCATATGTAATAACTTGACTACATATGTAGTTTCTTGATTACATATGTAGATGACCATCTAAATATATAGTTGGTCAATTACATATATATTCAAATGTATAAGCATTTAATTTTACATCTTTATATTAGATAGTTGATTGCATATGTAGTCATGTAAATACATATGTAATCACTCAATTGCATATGTAGTCAGCTATCTATATATGTAGTCACCTAAATTTATATACAAGTGATCATCTACATATGTAGTCACTCGACTACATATGCAGATGACTATCTACATATATAGATGGCCTTTTTATTATTCATAGGTAGGTCTAGTTTTATTAAGGGGCATTAACCATTCTACCATTTTTTATTTTCCTATGCATTTATTCATATTCAAAATTGATTCACCACCATTTTTAAAGGATGAAAACCCCTTGGATATATATGGGTGGTCAAGATACAATCTGGTACAGTTGTTAGTGTTTAGAAGTATAGGGCTTAGTTGGTCACTAAGGGGTATTCTTAGTTGGAAGGAATTAACTATGGTGAGATTTTGTCTCCTGTTGTGAATCTGAGATTTATCTAATTCCTATTATCACTTGCAATAGCGTATGATATAGAAGTGGAACAAATGGATGTAAAGGTAGTGTTCCTTCATGTTGACTTAGAGGAAGAGATTTATATATCACATCTAGAGCATTTCATGGTTAAAAGTAAATAAAATTTGGTTTGCAAGTTGAAAAAGTATTTTCATGGTCTTAAACACTCTCCTAGATTATGGTACCAGAAGTTTGATACTACCTATATGTTGTCATTAGGATTTGTGAGATCTAAATCTGACCATTATGTGTATTAAAAATCTGACAATGGTTGAATTACCATAATTATGTTATACATAGATGATATGTTATTTTTTGGGAATGGTAAAAGTTTGATTTCAAATTTAAAGTCTCAGTTGTCAACATAGTTTGAGATGAAGGATCTAGGTGTAATGAGGTATATTATGGGTATGGAGATTAGAAGAGATTGAGCTAATAGAAAGCTTTGGTTACACATAATTGGAGAGGTTCAACATGATAGCTTGATGACAGTTAGTTGTTCATGTAGTTTAGGGGATAAAGCTTTCCTTAAAAGATTATCTAAAATCACCTACTAAGATGAAGGACACGACCAAAGTAATATATTTGAGGGTTTTTGGTAGTCTTATATATTCTATAGTCTATATGAGGTCAGACATTACCCATGCAGTGGGAGTTCTTATTTAGTTGATGGCTAATCTTGGACATGTACATTAGGATGCAGTGAAGAGAGTGTTTAGATATTTATTAGGTACTTCTTTGTATTAATTATGTTTTCATGGTTATCCTATTTCACCTTGACACTTAGTGAGTATTCTTGGATATGTGGATTTATATTGAGAAGCTGACATTGACAAAAAAATATCCATCATTGGATATGTATTCATGACGTTTGTTGGCACCATTAGTTGGATGAGTAAATGACATGTTGTAGTTGTTTTGTCCACTATAAAAGCATATTACGTGGTAGTAAATCATGCTTTTAAGGAATCTATTTGGCTTAATCATTTGTGTTCTAATATTTATTTTGATGTTGGGCAGATTACTATCTATTATGGTAGAGTTTCATTTACTTGGTAAAGACTCATACTTTCCATGTTAGAACAAAGCATATTCATGTGCAGTTTCATTTTTTTCATGATATGGTGGAATATGGGAAGGTTAAATTGGATAAATTTGACATCCTAATGAATGTTGCAGATAAATTGACAAAGCCAGTGAGCACAGAGAAGTTTAGATGGTGTTTAGAGTTTATGGACCTCATGACCTATAGTAGTTAAATCTTGTTACTTTCATTGGCACTTTAAAGGTATTCAAAAAATGGGAAAATGTTGGGAAAAATAAGGTGTCTCAACCTTTGATTTTTCTGTAGCTCTATTGATTTTTTAAATATTTAATGTTAATATTTTCTCATAGAGCCTTGTGATTTACAACTAGCATTTTCTATTATGAGGAGGAGTCAAGTTGGAAAGATGTAATTACAAGTAAAGTCATGTATAAAGGCATTTTATATTTCCATTTTGAGTTTTCATGGAATGTGAGGTTTTGATTTGCAATTATTTTGGGATGTGCAAATTTTACAAATGCAAGACTAGTGATAATTAGTCGTTGCAGTGTTGCAAGTAGTAATGAATGGAAACTTACCATTATGCATGTCCAATGATTTTGTCACTTTCCATGTTGCATCTTCAGCCTTTGGAAGTCAATTTATAAATGTTGAATTTATGCATTGCAAGATTCTATACATTGTGCACTTGTATTTTGGAGTTATGTGTTATTATTTTCATAAAGTACTGTTATGCTATCAAAACTTCTCTAGAATTGAAGAAGTGTGAAGAATCCTGCAAGAGCATAGCTCTAAAATTATATTGTAACTTATTTATTTTGGGTAAATAATATAATTGAGATCTATTTTGGAGTGCGGGGCTTTTCTCCTAAAAGGGTTTTCCCCACGTAAAAATTTGTTGTTGTGATTTCATTATTTATCTATTGATGATATATATATATATATATATATAGACGCGCACGTGTGCACGCACACACACACACAAAAACACATCTAAATCTATAACAATTATTGGTGTTTAAGAATTTTTTTAACTCTCTACTATTTAGATTAGTGTAGGAAGATCTTCTATGTACATGGCTACCTTTCATTAGAATTTTATAGCTAGATCATGAAATAAAATAAGGGCACTTGAAGCCGTTTATTTTTCATCTGACTTCAAAGGAAAATAAAAGATTTGGTTGAGTGGAGATACTTATGGTAATGAAATTATCATTCCCTAAACTGTAGTACAAGTATATGATTGGATATCATCCTCATCCTTTCCTTGGTTACCTTTGGGTATGAGTATATGTTGATGAATTTAACTAGCAAGTGCACTTTTTAAATGTTTAAATATTCTTTTGTTGGAAATGATCTTATTTGAAGAACCCAATAAATGCATATCAATACAAATTTTAATCGAGATACCAAAATATAATCAATATAGTTCATAGCTATAGGAACTTTCTCACCAAGCCAATATATTCTTAGAATTTGTACCGACTTTATTTTCATCCTCAAGACTTTATAGATTATAGTTAAGTTTGATATCAGTCAATTATTTCTATCAATTGTGATATTCTATACTTTGGAAGCTAAGCCTTGGTCATAATTATTGGTATCCACCTTGAAAATAACTAATTTTATCGATACTATGATTGGATAGACTATGATCATTATAATGAACTCTCATATATAATAAGACATTAACTCATTCTCATATGTACATATACATATATTAAATTAATGCATTAATAATAAAGTGAGACGTATAAATATTAAACCAAAAAAAAAGAGAAGAAATAGATCGCACGCGCACACACACACACACACACACACACACACACACACACACACACACACACACACACACACACACACACACACACACACACACACACACACACACACACACACACACACACACACACATGCATGCATGCACACACGCACACACGTACACACACATGCACGCACACATGCATGCACACACGCACACACACGCATGCACACGTGCACACACACACACACACACACACACACACACACACACACACACACACACACACACACACACACACACACACACACACACACACACACACACACACACACACACACACACACACACACACACACACACACACATGCATGCATGCACACACGCACACACGTACGTACACACGCACGCACACATGCATGCACACATGCACACACACACGCACAACAAGCATGCACACGTGTGCGCACACACACACACACACACACACACACACACACACACACACACACACACACACACACACACACACACACACACACACACACACACACACACACACACACACACACACACACACACACACACACACACACACACACACACACACACACACACATATACCATTATTAAATTTTTATTGGAACATTATAGGTTTTTTTGATAATTCAATAATGAACATTTGGTGATGAAGGAATTTATTCATTAATCAAGATCTCTTGAAAAATGATATTTTTTACAAATAAACATAGAGTTGATTTGAATATCTGAATATAGTAATTATTATTTGACACCTAAACAATTGGAAACTTAATAAATAAATATATTATAGTGTATGGAATAGAGAAGCTAAATCTCATTAAATACGGTAATAAATGCTTATAGAAAAGAAATAAAATGTTTGAGTGCTCCATGAATAGCCAAATTGAGTAGGGATAATTAGCAGCAAAGAGTTATACCTTATGCAGGCTAGTTAAGAACCTTTCTAGTACAAAAATAAAATAGATTAGAAGACTTTAAATTCCCATAAAGAGGTGCATCTTCCCATGTTTTTCAAATTGAATGGAAGATTAAATTAATAGGTATGCATGGGTTAAGAGAGTTTAATGGTCTAAAAATGTATTTATTTCATCCAACAATCAAAAAATGTGCCATATGTTTGTGCATTAACAAGAAGGATATTACACCATCATGAGGTCTTAAAGAGTTGGGCAAACAGACTACCAGACTACCCACGGAATAGAAGGCACCATACTTAGTTCATTGTGGAAGAGCTCTATCAAGTATCTAGTTTCTTTACATGTATTATTTATAGATAAAATAAATTCCCTATGAAGGTGAAATTTTTTCTTAAAACCTCTATCTTATTTTAATGTCTTATCTAAATTTTAAACATCATGTCCTACAAGTATGTGTTTAAGCCTTGCTATAGGAATTTATAAAATTATCTATCCGTATTTGGTTGGTGTTGATGCCTTAAGTAGTACTATTAAGGCATTAGGCTATTTGCAATATTTTTATTTTTAAGGATAGTGATTATGTTATTTAAAATGGATATTTGAAAAGAGGCCATCGATTACATCATTTTAAATTGTTATTTGAGGTAAAGCAAGTGATTACGTCATTTAACCCCTGGATAAGTTCTAATTTTTTCCATTGATGCATTTAATTTAAAAATATATGTGATAAAAGAAAAGAAAAAAAAATTAAAAAAAAAAAAAAACGTGTATTAGTCAAGCATAGCCCCATTTAAGTTTTACTGTAGCAAAAAATAAAATTAAAAACCTATCAATAAGAAAATTTTTTACTCATTAAGATTTTGGTTTCATGTTCAACGCACCTTCCTGCCTTTAATCTAATCAAAATATGGTATGCAGACTACATCTCACACACAACATTCTCTAGGTTTAGTTTACCATTGGATGAGGTCCTTTACTATGGTTTTCTTCTATGTCAACATCTACACCCATTTTGGCATGAACAAAGTTAGTTTACAACTATAATTATGATTTTGACAAGGTGTAGCTCATGGAGGTTGTAGACAAACTACTTAATAAAATGTCCATATGTTTAAAGCATGGAGTCATAGTACTAACTATATGTTTATAATTACTTTAGTACCTCTAATTATTCTATCTATGGCTTAATAAAATATCTAACTACTTGAATTTTTTTTACAATACTTGATATTTGGTTGATGGCTCATATTACTATAATGTAAATGTTCCTATATAATAGTGTGTTTATTTATTTAACAAGTTTATTATCTCCAATATTTTATAAGAAAGGTGCGTTCCATTGTATGAACCTTATTATTGTATAGTTTATTAATTATGACACAAGTCTTACTCAATTAAACGAATGATCAAAAGAGTAATCCAATATATACATTACTCTTATACTTGTGTTTTTTAGGAAGAAGCAAATGAAATGAGAACAATTTTGTTTGGTGTTCATACAGACATGAAATCTTGAAATAAACTCTTATGAACATAGCATATTGTTACAATTATGACTAAGGAATGAATTTGGTAAATTCATAGAAGAGATTAATTCTAGATTTTAAACTCAATAATAGGGATGTGTGTAGATGGATACAATTTTTTATTATTCCTCCTTATAGTAATCCATGCTTGCTTATTATTAGATTGTTAAATTTTATTCTAGTATGTGACAATTAGATTACTACAAATATGTTATTCTCTCACCTTGATAAGTGAGATAGTTAATCTGTATATTATTGATTTATTCTCTTTATAACCTATACTTGTGTAGCATTCCACCTACTTATCATTATGATAACACTATTATATGTATTTTAAATGTAGGTACTTCTATTTGTCGGTTGAAGTTAAACCTTTTTTGGAGTCAAATGTGCATTAAATGATAGTAGATTTATCGAGGAAATTTGTATGTATTGAAATTTAAATTTTAACAACATGATCCTCATTGTATAACTTTAAGTTATAGATTTGTATTAATTAATTTTCTTTGAAAACAAGTTGTCTAATAAGCTAGAGAAGTTAGGGTTCCAGTTGGTGAAGTAGGATTGGTCTTAGGGGAAGAATTAAATTATTAAATTATGTTAATATTTAACATTGTAATGAAGCTCTTATCAATAGGAACTCAAGGAAAATTATTTTGAATGGTTTCACCTTATTGGAAAAAATAGAGAAAACACCTTGTTTATGTCATTTTTCATAAAATTTTGGTAACATCTAACCAATATTAGTTCAATCTTAGTGAATTTAAAATCCTAACAATTTTTTAATTAGTTATGAATTGATTCTTTAAGTCTCTTAGGCAAATCCTACCAATACTATTACAAGAAAGAACCTAAGACATTTTGAGTACTATTATCATACTTTGAAATAAATGGACAATTGGTAGCTAATCTTAAATTTATAATTGAATTGGAAATTATCCTAGTTGATTTGATAATTGTAGAAGGGTTGTTGGATTTCTTTTAGCTAAAGATGTGAAGAAAAGAAATATTGTTTGAGTATATCTCTCAAATTGAGAATAATTATTATTTGTGTACCTAAGACATACATTGGTTTAGTTGTAACTAGTCATAAATATTTGCTCAAATATGAAAATGAACCTTGTGGAATCCTATCAATGATAATATTAATCTAATATTATATAATCATGTAAATTAAATTGTTGGGGAAAATTGAGTTAATTCCTTGAACGAATGAAGAGAAAGTATTATATTTTTCATGTATAAAAAGTTTTAGTGAAGCATGGGGAAAGAAATGTTGAAGTACTTTATACCATTAAATGAACTCATGTTACAATCTTATGTTATTATTTAAGGGTAAATAGAGAATTAAATATCTTAAAATTATCCATCTTGGTGGTAGTGTATATAATTGCCTTAGATGAATTTAGTAAATCATTTTGGTCTAGACATAGATTTGATTATCATATCTAAAATAATTGAAGGATATTATCACCTAAAGGAAAAAAGTATGGTGAGTTATTGCATAGTTAGTGCCTATATTATTGTTGGGTATGTTAAATTCATAGGCATAGAATAACCTCACATGGTAATTTTTTTGATAGACAATATTACAATTGTTTCCTATGGGCATACCAAAAACATACTAATGATATTATTGGGAATGGAATAATATATAATTCTAATGATTCCTTACTCTCACTAATCCTTTTATGAGTAACTAGTAAAGACATGTTTGAAAATTCAACTTCAGTTACTTAGTTGATAAAAATTGAATAATACTAAGCTGTCATATTGAGGAATAATATTAGGATAATCAATTTTGTAGTTACAACATTCATTGATAACCTTAATAATTGAAATATCAATAAAACATCACTCAAAGTTGTGAAATAATGTTTTATTGGAAGTTGTAACAATAAACACATGTTAAGGCTTGTGAAGATAATGCAAGACTTGTCAAGAGAATATAATTGGAATATTGTTAAGAAATATTATGATAAAAAATAGAACCTTAGTTGTATTGGTAATATAAATATTATTAATCAACTTAAATACCACTACAAGTCTTGTTTTAGTAAGTAGTTATACTATTGCTATGCCATATTCTATATTGACTCTAAAAAAGATGTGTCTGAATGATATTGAAGTGATTAATTCAGATATAGAAACTCATGTAAAAATAATCCTTAAGTAATTCATGGGTTAATAACTATTTTATGTGTTGGGAATCATTGATTGTATTAATCCCACTTCATGAGAGCTCTCACACCAAAATTGTCTTTGATTAGCGGTGTTGGCAGGATTTGTCCATGACTCTCATATGAATATAATTAAAACTAAGATAAATTTTTTGGTATTCTTTAGTGGATGAATGTGGTAATAAGGATTAGAATTTAAGTTATTTGGAACTGAGTAATTTGATCAAATTAGGCATGGGTTAACTCATCCTTAAATATAAGCTGTTGATATCTTTTTCCATCCATAGATCTTAACCAACTCCATCATGATGGTGGTGTCTACTAATGAATAGTCATCCATTATTGGTGCTGGTCAAAGATTTAAAAAAATTCATTTACTCCTTGTCATAGAATGTAACAGGTCATGATTTGTGTTCCAGATGATAAGACAATAGTAATCATTGTTATGAATTGTATTACAATGTTAATCTTGATATGTGTGGTAAGTGTTAAACAAAAAACAAAAAAAATGTTGGATTTATTTGTGGCAAGTGTAGTATATAACACGTTACAATTGGTGATGAGGTGTTTTACAAGGGTACATTACATTATGGTATTAGAGCATGGTTGCAACCCCATGATCTCTGGGATGAATTAGTCTCTTAGTTCATTTTCTTCTATCACGAATAAAACCTTTATGCATGTGATACTTTTATTGTGGGGATGGTAATAGTGTCAATAAAATTTAGATCAAGCGAAGTATTATTTGGAGTATTATTTAAGCCCATGCAACCCTTGAATCTTTCATGTGGTAGTGATTAAGAATCTATTGCACCAAAACTTTATTTGGTAAGGAAAGATAGTTTTTATTAATGTTCTTTATCACCTATGCATCTTTTATTACTTGAATGTTGTGGATTAACAAGGATTTGAGTAGATAAAAAATTTTATCCTTGAATGTTAGAGGAATATCTTTACCATAATGGGATTGATATTTTTTTAATGAGTTTTCTTGTCATAGAGTTGGGATGAATTATTTACTAACAATCATTTTTATGATACATGACTGAGAATATTCCTTCTTGTTATTTAAGGATAAATTATGACACTTATTATTATTGTCTGTGAGCATTATCTATGATCATAAACCATTTTTGAAAAATAGTTCATTATATTATGATAAAATGAAAGCCAAATTGCTATTGGATGGATGTAATGGAAAATGTGTCCTAACATGATGATGGGGAGAGGAATTTGGGGCCATGGAGGCTACATGATAGTTACCTTATTATGATTATGACATGTACACACTATTTGATGAACATAAATATGGGAAAAGTGAGTTGATTAATGTTTTCCCACTTCCATATCATTATGATTTGATCATGATTATGAAATCTATTGACATGAATATGTTATGGTATGGGTTCCATTATATTTCATGGCTAATTTAATTTATGGTCCTATAGATTTTGTTCATGATTATTATGTTGAATCATGTGTGTGATTTAACTAGTATTGTCTAATGGGGTTTCTATTGAGTTGTCTTGATGATCTATGCAGGACTACAATGATAGGTGACACTACCACATCCACATGCATTATTGGTTTGTACTCTAATGACATGTGTATGGTTTATGGAAAAAGGGTACATTTCCATGAGAATTAAAAGTGAAACTTTGAGCCATGTTTGGCTACTTGTTGGTTCCCTTCCTATCATCATTTTATACATGCACATTGTTATGAGCTCATGAAGGATAAGATTGGGGCATAATGGGTTTCTTGTTGGCTTCCCTTCTTTTATATATACTTTAAGGAGGAACTTGAGGCCATGATTGGTTTCTTGTTGGTTACCATCATCTTATTACTATGATATATAAACATTGTTGATGGACTCAAAGGAGGAACTTTGGGCCATGATTGAATTCTTGATGGTTCCTCTCATCTTATCACTATGCTATATACACACTATTAATAGACTCAAAGGAGAAACTTGGGGCCCAATAAGTAATTGGTTCCCCTCAACATATATATGTGTATGATATACATTTATGAATGTATTTCATAATATGGAGGCATGAGTCTTGTATTTCATGGTCATGATGAGGGTCATGGGTGGGTAAGACCTTATTTAGTGAATGCACTTTGACTATTTATGTTATATACTCATAAACACATTAACATATACCTTGGAATACATGTGGCAAGAGTAAAGGTGGAAGATAAACAAGGGAAGTTAATGTTATATTTCCGTCAAAAAACATTTTGATTATTAATGATTTTAGTAAATGCATAGATGAACATCTACATTATAATTAGTAGAATAGTCATATGAGTATGCATTTTTAGAGATTTAATTCCTATCGATGCAATTACATTTATTCATATGTCTTATTTTTGTGAAAGGATTTGGGAAAATCACGTAAAATTTAATTTTGGTGTGTTTTAAACCATTTAATTCTATCCATTACCTTGTTATTACTACTTATAATCTTGGTGATAGATTGTTAATAACCTCATATATCATTTTCAAATCAATACTATGACTAGAATGTGTCTTCCCCTTGATAAATTTTTTCTACTTAAATTAGAAAACTTGAATTAGTTATCCATATTTAGGTGTAAATCTTATATCCTGAGAGGATATTTGTTATACCATGATATCTCATGGAACATACCACCACGATAATAGGTTTTAAACAACTTTCATGTTAGTATTTATGCTATTATTATGTTGAAAAGAGTAAGTTTCTTGTAAAATGAGAAATGGTTATGTGATAAAACTTATCACCAAAGCTATCATTACTTTATAACCCTTGAATCGATTATAAAGGGTAATTGAAATTGAAGACATTTTTGAAGATCTTAATTTATTACCAACGTGTGGGCATACCAATGGTGATAGCCATTTCAATATGATAGAGACATTGATCATAATGTTGGAGTCTCTAGTAGTGATGTGTCATACCTTGAGTTTTGATACTAACTTTGATACTATATTTCTATCTAAGAATTATGAATTACTATTTTTCCTTGAGAAGAAGTAAATAAATATGTTATACTAACTTTAAGTGTAATGATTACATTAATCATATCAAGGAGGATGATTTTATAAGGCAAGGTGGATGTCATGCCTTACGCTGTAGTAAAATTATATGGTGGGATATCATCCTCATCTTTTCCTTGGTTACCTTTGGGTGTAAGTACATGTTGAAGAAATCAACTAGAAAGTACACTTTTAGAGTGCTTAAATATTCCTTTATTAAAAGGGATATTATTTTAAGAATCAAATGCATACATATTGATACAAATGTTGATTATGATACGAACTTGTAATCAATAGAGGCCCTAGATAGAAAAACTTCATCAATAATCCAATATATTCTTAGAATTGGTACCCACTTTATTTTTGGCCTCAAAACATTAGAAATTATTATTGGGTTTGATATTAGCTGATTATTTATATTGATTGTAGTCTTTTATACATTAAAATTTAATCCTTGGCTAAAATTATTGGTAGGCACCTTGAAAATAATTAATTTTATCTTTATTATGATTTGAAGACTATAATCATTATAATGAACTCTAATATGATAAGACATTAAATCATGTGCATCTTTAGGCATACATTTATTAAATTAATACATTAATAATAAAGTGAGACATGTATAAATATTAAACCAAAGGAAAAAGAGAATAAATATATATAATACACTATTATTAATTTTTTAATAGAACATTATAGTATTTTATGAAAAGTCAATAATGAACTTTTGGTGGTAAAGGAATTTCTTCATTAATCAATATCTCTACAAAATGAGATTTTGTTGAAATAACCATAGAGTTGAGTAGAATATCTAACCTTAGTAATTGTTCTTCAACACATAAACCATTGGAAACTTAATCAATAAATATATTATAACCTATGGAGTAAAAATTGGAATCTTATTAAGGATGTTATTAAATTCTTCTAGAAAAGATTGAAGATGTTTGAGTGCACCATGAATAACCAAATTGAGCAAGGACAATTACCGATAAAGTGTTATGCCTTGTGCAGGATAGATAGGCACCTTTATGGTATAAAAGTAAAATAAAAGAAAATACTTTGAATACACATAAATAGGTTCATCTTCCCATGTTTTAAAAATTGAATGGAAAAATAAATTAAAAGGTATGCATGGGTTAAGAGAATTTAATGGTCCAAAAATGTATTTATTTCACCCAACCATAAATAAATTTACCATATGTTTGTGCATTAACACTAGGGAGATTATGCAATTGTGAGGGATTAAAGATATGGGCAAACATACTGCCAGACTACCCAAGGAATATAAGGCGCCATACTTAGATCATGAAAGAAGAGCTTTATCAGGTAAGTAGTTTCTATACATGTATTGGATATAGATAAAATAAATTCCATATGCAAGTGAAACTATATCTTAAATCCTCCATCTTATTTTAATGCTTGATATGAATTTTGAATAGCATGTCCTATAAGTATGTGTTTAATCCTTGCTATAGGAATTTATAAAATTATCTATTCCCCTTTGGTTGACATTGATGCATTAAGTAGTACTACTAGGGTGTTAGGTTATTTGAAACATGGTTATTTATAAGGCCAACACTTATGTTATTTAAAATGGCTATTTCAAATGAGGCCAACAATTATGTCATTTAAAATCACTATTTGCGATAAGGCAAGTGATTATGTCATTTAACCCCTGAATAAGTTATGTAGTTTTCCCTTCAAGCATTCTATTCAATAATATATATGATAAAAGAAAAGAAAAAATAAATCAATAAAGAAATAAAAATAAAGTAGTAGTCAAGCACAGCCCCATATAAGTTTTGTTGTATAAATGTGTGTGTGTGTGTGTGTGTGTGTGTGTGTGTGTGTGTGTGTGTGTGTGTGTGTGTGTGTGTGTGTGTGTGTGTGTGTGTGTGTGTGTGTGTGTGTGTGTGTGTCCAAAACAAAATTGTGTGATAAAATAGAGAAGTTAGGTTATCGGTTGTTGAAGTAGGATTGGTCTTAGGCGATGAATCAAATTGTTTCGTTGTGTTATTATTTAGAATTGTAATGGACCTTTGTAAGCATATTCTATTATCAATAGGAACTTAAGGAAAGCTGTTTTGAATTGCTTCACCTTATTGGAACAAATAGAGTAGAGACCTTATTTACGTTGTTTTTCATAAAATTACATTAACATCTAACCAATCTTAGTTCATTATGAGTGAATATAAAATCTTAACAATTATTTAATCAGTTATGAGCTGATTCTTTAGGTCTCTTGGGATAATCCTATCAATACTATTAAAAGAAAGAACCTAAGACATTCTGAGTATTATTATCATACTTTGAACTAAATGGAAAATCGGTAGCTAACATTAAATAATTAATATCTTACATAAATTTAGAATTGAATTATAAATTATCCTAGTTGATTAACCAATTGTAGAAGGGTTGGTAGAATTTTTTTAACTAAGAATTCTAAGATAAGAAATCTTGTTTGAGTATATCTCTCAGATTCAAAACAACTATTCTTTGCACACCTAAGACGTACATTGGTTTAGCTGTAACTAGTCATAAATATCTCCTCAAATATGAAAATGAACCTTGGGAAATCCTATCAATGATATTATTAATATGATATTAGATAATCATGCAAATTAAATTATTTGGGAAAATTAATTTAATGCCTACAATGAATGAAAAGAAAGTATTATACTTTTCAATGATAAATAGGTTTAGTGAAGCGTGGGAAAAAAACATTGAACTGCCACATATTGTTAAATGCACTCGTGTTACAATCTTATGTTATTATTTAACGGTAGATAAAGAATTAGATATCTTAAAATTATGCATCTTGGTGATAGTGTTTAAAATTACCTTAGATGAATTTAGTAAATCATTTTTGTCTAAAAAAATATGTGAGTCTCATCTCTCAAATCATTTAAGGACATGATCACCTAGTGGAAAAATTATGGTGAGTTATTGAATAGTTAGTGCCTATATTATTGTTGGGTATGTTAAAGTCATAGGCATAGAATAACCTCACATGGTAAATTTTTAGATCAATAATATTACACTTGTTGCTTGAGGGCATACCAAAACCATACTAATGATATTCATTGGAATGGAAGAAGTTATAATTCTATTGATTCCTTACTGTCCCTAGGTGTTTTATGAGTTACTAGTAAACGTGTGTTTCAAAATTCACCTTCGGTTACTTAGTTGATAAATATTGAAGAATATAGACCTATAATATTGAGGAATAATCTTAAGATAATTAATTTTGCATTCAAAATGTTCATTGATAACCTTAACAATTGAAATATTAATAGACCATCACTCAAATTTTTGAAATAATAGCTTATTGGATGTTGTAACAACAAACACATGTTAAGTCTTGTGAAGACAATGCAAGACTTATCATTATAATATACTTGGAATATTGTTAATGAATCCTACGATCAGAAATAGAACCTTCATGGTCTTAGTAATATTAATATTGTCAATCAACTTAAATATCCCTGTAAGTCTTGATATAGCAAGTAGTTATACTTTCCCTATGCGGTATTCTATATGTTACTCTAAAGATGCTTTGTGTCTTAATGATATTCAAGTGACTCATTCGGATATAGAAACTCGTGGAAAAATAATGCTTAAGCCATTCATGGGTTAATCACTTTTTTCTATGTTGGGTATGATTGGTTGTCTTAACCCCACTTCATTAGAGCTCTCACACCAAAACCATCCTTGATTAGTGTTGTTGGTAGGCTTTGTCCATGACTCTCATACGAATATAATTAAAACTAAGAGAAATTGTTAGGTGTTCTTTTGTCGATAAATGTGGTAAGAAGGATTATCTTTTAAGTTGTTTGGAATTGAGGAATTTTATGAAATTAGTCATGGGTTATCCCATCCTTAAATATATGTTCCTGATATCTTTCTCCTTCCATAGATCTTGAAGAACTCCACCATGTTGATGGTTTCTACTACTGAATAGTCACCCATTGTTGGTCTTGGTTGAAGATTTAAAAACATTCATTTACTCCTTTTGAGAGAATGTAATTGGCCACGATGTGTCTTTCAGACGATAAGCTAATAATAATCATTGTTACAAATTGTATTATTGTCTTAATATTGATATGTGTGGTAAGTGAAAAAAATAAAATAAAATAAAATAAAAATGTTGGATTAATTTGTGGCAAGTGTGGTAGACAGCACATTAGAATTGGTGATGAGGTATTTTACATGGGTACATTACAAAAATTGTTTCACAACTGTGGCGTGATGATGATGATGATGATGATGATGATGATGATGATGATGTCCACAATGCCAAGTAGCACCTTGGTTATGGTCTGCAAGGAAACTTGTTACATATGGGACCACCTCCTGCTCTTATCATGGGGAGACACCTTACTATACTACGAATACGAAGCTTGCAATTCTTACCCGCTGTAGGATTTGAGCCTGTGACCTCCCTTCTAAAAACACATGTTGAACTCTCTTCCAAAAAACTCTCTGAGAAAGGACAACATTTCCTGATATTCACACTTCTGACTTGGCACACATATTTACTACAAAGCACATGCCCCTATGTGGTCAGGATCCGGACATTCATATTGAATTAAAAAAATGCAACAGCTTCAAACCTACACAATAAACTTACCGAATTGAGAATCCTATGCACAAGATTCCTGTTTCGTCAAAAAACCAAGGCAGCCCGTTTTGCAAGTTACCGGAATTTCTGAATGTACGCGAAGAGTGCTGTTCTCTCTCATAAAATGTAATATTCGTAAACATTTTGAGACACAATGGCTTGAGAACTGGATACAGCGCTCATTTTTACCCCCATCACTTATGGAAAGGCATTAGGAGTAATTATCCCCTAAACAACTACCACAGTCCACTGTAACGCCGCCAATATACCAATAATATATATGCTACAAATTTAACTGGGAGATATTTTAAAAATGAATCAATAGTACAGATAGACAGTTAATCACGTTACAAGCTGTAATCTTAATAAATATCTTATCACATGTTTATATAAGACATCACAAAACCTACTTCGCCCACCTCAACACATGATTCGAGTTGAATCAAAATAGTTTATGCGGTGTACTCAAAAGTAATTTTAGGCTGTTAAGGTTTTTTGAAACTCAAGTCTGCCAGCATGACAGGATAACACAACTACAAAAGAAGGGCCTCACACTGATATTTCCTGTACAGGTAAAGGCTGTAATCAAAATTAACCTTTTTGTGGACTAAACCTTCAATTAGAAGTAAAAGCATTTGAAAGAAACGTACTATGCAGTTTTTAACTTAATTTAAATTAGATATTAGTGTCTACTAGAAGCCAACAATGGCCAACAATGGCCAATGTGATTGAAAAGGTAATATATGAACACTGTATAAATAAAGTACTAAATATATTTTGTTAAGATAAAAGAAATTGTGTGCAAAATTTAAAAAGAAATAGTTATTGTGATATATGAAAGTAACAGTTAGATAATATTGTTTTATAATTTGATTTATTAATATTTTAATTAAAATTGTGTTAAAATTAATATTTTTTATTGATAAATAAAATTAAATATATTTAATATTCATATTGAATTAAAGTTCTTATAAATTTATAAAAATCTTTTAAAAAATAACAATAAATTCAATACAATTTTTTTTCCACTTTTAATTTTCAGAAAATATAATTTATATAAATTAAGAGATTGAGATTCCTTGAAAAGAAACCTTAAAATGAACTAAACAAATCATTAAACAGAATATCATTATAAATACTTTATTGATTTGTTGTTTAGTGAACTGATTTGCAATCGTATTTTATAAGTTGCATAGAACGATAAACGAGCAGCTGGGATGCAAAGAAAACGGACTGACCTGAGTTGTAGTCGGGTCATCGACCAAAGCAAAGAGGATCGAAATCTCTATCGACATGAGGGATGAAAAGCACTACGTGGAAAAGCGGTGCCCAGATGATGCGTAAGGATGCAATCCCATCATGTCCATGGATAGCTTATGGATGTATGCATTACTCTATTTTGACTCATGATTGCTATAAACACATACCATGCATAGGATGTCGGGACTCGGACTATTCTTTCCAAGTGGGGTAGACGCCACGTTGACTGCATATGTCGGATACATTTTAACAATTCAGATCTGTATAAACGGGAGAACGTGTCTCAATGCCTTTCAACGTCTTTATTATAAATTGAGCAAACTCAAATCCAGGTCTCCATTTTGTTATATCCACTGAAATTCGTTACTTAAGGGCCCAACAACAATTCCTTTCACTACCCTTAGCCAAGGGAATGGGCGAAGTCCAATCTACGTTAAATTTGATGGCTGTATGTATTTTTTATCGTAAAATAAAATCTTATTTTTGTTAGGATATATCAGATAGGTGGTTATACGTGGAAATGTTGGGTAAACTTTCTTTCTTTTTTATTTATTTATGGAACTTATAAATATATCGTATTATTTATATATAAATATTAAATTTTAAGTAAATAAATATTTTAAAAAATAGATGTTTAATATTATTAATAAATAATTATATATATTTATATTTATATATATATAATAACAAAATTTACATATATAATTATAACAAATAAATAGATAGTTAATATTTAAAGATTATAATAAATATATATTATTAGATTTAAATCTTGTAAAAATGTTGTCCTTACTTTTTTTTCGATCAACATTCATGATTGAAAGTAAATTACTTACAAATCTTATTTTTAATATCTATAGATTTTGAAAAAATTAAATATATAATATATATTATCCTTAATATTTTAATATAATTAGACTAACATTTAAATGGAAAGGAAATATCACAGCCGAAAGTATGAAGAAAAAACTGGAAACCTTATCTTTCTTCGTGAGTTTAGGTCATCATCATCCCAGAGTTGGATCTCAAGTATTGGTCCAGGTTGTGTAACTCATGGAAAATTGGATTGGTTTTTCGTCAACGATTGAGGCTAAAAAAGGGGAAGAGGTTTGTTCTGAAGAGGAGAGGTCAACGGCATTGAAAGAGGGGCCTCTTTTGACTTCAAATCCCCCTAGCCAGGGTGGCACGCTTATCCCTCCTAGATATGAGGTCCCAAAATAGGAAGATCCTGAGAGGCCTAGCCAGAGTAGGTCGAGGTTAGAAGACTTTTCTAATTGAATGGCTCTGAGAGTGGGGGTAGATAAAGAGATAGTTTGGGAGACTATGGAGCTCACTCAACAAATCTCCCATTTAGAGGGTCAAGCTCTTAATGGAAGGTATGTTGGTAAATAGCCAACGATTAGGGAAGTAGAATCCTGGATTACAACAAACTGTGGTAAGAATTTAGAAACAAAATTTTTACCCAAAGCGTTTTTCTTATTGGCCTTTTCTAATCAAGGGTGTCAAGATACGGTGCTTAAAAACCCTTGCGAGGATCTGAATGGAATCAAGTTGTGGCTTCAACCATAGAAACCCAACTTTGATGCCACAGTTTCCCATCTGAAAGTGATGGTCCTCTGGATTCATCTCTATAATCTCCTTATGGAATATTGGAGCAAAGATTGTCTTAAAGATCTGGGCAACCTTATAGGATCTTATATGGAGATAGATCCGAAGTTAGAGGAAGGTTGTCTCACTTCTTATGCCAAGGTTAGGCTTTTGGTTACCCTGTTAGATCTAATTCTAGATAACATTGTGATTAAATCACAAGGTAGAGTTTGGATTCAAGCGGTGGACATTGAAAAATTCCCCTTTAGATGTTACAAGTGTAGAATGATAGGTCACATTCAAAAATTTTGCCCATGTAAGTACTCTAAGATTTTTCATGTTCCCTTCTTTCAGTCCAAGAGTTTAATCCTTTTTTATCGCAGTAATCCTAGTCGGAATGCTAGGACTTTATGGAATTAAAAACCTCAATCTCAACTTAAAGATAAAAGTAGTTTAGGAATTTTGAATCTTCCTTCAAAGGCCCTTTCCTCTTTCGGTCTCCTGAAGGGAAAGTCTCCCTCTTCAGCTTCACCTCTCTAAGCAACATGTTCAACACTCAAAGATAAGTTGGTTAATATCCCTGAGATGGTGGTGCTTCTTGAAAAACTTGGTAAACCAGATTTTATCTCCCCTAATATGATGATTGAAGGGTGTGGCTTTATAGTAGAACAATCACAAGGTATTAAAAATAGCATTTAAAGTGCAAAAATTAATTTGGATAAATTGAATATTTCACCTTTTTCAGAGTGCCCTTTTCAAGAGGAAAATCCTATGATTGAATCCCTCCAAAGTGACTCAGAAGTGGAAGAAATAGACTCAGAGGAGGAGTTAAATTTGAGAAAATGTCTCTCCATTGCAAATTAAAAAGTGTCAAGGGCTAAACCAGACCGTCGTACTAGCCTCAGAAGATGTAGAAAAGATAAACATGCTCAATCCACTAAGGATGTCTCGTGTGGTAAACAAGGAACTCTGAATAATTTTTTTGGACCAGATAAGTGGGAGGTGAAAATCCTCCCATAGAAGCCATGAATATCCTCTCGTGGAATGGTAGGGGTGTTAATGCTCCTAATATGAGATGTTTGATGTCATCAAAAAATATAGAAGTTTTGATGTTACAAGAAACTAAATTGAGTAAAGGTGATGAGATAGGTTTTGCTAAAGGTGGTTGGAATGTTTGAAATGGTTACTTTGTGGAAGCTAATGTGGCTTCAAGAGGCCTGACCATTTTTTAGCTTCCGTTCAGAGTTACTTTTGATCTGATTGAAACTAGATCTCACTGACAATTCTATAAAATTACGTAATTGAGATCAAAAATTTCTTTTTATGAGGTAATGTGTATGGCCCCAATGATATTGAGGGGAAGCAGAAGGTATAAGAGGAACCATCAATTCTTTGTTATAGATTCCATTTAGAAAAGATAACCTTTGGTAGGGATTTTAACTCTATTTTACAACAATCTAAAAAGCTTGGAGGGAAATTCTTAAACTCATCGGACAATATGGATTTTGTTACCTTCTAGAAAAGAAATCATATTATTGATATTCATCCTAAAGGAGGAATTTTTACTTGGAGCAATAAAAGAGTTGGAGACTAAAATATTCTAGTAGAACTAGATAGATTTTTTGTCTCTAATTCCAAGCCTAATAAGAATTGGCTGACTAAATCTCTTATCATTCCCTTTGTGGGTTCATATCATCTCCCTATTGCTCTCTATATAAAAAAGATCATCCCCCTTTTTTTGTCCATTTAAATTGGAAAAAATGTGCTTGTGGGATAAGTCATTGTTTGGGCTAATTGAAAACTAGTGGAAAAGTTGTGTTATCCCTTCTAAGTCCCTTATGTTTCATATCACCAAGAAATTATAGTTTATTAAAGGTCTTCTTAGACAATGGAATATTAATTTTTTAAAAATGTTTTTCAAGAGAAAGTGAGAGTTAAATCAAATCTTAACAATCTTAATAGTATTATCTTTCGAGATGGTATGAATCAAGGGTCTTATAAGCTAAAAAAGGTGCTCCTAGCAGAATATGAAGAATTATTGCTTAGAGAAGAAGTGTTCTAGAGGCAAAAATCTAGAAATTGTTGGTTAAAAGAAGGGGATAGTAACTCAACTTTCTTTAATCAATCGTTCAATCTCAAAAGAAATTTCACTCATATATCAAAAATTCTCTCGGCTGATGGAGAGCGCTTGTCTAAACATCAAGACATCAAGAATGAGGTAGTCATTTTTTCTCATATCTCCTCAATGGTGCTATATTTTAGGATGTATAAGCTCAAAATTCTAATTTGTCTTTCATTCCAAGTAAGGTGTTATTGGAGAAAAATGAGAAACTTTTGGCACCCTTTTCCAAAAAGGAAGTTAGATTTGTTATATTTTCAATGTAAAAATGCAAGTCTCCTGGTCTAGATTAGTTCTTGATGAACTTTTTCCAAGATTTTTGAGAAATTATGGGTGAAGATGTTCTGCAGATGGTGGAAAAATCAAGGAAAAAATCTAAAATCTTGATGGATCTTAATGTCACTTTTATTTCTCTCTTCCCCAAAGGAGAAACCTAGGAAACCTTTGGTAAATTTAGGCCTATTTCCTTATGTAATAGATTTTATAAGATTATTGCTAAAGCCATGGTGTTAAGGCTACAAAAGATCCTTCCCTTCTTAATATTGGAGGAACAAGTGAGTTTTGTTCCAGGTAGAAGTATCCAAGAAGGGCTCATTGTAGCCCAAGAAATCATTCATTCTTTAAAGATGTCACATTAGAAAGGAATGTTATTGAAGCTCGATATCAGTAAAGCATATGATATGGTAAATTGACACTTTCTACTTAATGTTCTAGAGAATTTTTGATTTAGTAAAACTTGGTGTAATTGGATTTTTGGTTGTATTTATAGGCCAAAATTCTTTGTTCTAGTTAATAGAAGCCCTTTTGGTTTCTTCCAATATTCTAGGGGCGTTCATCAAGGAGACCAATTATCTCCTTTCCTTTTCATTTTAGTGGTAGAAGCCCTGGGAAGAGTGGTGTCTATGGCTAAATAATCTACCTTGCTATAGGGTATTCAAGTGGCTAATGGTCTACATAATTTGATGCATCATTAATTTATGGATGACACATTCCTTTTTCATCAAGCCTCAATCAGGGAGGTGCAAGTCATTTAATTCTAGTTATGAGGTAGCATCAGGTCAAATGGTGAATGTGTGTAAATTGGAGATATTTTTTTATCAATTTTTTAGAACAAGTCTAACAAACTATCTCTCTATTGTTAAGTTGTAATATTGGTAAACTTCCCTCAAAATATTTGGGTGTTCCTCTTTTTGGTAGAACCTCTTATTTTACTCAATGGTCTCATCTAATTTAGGGGTTCAAGAGATGTTTATATTCTTGGAAAGGTAAGTGGATTTCTTTAGTAGGTCACACTACCCTTATAAAATTAGTTCTTAGTACTCGACCTACTTATTGTATCTATGTCCTGCAACCCCATGTAGAATTTATTAAGTAGCTTAATAAAATTATGAAAGACTTTCTTTGGCAAGGAGTTTAGGATAAAAAATAAATCCCACTAATGCAGTGGGAAAGGGTTTTTAGATTTGAAAAAATGGGTGGTGTTGGGATCAAAAACTAAGAATTGTAGAATTGAGCATTGAGAGCCAAGCTTATCTGGATTATGTTAATTAACCTAGAGGCTCTTTGGGTAAAAATTCTATATAGTATGTATCTTGACCTAGAAAATATTTTTAGCATCCTTTCCATGGAAGATACTCCTAAAGGATCTCATGTATGGAACTTCATCTTGGCTATTGAAATATTATCTCAGATCATGTGTCTTAGATCATTAATTATGGTAAAAAGGCCATGTTTTGGGAGGACTACTACAATGGTCATAAATGCCTTGACAAAGATAATCATTAGGGGAAGCTAAACACATTCTTTATTTGGCTTGGGTTCTTTCACTAGTATATTATTTAGAACCAAAGATTAGTTTTGTATGAGATCCTAGGGTTGGAAAAACTTCAAAGGTCTGGACATTTTGAGGGATCAAGTGGTGATGCTCATGGAATGTCTAAAATTAAGGAAGGTTTTTCTTAATGACAAGGAAGATTATTTAAATTGTATTGGAGCTAAATCAGGACACAATAGAGTTAATCTAGTGTATCAAATAGTGGAGGCTATGGATGAATTGATGTCTTGGATACATGTTTTATGGTGGGATAAAGATAGTTTGCAAAAATTTAGGGATTTTGCATTATTGGTAGTGTATGATTGTATCCTAACTCAAGATAGATTTTATAAGAGGGGTTTACTAGGACCCTCAAGGTGCCCTCTTTACAAAAATAGTGAGGAAAGTGCTAATCATCTATGCTTTCTTTGTCCCTTTGTGAACCACTATTGGAATTGGTTTTGTGAATGATTGGAATGGTCATGGGCATGGCTTCCCTCTCTAATGGTAGCTTTATTGATAAGGCCATTTGGTGATTATAAAAATGCTCTTTATGGATTATGGAGTGTAAACCCTATTATTATGATTTGGTCCTTGTGGAAGGAATGGAATAAGTGCATTTTTTAAGAACAAGAGAAAGTGGCCTCTAAAGTGATTCAAGACATGGAAATCTCGATTTCAGAGGTTATCTTTGCTCAAGTGAACAAGAAGAAAGGATTTATGTCAAGATGGGATATGATGATGGTGGAAAAATGGAATTTGATTTATATTCCCCCCATTAAGGGGTCAATCATAATTGGTAGAAAAGATCAAAAAAGTAAGGAGAATTGGATTCCCCCTCTTGGGGCATGGTTCAAACACAACTTTGATGGAGCTTCTTGAGGAAATCTTGGAGCCTCAAAAGTAGGATGTGTTATTAGGGATTGCAATGCTTCCTTAAGTTCTACTATTTGTAGGAAACCTTAGGATGGCATGAATAATAAAGTGAAAGTGAAAACACTTATATTGGGTATTGAAATAACTCTTCAATGTGGTTCCCTAAGTTATTGATAGACGGAAATTCCCAGGATATGATTTTAATGATGAAAAGGAAAGAGGAAAGAGCTTGACATATTAAAAATATTTTGTAAAACACTTGGAAAAATCTAGAGTTATTCTATTAGGTGGATTTTAGATACTGCTTCTAAGAGGTGAATTCAACTGCAGACTTCATAGCTAATTGTGGTATCGACCAAAAGGAGATGTATAGAATGGATAACATGAAAGTAGCATGGGAATATTTTCTAAGTATTTTTTTTATTGGGTTTGGTTAATGTTTTCTTTAGGCTTTGTGTTTTTCTTGATCCATGGAATAAAGCTAAATCCTTCTACTAAACTTATTGGGGGCCTTTCTTATTGCTAGAAAGGTGGTGAGCTAGTTTAGGGTCCTTTTTCGTTAGTTGTCTAACTCATTATTTCATGGTGCCTCCTCACGCATAGGGGAGTACTTCTCATGGGTTGGCATTGATGAAAGCAACTAGATAATATTTTCTTAAAAGGTATCCAACTTTGACAAATGGGGGCTTCAAGGATAACATTTCAAATCATGATGTTGTTCTTGGATTTTTATGCTAGTTGGGGCTAGTGTGCTAGTTATTGGTAATTATCAAAGGTATTGATGAAATTTGGGAAATAGGTTAGCATAATGGATGACATTACAAAATTTACCTTGGTGAGTCCATGTATTAATATGGGAAGTAATGCATGTGAAATGGCATTTGAAAGCCAAATCTTGTGAGCTCAACTATCACATATCGTATGGCTCCCATTTGAGGATATCTTTGAGGAAATATTGGATTTTATTAGGTTTAAATTCTTGATTTAGGGTATGAGTAGATGAGTAAATTTAGAAATTGTTATGATGTTTTCATCCGATCTTATGGTGTTGGTCTTAGAAGTGGAAGTGGTCGCTCAAGTGATGGTTTTTCATTTGCTTCCAGAACTGTGGGTGGGGATGATAAATAAAATTTTGTTTCGTGACCTATCATCTTTTCCCAATCTTCTTTTCTCATGTAGAGATTGCTTAGGTTTGATTTCATCATCAAATTTTTAGGCATTGGAGTCGTGCTCCATGATTTTATGGGATTTCATGGAGGAATTGCAAAGGAATGTTTTGAATCCTGGTTCTAAGGAGGGTCAGTTTATTTCCATGTCCATTTTGGATCAACTTAATGCTCAAATTCCTGAGTTGGTAAAGATATGTGAGCACCAACATGGGAAGCATAGAGTGGTAGCTATAAAAAAGATGGTGAAATTAGTTTAATGGAGGCAAGTCGTAGTGCCACCTTGGTGTAGTAAATCATGGGAAGAGGTTTTTGGAAGCCTTTTCTTGAGAAATACAATCCTTTCTATGACTTCAAATGTAGGTGATGAAGGCTCTAGGAGAAAAATTAAAGCTAAAATATTACCTAGGGAACAGGTGGTTAAACCTAGGGGTGATGAAGTTATCTGTGTTTTAGATTCAAAATAATAAACTAGTGTGGATATCTACTAAAATTTATCTTATTTTCTATCACTGAGTTTAAAGTGTCTAGGTCTATATGGTTTTTTGCCATCTAGGTTTTGTGTGTTCTTGGGTACCTTTGGGGTGTTGTAACCGTAAGTTTACTATTTTATTATTTTGGTTTAATGTCAGTTCATTGTATCTAGATCTTAGATGTTGCTAATAGGTTGGGGGACCCTATATACAATCCCTATGTCTATCCAAAACAAACATTTAAATGGAAATGTGTCAAAAAAATGATAACATTTAAACTCAAATATTAAAGTATTAAATATTTATTAAAAATAAGATCCCTCTTTATTTTTTATTTTTATACTTATTATTTCTTAAAAAAAGAGCATATATTTAATTAAATAACCTTTTATTTTATCTTATCGTTATTGTTAGGAAAAGTAATAAAATTTTTAGAACATTTATTTCAAATATTGTTTAATTATTCAAAATATATAAGGTTATTTTATATATACATTATATTAAAATATGTAAAATATTTAAAATCAAATATCTTTTAAAAAAATAATTGGCTTTTTGAAACATTTTAATTTGCAAACAACTTAACTTTTCAATTAACATTATAAAACTATCAATTCAAAACTAATAGATAATGTGATATTAATAATGGAAATGTTTTTTATAGGCATATACTCTAAATATTACATAATTTTGTACATTTAATGTAATTTATCCCAACAAACCTTGTTCATTGAATTTTTTCACTGTAAAATGTAAAGTTTACAACTGTTAAGTCTCACCAAAACATCAACAAACATAATAAATAAAGAAAATGAATTTGAAAATCTCTTTACCATAATCACATAATTTAGAAGTTCCCAATAACTCGATTAATTAATCAATTCAATCCATATCAATAAATATAGCCAATAAAATGTAAGTTTATAAATCAAGTAAATATTTATAAATTTGATGTTTTAAATAAGTTTTAGGATTGAATTATTTTCATATTAAAATATATAAATTAATATGTTAGAAATGTGTTTTATGTTTATTAAAAATTATATAATTTTTTAAAATTTATATTTTATTTTCTATATTTTTGAGAACATATTGACATGTATTTGAGTAGTTTGAACCCATGTTTTACATATCCCAAATTATTTATATCCATGATGTTGTAGTAATATTATAAGTTACTTATTGATCCGCTCATATGTATTCATGTATATGACATGAGAAATGTAAAAATTGAAAGTACATTATTGTATTATAAATAAATAAATAAGGTAATATATTAAACAAAGAATTAAGATACCATTTTTTTCTAATAAAAAAGGATTTTTCTAGGTGACATTGTGTGTACTATATAGTCTTCTATTTATATCATTTTTCTTATTCTAGTAGATAAAATATTATGTTAATATTAATTCTATCAGATCCACTTTCCTCTTAAATCGGTATGAGAGATAGATCTTATCTTTGTATAAAGATTTATTGTTTGTTTAACCTATGACAAAATATTTTTTGAGTGAGAGATATTCATCTGACATATTGTTATGTAAAGGAGAATACGAATGATCATAAATATACAAATGAAAAATTAAATGGTCAACTTTTTGAGTTGTGGAATTTCAAGATGGAAATACTTAATATGAACATAGATCATTTGATTGATGTATCAAGAATGTAACCTATAGATATTAAGGTAGAAGATTAAAAAAATGTAGATACAAAGGTAGAGGTCGGTCATATTTTGCCTATCAAATTTAGTTTTTAAAAATATTTAAATAAATAAAAATTATAAATAACTCTCAAAAAAGATGGGAAATTCGTATCAAACAAAGTATTTAGCGAACAAACTATTTTGAGTATTGTTTCTATTAATAATTTTGCTTTAGTATTAGATGGATTTATCATTTGGTATCAGATCAAGTTTGAATTTTGGAGGTAATATATTATTGAATTTGTAATGGGTTTTCAAATTATATTTTGGGAGAGTATTATTTGATTGAATAACATATGTGAAAACATCAAGAGGATGATGAAGAATTAAATAGATCAAAAAGACTCTACAATAACTCCATATGCAAGTGAAATAATAAACTATAATTGTCACAAATATAAAAAATCAAAAACAAGGGCAAGCATGAGAGGAAATAGAGGAAGAAATAAAATGTGAAGAAAAGCTTAAGAAAAATATGAAGAACAAGAAAAACCACCATCAATGGAAGAAATGATGGTTTACGCTTTAGAGGGAATAAATAAAGGAGTCAAGGTTGATGTTTCAAGGTATGTAGGTAGTTTAAAAGTAGAAGAGTTGACACACTAGATAAATAGCATGGAAAAGGTTTTTGAATGGAAAAATGTTGGAGAAGATAAAAAATTGAAGTTTACTTCCATGAAATTAATGGGTCATACAACTATTTGGTTTGATCACCTATAAAAAGAAGAAAAAGGAAGGTTAAATAAAATAACTAAACTTAGAGAAATAAAGAGAAGTGGTCAAGGGAGAAATTTATTCCTCTAGATTATGCATACAGCCTATATAGAAGATTCTATAATTTAAGGAAAAGGATCATAGTGTACAATATTATATAGATGAGTTTTACAATTTTTCCATATGGGTGGAACATGATGAAACAGAAGAATAGATGGAAAAAAGGACATGTAAATGGTTTGAAGTTTATATTCAAGATGAATGAATCATGCATATACTACTTTGCATGGAATATGCTTATTAATTATCTTTGAAGGTAAAAGGAAATAAAGATATTTGGGATTTTAAAAGATCAATTGGGTTGAAAAGAGGACAATCACCTATAGTAAGGGCTTGAGGTGGTCATAATTACACTAGAGGAGGATCTCCCCATGGTATAAAAAGATAAGAGTATAATAGACAAGGGTTTCAATATAAACAAAGAGAAATATGATTTCAAATATGTAGATGTTATGATGGTGGTAAAGGATAGAACGGACCACACGAAGCTTATTTTTTTACAGAAGTGGAGAGAAAGGATGCAATAATATGCAATAAGATCACCAAAAGTCAATATTATGGAGGATAAAATAGAATAACAAGATATGAAAGTTAGAAAAACTAACATATCGTAAAATATCATGATGAGGGGAATAATAGATCCAAGTAAAGAACATATGTAGAGTAATGAAGGTGGTGATTCACAGATGCATATAAATAATTTTTTAATGAGGTACACTTCAAGAGGTAAGATATGAATCATAATTATAGATAGTTTTACTTGTGAAAATATGGTTTGTAAATAAGTGTGTATCATGGGAGAACATGCGTTGATGTGAAACACCATCATTTATGACTCCAAATGAATACGATACATGGATGAAGTTTGTATGTAGTGGAAAAATCAATAAAATAACTATAAAATACAAATTTATTATACCTATTTTAGATGATATGATGGATGTGATTATAGGAACAAAATACTTTACTAAGATTTATCTAAGGTGTGGGCTATCAAATTTAGATTCATAAAGGATATGAATAAAAAACAACACTCAAAACTAGGAATGGCTTATATGAGTGGATGGTTATGCCATTCATATTATCTAATGCATCCAAAACATTTATGAGGGTGATGAACAAAATTTTATGATATTATATTGGTAAATTTCTAGTGGTTTATTTTTATACCATTTTTTAATCATTACGACTGAAGAAGAGAACTTAAATAAATTGAGAATAATATTATAATTATTATCAAAAGATTAGCTTTATATAAATATGAAGAAGTACAATTTTTTTCATAATAGTTTCATACTTTTGGTATGTTTAGTTTTAAAAGGTGGTGTAACAATGGATGAAAAGAGAGAAAAGTCATTTTTTGGGTAACCTATTTCAAAGAGCATGATAGAGCTAATACTTTTGCATGGTTTAACAACTTTTTATATAAATTTTAAAAAAAGTAGTAGTATTATTGCACTAATAACATATTTCATGAGGTGGAAAAAATTATTGAGGACAAAGGAAAAAACAAAAAAGTCAATTATTTAAGAACAAGATTATTGAAAAATATATTTTAGCATTTCTAGATTTTAAGAAAGTGTTTGAGGAAGATTATGATGCCTCATAGTGAGATTTGGTGTTGTGTTGAGTCAAGAAGGAAGACCAACGCCATACTTTAGAGATAAGTTTAATGAGGTAAGGAAAAACTATTCTACATATGATATTGAATTTTATTCCATTGCACAATCATTAATACATTAGAGACATTGCTTGTTGCCTAAGATGTTTATCCTATTCATAGACCATGAGGACTTGAAGTATTTAAGCACTAAATATATTTAAATAGTTAACATGAAATGTGTGTGTTTTAATTTCATGGATATACATGATTTTTGAAGCATAAATAAATAAATGAGAATTAGGTAGTTGATGTTTTTAATAGGAAAGTGGATATATTAGCTACTACGGTGAGTGAAGTAGCTAGATTGGATGTTGTCAAAGAATTATATGATATAGACCCAGATTTTGGCAAGATAGTTGAACAATGTAGGAATCCATTAAAATGTGACAAAATTAGTATTTATGATAATTACCTTATATACTATGGTTATATTTTTAAGGGAAAAGTATTATCTATTTCATTTAGTTCTCTTAGAGAAAATCTTATCATAAAATTTCATTGTGGTGGTTTGGAGTGGACACTTTGGTAAGTCTAAGATAATAGATTTGGTGGAGGAGAATTGGTTTTTGGAAAATATGAAGTGATATGTGGAACGGTATTTTCCAATATGTAGGATATTCAAAGTATCTAAAAGCTATGTATGAAATATAAGATTATACACAATACTAGTTCGAAGAAGACCCTAGACAAATTTCACTGATGACTTTGTATTAGAGTTTTTGAATAAATATAGAGGAAATGATTTAATTTTTGTTGATGTGGATAGATTTATTAATATTTTTTTAGTTTATTTCACGTAATAAAACCAATTATTCCACTAGGATAACATAACTATTATTTAAAATTATTATGAGATTGCATGGTGTTCCAAAAACCATAACATTAGATAGGGACATAAAATTTCTATGTCATCTCTGGAATACTCTATTGAATAAACTAGGAAGTAAACCATAACCTAGTAGTTCATACTACTCATAGACACATGGGGAAATAAAATTATCAATCAAGAGTTTGTGAAATTGTTGAGATGTATGGCTAGAGAAAAACCTAGATAATGGGGCTTGGGTTTACCACAAGATGAGTTTGCATATAATAGTTTAGTGAATAGATAAATAGGAAATTAATGATTTCATATGTTTATGATATAAATCCTATGGGTATGATACATTTTCTATAGTTACCAATTTTAGAATAACTTACTGATGATGCACAAGCATTTATAAATCATATAAAATAGATGAAACAATACATAAAAACAATGTTACGTGAAAATAATGAAAATATAAATCAATAATATTTTCCAAAGAAACATACAACAATTTCAAGTACAAGAAAATTGGTCTATGTAGAATTGTGAAGAAAAATCAATGACAATGCCTATGGTGTGAGTTTACCATATAACTTGTATATCTATATAGTATTTAATGTTTTGGATTTATATTATATTAATGGAGAATATGGTGAATGTTAAAAATATGAATAATTATATTGGAAGCAACATATACCACATAGGAAGAAAAGAAAGATAGTGCAGGTTTTGACTAAGAAGATAGTGAACACAAAAAAAGGTATGGAAAATATTTGCTACAATGTGAACGAATACATTAGTAATAAAACACTTTTAAATTATAATCAAAGTTTTAAAATATTGAAAATATTAAATGGTAGTAATATAATAATGGAAAATCTCAAGAGTTTAGTTATTTTTAACCAGTGAAGAATGATGCGGAGACCTAACTTTTGGAGGCCATAAATTTTGACTTGTTAATTTGATTGATCTCTCATTCCTATAAAAATAAATATAAATGAAATAATAATGAATTATTAAAATAATTCCTTTATTATAGATAATTATAATAATTTTGAAGAGCCACATGAGATTATCTGTGGCCCTAAAATTAAATTCTAGTAACTTTAGTCATTCTTAATATAGTAGAAATTAGATAACTTTGTAACCGGATATGAAAATGATTTAAAAATAATCCAATATCATGAACTTAATATTTCGAGTATATTTATATAATTCTAGGTCTATTCTAAAATTCATGAAAAAATATTATAAAAATCAATTTATTATTTATAGTATAGAGGCAATTAACTCTCAGTAGTTTATTATTTTTTTAGATTTTTTAATTTTGCATTTCAACTCTATTTTCAATTTGAGTTTTATCTAAAAAAATTGATGTAATTATTTTATTCATTCAAATGGAATTTTAAGAATGAAATTCTTCTATATATTATTCATTCATAGAATGTGTATAAATACATTATCCAAATAGTTACCAAACTTATAACTACCAACTAATTATGAACTGCTATGCCACCTAACCACCTAACTAACACATCTAATCAATGCTACATAACTACAAATTAAATAATTTTATTAATATATTCTAACATTCCCACATTTATTACATTGTGTAAAAAATGTAACCCCAAATAGATCAAATTTCACCTTAGCATGTGATGTGGTGAGTATATTTGGTACTTGTGAGTCTGTTGGGTAGTACTACAGTAGAATGTAGTGGTTTAAGACTTGTTCTCAAATATAATGGCACTATACCTCAATGTGTTCAGTAATATCATTAAATAATTTATTATTGATAAGATTTAACACACCTTAATTATCATAGAAAAGGATTGGTGTCTAATCTTCATGAATGTCTATGTTAGATAAAATGTGATGTAACCAAATTGCCTCACACATAACTCCTCATGTGGCATGGTATTCTGTTTCTATGGATGAGAGAGAAACTATAAATTGCTTCTTACTTATCCATAAAATTGGCTGAAATCCAAGATGAAATATATATCCAGAAGTTGATTTCTTGGTATCAACATATGAAGCATAGTCTATGTCTATGTAACCCTTCAAGAATAAATTTGAGTTCTTATATTATATAACATAGTCAATAGTACCCTAAACATATCTTAAAACATTTTTTACTACAATCCAATGACACTTATTTGGTTCTTGTATGAATATCAAAAGATAGTTGATAGCAAAGCATATATCTAGTCTAGTATAAGTCAAGTAGATGAGACTCTCAACAAGATTCTTGTATTGAGTTTCATCTACTTGAGGTAACCCCTGAAATCAGGATATTTGCAAACCTTTCTTCGTTGGAGTTGACATTAGCTTACAATCTATCATCTTGTATTTTCTCAAGAAGCGTCTTTGCATATTTCATCTATGAGACAAAAATATGATTCTAGTTTTACCATATCTCTGAGCCAAGGCAATAATGAAGTAGCCCAAAATTTGTCATGTCGAAGGATTTCTTCAAATCATTCTTTACTTATTAAACAATATCATCTAAACTTCTTATGATCAAAATATTATCAACATATATAAATAGAATGATAATTTATGCACCTACTTTCTTGATATAAAAATTAGTATCTAAGGGGATACGAATAAATCTATTATGTAATAGATAATCATCAATATTAATGTACTATGCCATTAGTGCTTGATAAATTCCATAATGTGACTAAATTAGATGACATTATTTATGTGGAGATGTTCATCAATGAATCCTTCTTGCTGGGTCATGTACACTTCTTTGATATCGTCATTCAAGAATTCCTTATTTACATCCATCTATTAAATCTTCCATCGCTTTTATGGTGCGAGTATGAAAACAAATCTAATAATCTTTATATTAGTAGTGGGTACAAAGGTATCCTCATAATTGATTCATTCTTGTTGAACATATCCCTTTGCAATAAGTCATGCTTTATATTTATCGATTGATCTATCTATCTTTTACTTTATCTTGAAAATCCACTTGTAACCAATGGATTTGTTTGTTATAGGTAGATCGACATGTTCCCATATCTCATTTTTTATGAGGGCATCATATTTAGCATCCATGGCCTTCTTCTAATGAGGATGAGCTAAAGCCTCTTGATTTATATTTGGTTTGGTGTTGTCTACTATTAATCTCATCACTATGAGATTAACTTCATGTTTTGCCTATCTTCTAGTCCAAACTCCTGATGACGTATCTAGATTAGATTTCAGCTGTGAATCCTTGATGGTGATTTTTACCCATTAGCAAATTGATACCGCTACTAATTTGATGAAGAATTGTCTTCTAGATTTCCAAGATCAACAAAAAATAATCCTTGTAGCTCACCATATTTGTGAGAATATTCTTCATTCTCATCATCTAAATATGGTAATAGTCTATGAGAGGTGGTATTTTTTAGCTCCTTCTATGACAAATATTCTAATGATGATTCATCAAAAACCACATCTCAAATTTCATATATATTCGTTGTCTTAGGATCTATGATATGATATGCTTTTGAGGTAGTACTGTACCCCAATAGAAGGCATTAGAATGTCTTTGGTTCGGTCTTCTTCCTCTTTTTAGTAAGGACATGCATATAAGATGTTCAACCAAATACTCTATGATGAGAGATCAAAGTTTTATGATTGTTCCATACCTCTTTTGGTGTCTTATCTTGTAAGATCTTTGTAAGTGTCCTATTGAGAAGATATACAACTGCCTGAATCATTTATGCCCAAAATGGTGCATCTAAATTCATAGTGTTAAGCATGTAATGATCCATCTCCATGACTAAATGATTATATCACTCTATAATTCCATTTTGTTTTTATTTTTAGGGAATAGCTTGGTGATGTTTGATGTCATATTCCTTTGAGTATGCAAAGAATTCATTTGATGTGAATTGCCCTCTTGAACTGAGCATATGAGTCAAAGAAGCCTCCCTGAGTGGGTGACAACAAAGTGGTAGAAGACCTTAAAATGAGTTAAGTCCTCACTCTTCTTATTGAGATAAAATAACCATATCTTGCGATAAAAATAATCAATGAACAAATAAAATTACTTAAATACGTGGAAAGAAATAGGTAGGGTTCATCAAAGATTAGTAAGTACCACATTGAGAAGATCCTTGGATTGTGAGGAAATCAACTTGAATGTAATCCTATGTTGTTTGATGCTAAGGCATCTAGGGCATACATGCAATGAATGAGACTATTGAGAAAGTCCACAAACCATGGCCTTAGAGCTAATTTGATACAAAGAACCAATATAAAGGTGACCATATCAATAATTCCATAATGATCTAGATTCTACTGTAGTGGCAAAGATAGCAACAATATCAAATAAAACTATAACTAGGGCTTATAACTTGACCTTCCCATGAGAGGAGATAGGATTTTGTGTGATTATTGATTATGAACTCCACATTTACCTTATGATTCAAGAGATGACTTATAGATAAGAGATTTGTTTTCATGCAAGGAACATATAATACCTTTACGAGAATGCAGATTCATGTCTCAAGAGGAATGGTGAAAATGTCAATTCCTTTTGCAATATACCCTTTCTTGTTTGCAATTCAAAATTGATCTCTAGTGGGTTGAGTCATCACTAAATCAAATAGTTCCTTGCATTATATCATATGCTTGTTAGTGCCAAAGTCGATCAACCAAACCTTTCTCATGTGTGATGAGGTTTGGGAAACAAGAACTACATCTTTATATGCATCGATGCATTCTAATTTTTTGGTTACTTCTTCTTCTTCAGTTTCATCATCATATTGATGTTGTGTCACTACTTGTCTATATTGCTTCCATCATTGAGGGCATATTTTGGATTTATGTGATTCATCTATACACAATGTGCCCTCTTGACCCAATGAGCCTAGTGTTAAGGCATTATACCAATAACTATCAATATCATGCATATTGGTGTCACAAATATGACACCAGGTTTTTGCCCTTTTAGATTTCTATTGTTGTGTCTGCTTTGGAGGTCCTTTAGAGAAACTTTAACTATGTTTCTTGGAAATTAGGGATTTATCCTTGAACACTTATTGCGTGGACTGGATGGCTTCTTCTTGTTGAAGCAAATTCACCAAAATTTTGAAAGATACTGCTTGTTTTGTGATATTTAGTTTCTTGGCGAAAGCGCAAAATTGAAAGGGCAAAGATCTCAATGTGATCATAACCAATAGCTTGTCCTCGATCTTTTCTGCATGTGTAATTAATTCATCTCGTAGTTCTACTACCTACCATAAGAATTCCTCAACTTTATCGGCATATTTCATACTGAGTGTATTAAGCTTAGAATGGAGATGAATTATATTCATCTAATTCTTTACCTCATAAATGGTGTACAAAATGTTTCTAGCCTCTTTCGATGTTGAATCGTTCTGAATATGAAGTTGAACATCGTCGGTGACACTAAGTGGGATCAACATTAGGCCTTTCACATTTGACTTGTCATATTTGGTTTGCACATTAACTCCAATAGGATGGTTAACTGCTTCCCCATAATTATTTGAATTGATGAATTGTTTGCATCTTCATCTTCCATGTGACAAAAATTAGCCCTTTGAGGAGTTAGGCATCGAATAAGAGGAGTTTCGGTGTAAACATTTTATTTTAATTTATACAAAATTTACAAAAATAACAAACCAGTATTTATTGCTTTAAAATTATGTATTAAAAGAATGTACCTTACCGAAATGCTGCCTTCTTCCTTCTCTATTGCATTGGCCATCCTCCGCTTCTGCACTCACTCCAGCTCGGTAATCAAACCTTGCAAACATTGATGAAGATCTTAATGTTCTTATCAGCTTCTACTTCTGTTAATCCTTCAATCGGCGTCTCAGTCTTCCTAGCCGTCGGCTGAGGTTGCTATCATGCTTCAGAAAATTGTAGGTTGTGCAAGCGTCTCCTTGCTTTGTACGACTTCTACAAGATTGTGAGAGCTAAATGCTTTGATCCACTTCAGGCTTGGTATTAATCATTCCATGGCTCGATCAAGTAGGTGAAAGGATTCTAATGGTCTGCTGCATTTTTCTCCCAGTCAAGCGTCGACCAGGCTTTAGATTGTATATCGCCACTCTTCAGCTTCCAACCACGTTGCTTTTGTTGACTGTGTTATGTCGACTCAAATTCGACGTCTTTTGCTTACTTCATAATCTACGTCTATTATGGTAGACGGCTATATGCCCTTTCAGGCGACTTCCACACTGTAATCTTCGCACATCTCTTGGTGTCGCTGTGCAGGCTTTGCCAACTTCAAACTCAGTAAATGCTTCTACTGTGTAGCAATCCGCTCTTTCTCCAGGCGCTACTTTGATACCTTATCTAGCAATGAAATGCTTCAATGTATTATTCATTCGCAGGATATGTATAAATACATTGTCCAAACAATTACGAAACCATAACTACCAACTGATTATGAACTGCTACGCTACTTAACCGCCTAACCGACGCTACATAACTGCAAACTAAATAATGTAATTAAGCTATTCTAACAGTATTCAATAAAGATTATGGTTTTGAAAAAAAATTGAGTGTTGTGCTTATTGATATTTTTGCTTTGTTAGTTTGTGGATTCATCAAGATAATTCATATAAAGATTTATGTACAGTTCATGTGCATCCCTCCATATGACCCTTTTTATGTAGTGGTTATGTGAATATGAAAATAGTAATAGAGTTGATGTCTTCTTAGTAAAAGACTTGACCTATAAGCTCATAGGCCAAGGAAGAGTCATGTTTAGGTCTAAACATGGAAGGATTAAAACTCTCTATAGTGTTACGTATATTCCAGGTTTGACTAGAAACCTAATAACTTTAACTAAGATCAATGATGCAGATGTTGAAGTAATTTTTAATAAATAAAAATTTGAGATGATTTGTGGAGAAATAACATTGGCAAGATGAGTCCTTATAGGAACATTGTTTAAAATTCGAGACAAACATTATGAAATATCAATGTAATTGCGTTATGGTTATTGAGGTGAACAGTATTTAAAATTGGGTTTCTGCTCTTTAGTCGAGAAAATAATGTTGTGGCATCCTAAAATACGATCCATTTGAGATAATGGCCATCGAGCATTAAAATATAAAGGTATGTTTGATATAATTTTTGATATGCTCATTATAATTTTATTTTTGTGAACATTTTATGTTTGGTAAGAAAAACTAAGTGAAGTTTGCTAGTGGTACTACAAGATCAGAAGTAATTTTTCATTTAGTGCATAGTGATGTGTTTGGACCTATGAAGGTTCCTTTGCTAGGGAAATATTTGTATTATGTTTATTTTATAGATAAATAGTTAAAAAACAAAGTTTTTTATATCAAGGCTAAATATTATGTTTTTATTACATTTAATAAGTTTAAGGAGCATGTTTAAAACCAAAGAGAGAATAATATTAAGGTTTTGAAGAGTGAAAATTAACTTTAACCATTTGTAGGGACGACAAATTTGAAATTAAAAATAAGCTACATATACACCAAAATATAATAGAGATTGAAAAAAATGAATAAGAATTTAATGGACATTGTGAGAAGCATGTTTAGTTGTGCACAATGGAAATAAATTTTTGTGTAGTAGTAGTCACATTTTCTTATTATTTGATCAATATATCACATGCATCAACCCTTATTTTTTAAAAAAACCACATGAATCATTTGCTAGTAAGAAAGCCTCTATCAAACATATTATAGATTTTGGTTATGATACTTATATATAATCTAAAGAAGCAAGGAATAAGCTAGACATAAAATCAACAATGATCATCGTTATTGGATATGATCCTCATGTGAAGGGATATAATATTTATAATATTGAAATAGAAAAATACTATTTACTGTTGCAATGTTATCTATAAAGAGGTAAATGTGGTTCCAAAGCATGAAAGATAGAAAAACAATGAACATGAAAAAGTTTAATTTGAGGAAGAAGAGAGAGAAGTGTCTAAATTTGAAGAAACAAAATAGATGAACTAAAACAAAACTTGTAAATGGAAGGTTCAAGTGAAGTGGAGTAACCATACGATGTAGAACTAGAATCTCTAATCATGAGAAAATCAAGATCAAATGAGAAGGATAAATGATATGTATACTTCTCTTTATTTTTTGTTTTGCATTCCTTTTGTCATTTTTTTGGCTATTTTATGAAGATCTCAAGATTATAAAGGAGGTTATCACCTCAAAATAAACTAAGACTTTGAATAAGTTTATGGAGAAGAAGTGGAGTCTTTAGATAAAAATAAAACATGAGACTTGGTGATATTACCTCACGGAAGAAAACTATCTATCTTCAAACATGTATTTAACAAGAAAAATAATGTGTATGGGAGAATAAGGAAGTATAAAGCTCCTCTGGTACAAAATCAATTCCTTATAATAGAAGGAATTGATTTTGTTCATAATTTTCCCCTATTGCTAAAATACATTAAATTATATTTATTATAGCTATCATTGTTTCTTTTTATTTGGTAATAAAATAGATGAATGCAAAGAACACTTGCATAGTTGGTGAGCTTCAAGAATAAATATACATCACATTATGTGTGTGTGTGTGTGTGTGTGTGTGTGTGTGTGTGTGTGTGTGTGTGTGTGTGTGTGTGTATGTGTGTACATATATATGTGTGTATATATATATGTGTGTATATATATGTGTATATATATATATATATGTATATATATGTATATATATATATATGTATATATGTATATGTATATGTGTATGTATATATGTATATCTGTATATGTGTATGTACATGTGTATGTACATATATATGTGTATGTGTGTGTGTGTGTGTGTGTGTATATATATATATATATATATATATATATATATATATATATATATATATATATATATATATATATATATATATATATATATATATATATATATATGAGAAAAGGGAATAAATGATTTGGTTTTCAAGCTCAAAATGACTATGTACATATTGACGTAATCAACAATAATTTTGATCTAAATATTTGATAGAGATGTTTTGGGACATAGGTTTGGAATAAGAAAATTTGATCCCTATCTTTGCTTTATATATAAAGTTAAAAATAAATTCTAGACATGGAAATCAAAAGGTATTTGGCAAATAATAAATTTTAGTTAAATCAAGGGAATTACATTGAGATGGTATTGTAAAGGTTTAAGATGCAGGAAATAAGCATAACTATAATCCATTTCCTATTGGTAAAATTCATTCTATTGAACAATGTCTTATTATAGAATGTAACATTCCCACAGGGATCTACTTTTTAAAATTTAAACAACATAGTCTTTCATTAGACTTCACCTCAAGAATCTAATTAGTGATCTAAATAAAATATTCTAAGTATGCCATCTATGAAACAAGCATGTAACATCTACCTATTATAGATCACTAACATCATATGAATCAAAACATAGTTGAATATAGAAAGTACTTACAGATGCCTAGCCATAGATGGTACAAGCATACAACCACCGGTATATATAAAATTAGTAAATAACTATGTTTTATTAGAGATAATTTTTATATAGTATTAAATATAATTATAATATACCAGATATAAGATTCATTTGATATTGATGATAATAGTAAATAAGTGAAGTTCATCTCACTACTTATTTAGTACCAATAATGTAAGATTTGGTTAATATAAATATAATTACAAAACTCATAGAAATTAAATTTTTACTATAAGGCATGAAATGTGCTAAACATATGAATACAAAAAATGCATACATTTAGTCCATTAAATATATGAATGATCACTATATTATTTTTTACATAAATAATAAGCATATAATAATATATTATACCAACTAGTATAATTTATATTTAAACTACATACTTCTAAATTCCTTAAGTATATTCAAATATAATGCATTGTATGAAGAACAACAATATCATAACTCCTTTTTCTAATATATGACTATTCAATTACAAACATCCAGTAATGCTAAAGAGAGTTATATTTCTCATCAACATAGAAGCTTACATTTTAGCAATTTGTTATATGTTTTGGAGGTTGTAAGTATAAGTATTGTTTTATTTTTTAGGAGTTTATGACTATGTTTTGAACCATCAATATAAATATACATATAATCCCTCATCACATGCATTATTACATGTCTATGTCCACATGTACA
The DNA here is from genome assembly GCA_037957365.1 of Torreya grandis. NCBI lineage: Eukaryota > Viridiplantae > Streptophyta > Pinopsida > Cupressales > Taxaceae > Torreya > Torreya grandis. Next base: position 742,682 of record JARHVA010005465.1, on the reverse strand, counting down.
TATAAGTATACTCATGGTATGTATTATACATAAGTTTTCAATGGAACAATATACAATATAATAACCATTAATTCTTGATAAGTATTAGTGGAATATGTTACAATATATTATTCATTAAAAATATACATAATCCATAAATATACTAACCATTAATGGCACCATCATAACGATACTAACGACTAATCACTAGATCAATATCTAGTAATATATTATGAGTTATATTATCTAGTAATATAAGTATACTTATGAATAAGATTTTTACATATAGTATATTAAGAAAAGTTGGTACATTCAATATGGTATTTACTAAAGTCCTCATACCCAATGAAATCATACTTATATATAGTCTATCTTGAGTATAATTATAGATAGTACTTAAAACTTCATAACTAATTATATAGACAAACTTGGCATGGTTTTCAGTTTACTCACTAAGTCGACACCATTTAAAAAATTATACATAGATACATATACATATACATATACATATACATATACATATACATATACATATACATATACATATACATATACATATACATATACATATACATATATATATATATATATATATATATAGAGAGAGAGAGAGAGAGAGAGAGAGAGAGAGAGATTTCAATCACATATTATATATCTCTACTTCAATTTAATTGGGATGTATAATTCATCACTTATAATGATATTGTATATTTAATGACTTTGTTCTGAGTAGTGAGATGTATATTATAAGTTGTTATATTCTCAATATGTAATGGTAATAACATAACATCTAATGAGTTCTCTTAGAAGTACAACATGTTAATGTCTAAAGTCTCAACTCAAAATCTATAATGAGTCTATATTGGATACATTAAAATAACACATACTATTACATAATAATTACTTACCATTACATATTCTCATAGCTCATAATCTATATTACATTTCTACTAAATGCAAGGAAAACATAAAACATCCATTTATTAATGAATTATTTATTTATTCAGAATCTATATGTAATATTATTGTAAAATATAGAGTCTGAGTTATGTTTTCTTAACTCCTAACCATTACTTCTAGATTCTGAGTTAATATTAATATTACTTATGAATAATGATTCACAATATAGATGATTCACAAATTCATAAATAATATTACATATAGATTATGATAACTCCTAATATATTATCTTAATGATTCAAAATATGTAATATATTTGCAAAATCTCACACAATTCACTATGAAAATTGAACACTAGATAATTGTAAAAATTTTCTAAGTTGTAATCTTAAAACATCACCAACCTCTTTCATGTCAGATGATAGCAGACACTACTTCTTTCTGTGTTCCCTTTTCTCCACTCTTCCTTGTTCTTTTCACACCATTATCCTCTATATTACTTCCTTCCTCTTCTCTTATTTCCTTCAATGTGGTGCATTAATGACTCACAGTTCTTTTAAATCCATCTTTTCTTTTCAATTCATTGAATGATTTTATTTCCAAAGCAAAAGGCTTGCCACTTTTATAAATCTTGCCTCTTTTTTTTCATTTTATTTTCTAAGAATAATAAAACACAAGTTGTTTTATTTCATAATTATGGCATAATCCATTACTATGTATAACATAATTACCAATTATAATTCATTATAATTTTATACTAACTTAGTATAGGTAATCTTATCAATAGGACTGATGTAACTCAATTACATTCCATTATTAAAAATGGTAAATAACACATTATTATTTAAATTTTAGTTAAAATAACCAAAATGTAAATCCTATAAGATTAACTCCACATAATCATTAAACTAAGATAAGACACAACAAGTATGCATATTCAATTACCTAATTACAAAAAAATTATCAAAACATACTAAAACTAACCATACAACTATGCATATAATATGTACTCACTAATATTTTGTGTGTAAGGCTCTAGCCATTCCTCTATCATCTCTCAACATATCCATCTATGTCACCATCCCTGATGATGCTCTCCCTCCATCATTCTCTAAGGGATATATCTTTTCTACATCAAACTCACAACAAGAAGTTAGTTAATACATAACATCGTGACATATATATCATAAAATATTTTTATAATAATAATCATCTTCATATTGTAAATAAAATACCATACAAATAAACTCATAGTAATGGCATCATGAAGTCAAAATCACACACAACTGTCCCATAACAACATATGACTTACATCATAGCTAAATAATAATCAATTCAAAATTTTAATCATAAATATCCATGGAAAATCTAGTAAGTTTACTTAGCGAGGAATCAATATTTGACATAGAATAAGAAATTGAAGACATGTCTATAGTCCCATATGTTAGTGGTGTTGGTGGTTTGATGTATCTAATGGTCTATACTAGATATAACATTTATCATATAGTGGTATTAGTGACCATCATGAAATCTAGGAAAGGAACATTGGACTATGATGAAGAGGATCTTCAATTAATTTCATTGGACATTAGACTATGCAATTTTATATTAGGTTAATCCTAGTGAAATAGAAGCATTAAATCTACATGGCTTTTTTGATTCAGACTAGGCTAGAGATCTTAGCTAATAAAGGTCTACTAGAAGCTATATGTTTAATTTGTTTGGTCGAGTTGTAAGTTGGATGATAAAATAATAGGATAGTGTTGTGATATCCACTATAAAGGTTATGCACATAGTAGTTAATCAAGCAATAAAGAAATTTATTTCGATTTAAATATTTATTTCCATTATTGTGTTTGTTCAAAAGGCTGTAAGAATAGATTGTGACTTTGAAAGTGGAATCTCTTGCCTTCAAAGAATCATGAATATCACTTTATAATGAAACACATTGATATGTAATGCCAATTTTAAATGGAAATGGTGAAGGAGAATTAAAAAATGTTAGATAACGTGGACACATGTGAAAAGGTTTCCAGTTCACCATTCAAGGTTATGTAAAATGAAAACATTTTTGGCATAGATAATCAATGGGCATAGCTACCCTTATCTACTGAAGTAATGGAAGTGTGGCTCCCAATGGAAAGTATGAAAACAATAATATATTTTAAAAGTAATTTGTAAACATTATATGATATACACTTTACTAGAGTGTATATCTGAACATCATGGGATTATCCATGATTTACACTATATATTTCATATTTTTTGGGATCAAAATGTATTTAAGTAGTTTTGACGTAGGTATTTCATAGTCCATAGTTTTGGTATACATGGTATTTTAATAAAAAATTCATAATTATATATTGATATTTTTAACATACTAGACACATACAATAATGTAAATGAATAAATTAAATCTAAATTATTTCATTGTAAACAATTGAATTAATATAATGAATAAGAAATTATTGTGATATATTTTCTAAATATGAAAGGTATTATTATTATTATTATTATTATTATTATTATTATTATTATTATTATTATTATTATTATTATTATTATTATTATTATTATTATTATTATTATTATTATTATGCATTACCTTATGTTTTACTTTATCGACTTTATTTTTATCTTCTTATTTTAAATAAATGCATTGCATTTTTGCATTAAGATTTTTAATTTACCATTCTTGGTATATGCCATTGCAATTTATTCTTATTTATTTATATCTGGTTTCTTTATTCCTTTCAAATTTCAAATTTCAAATTTCCTATGTTTTTGTTTACCTTACTAAAATAACACAATATTTATTTGTGTTATAGATATATAATCATATTGCATTGATATATGAGTAAATATGACATAGATATATATATTTTTTAATATATGTTTTTAGTTGAGAGTTTTGAAACTCATTAGAATATGACTTTTTAGTTTTTATTATTAGAATGTCACAATCATTATATTTCTCATATATAATCATATTCAACCATGATTTTAAGTTGGATTAAATATGAAATAAATATGGATGATAATATTTTAATATAAAATAAAACTCTTATTTGTAAAATTACATATAAAATATTTTTATATCTTCATATTATACTAAATTTAATTAATGCTTCAATTTCAATTCACTTTTTCCCTTAATTTTCTACGTCAATGACACTGATCTATGTTGAGTAATATACTAATTCACGTCCTATATTACTGAATTGAATGTGAAATCTTATATGAGTTAGGTACTGTGAATCTATAGCGTTTGAATGGTCCTGGATTTTTTTTATAATAATTTTGAATGTTAATGTCATTTCAAATAAAATATATTTACTCTTAATGATAACATATTTAAAAACTTAGAATTACCTAAATTTGTTATTGAAAATAAAATCCCTTACAAACAATTTGACACATTAACATGTTAATAAGTAATTATATTAACTGACATTAGTACCACTGGAATGCAAAATTTAGTGCCTTTAAGTTCTACTTCCAGTGTTAGCATCCCCAAAAAAAAAAGTCACTAATGTGTTAAGATAATTCCGTACTCATTAACTAAAAACAATGTCTATCCAAAACCTTTTCTAACTATCCTATTATCACAAAATTTCAAGGAACATAGCTTTTATGCTTTATTTAGCCAACAATTTTTCCCATTTAATTGTTCAACTCTTCAACCACTCAAAACTACCACATATTTTCTATCTGAATACTTGAGATTACTTTTTTGACAGGGGTAGTTTTATGAATTTTAGTAACACTTTAGAGTTATCCTTAACATATAAACAGTAAATATAATTTATAAAGTATTTTCTGATGTAAAAATATTTTAAAATATATTAATAATGTTAGAATAATTACTTGGAAACTATTTAAAATGTATCACTGTATAATATCTTGTGATTTAAAAGGGCAGACTAGAATATATTAATTAATGTAAGAATAATTAATCAAGATTTAAGGAAACTTGAAACTATGTAAAGTATCATAAGTCTAAAATCACTAGCTAATAACTCCTCTTCTATTGAAAATATACTTAATAATAGCAAAGCAGGCTTGCATAACAAAATTAATTAGTCATACAGACTGATCAAGTCCCATATTTTTACACTATCAGGAAAAATAGTTGAACATGAAGAGTTAAAGGGATGTTCGGTATTGAGTTTCAATGTTAGTTTAGAATGATATATTATTAAAAAATGTATCTATTGCTTTAAATATTTAGAATATTACCACCACTTGAGTTTCTAAATACTAGTATTAATATCTTTCTTCTTCTCAAACTTTATAATCTTATCATCATGTTTTTCTAAGGAAATATTGTTTTGTGAAACTTTAAAGTATTAAAAAAAACTCGTATCTTTCATAAATATGTGTTTATACGTTCACCATCCTATCTTCATTTGGCCATCAACTCCTCATAATTCAAATAGTACAATGTTGATGTTACAGTATATGAAAATAAAATACCCATATGAATTTTAACATTTCGTTTTCTACTTTGTAACCATTCTATAACATCTTTTTCATTTTTGTCATTTCCAGGAGATCGCTGATGAAACATGAGCAGGTGATGAGAAAATCATTCTAATATAACAATTGAAGATTCCAAAGTAGAAGTTTAACAAGAGAAGGCCAAGCTAAATGACGGTTTTTGAGAGGATAGTAAGAGATTATAATCATAATTGCTTTGAAGTTCCTGCGCAAGAAAAAGTGAAATTTTTAACCTGTCGAGTATTATTATTCATGTGACAATGTACGTAGGCTCTTGTTACAACATCTATTATTTTATAGGAAAATTTGTTAATTTTTTAAAATATAGTTAATTGTTTTTGTATTAAAGGTTTAAATCAATGAGGGATATAAGGAGGTCCATATCATCTTTAAAAACATCATCAACGGTTATTATCAATTTTATTAACATTTTCAGATGAGACAAGATCGTTATCATATTGTCGGTGGTTTTAATCGCTCAAACATCTTCAATGACTACCATTGATTTGACATATCATTCGAGATATAAACTTGAATAGGATTAAACACAACCAAACCTCTTAACCATTCCATTACTTAGTATTTTAAGGCTCTAAATTTTCATTTTATAATATTTTTCATAATTTTTTTTTCTAATACTATTTAATGGAGTTCATTTTTTTTTTTTAATTATAAAAAGTAAAAAAATATCACATGTAATGTTACATGCATTTGAATTTCAATATTGATAATCATTTTTATATTCTTATGATTTTGATTGAATTGTATATTTTTGTGGTGATGGTTGGTCAATATGTGAAATGAAAATATTACGACACCTTTATTCAGCCAAAAGTTTCGTGCAATACTAAATAACATAGAGATGAATTTCATTATTTTTGATGATGAATATTATTTTGAAAAAAATAAAAAAAGGTCAAAAAATAATAAATTAAAATAAATGTGTAAACAAGAGGAAATGTTGCTCCCATTAAACAAGTTTTCTTTAAAAAAGAAAAAAAAAAAGTGGGAAAAAAATGATATAAAAAGTGATATATTTTATTTAGAGGATAACTTTCATTCAATTAAAAAATAGGAAAAATTTGTGGAGCAATCATATTGTCTAAATGCCTCAAAGTGATAAAAAATATAATAATATTAGGGGTTCATCCATTATTTTATGAAATGAAGAGGAATTTTAAATTTTGGAATGGTGAAAAGAGTGAGCTGACATGGGCTTAGAATCATTCGTAAAATGCACAAGTTTCTTACATATGCTAAATTACATACAACCTTTTCAATAATGAGGTTCCCAAAAAATCATGGCGGATAGGTTTTTAAAAAAGCATCCTTAATTATCATTTAAAAAAATAAAGTAATTGAAAAAAATATACAATTACGAAGTTTAGGTTTCTATAGTTTTTAATTTTTAATGTGAAATTTTATGAGGTAATTTTATGTTTTCAATATAAACCTAAAAAAACATAGAATTACAATTAAAATTAATTGAAGGTCGGAAGGAATTTTAGAATGTAAGTAATTTAAAATAAAATATAACAAATAAATGGATCAAAATATTAACATTTGTCAATGTATATGACTAGTCTATGCATATAATGCACCTCTTCAAATAAAAGAACACTTATAAAATTTCATTTCAAGTTGTCAAAATACGGAGAATATATGGTTGTCTAAACTAATGTATAGATGACTAAAGAATTATTTTTGAATTCTATACATCATTTATGTCTATATGCAAAGTGTCACGAACAAACATACATATTCGAATATTTTATGGACTTTCACTTCAAGTAATTGAAGAGGCAAGGGATTTGGGGATCGAGCTAGTTGCATTTCCCCCATCACAACTAGCCAAAAATTTCTGCCTTTGCATGTACATTTTAAAAAATGTATTTAAGACTCGTTTAAAATTTTATGAGTTAATCATGGATGAATAAACATCATCTTATATATAGAATTTAGGAGACAAAATAGTCGGGCACTTTTTTAATAACAATCAAGAGGGCACTCATTCCAAATAATATGAAAATTTGATTTAGAAGAATAAGTATATAACCTATAAACCTTATAAAAATATTTAATAAAATCATTCCAATTAAATAATTTCATTTTTAAACATATGATGTTATAGGTGATTAGAACCTCATAATGTAACATAATAGGTAAATATGAGGGACATAACCAAACTACTATCAACATCATTCAACAAAAAGTGTAGAAAATAGAAGCAACGCATGTTATTGTAGAAGGTGTAACGCCAAAATCTTTTGAAGATAATGGAAGTCATGAAACATATTTAAAACTAACACAAGGTGCATTAATTGACCCTTCTAATAAAAAAGGGATGTAACTTTATTTTCCATTCGGGAAGGATTAATTGTTCCTACCCATGTAAGCACTCCATATTGTGTAAACGATTGGGCAAAAAGCCTTGAAATTATTTGTAAATTCTTCCATACATACATTTCAATTGAAATTAATTGTAAATTCTTCCATACATACATTTCAATATCAATGCTTTCACTAAACTCCCCCCCCACTAAAGTTGGTTCATTACTATGTAAAATGTGGAGAATAGGACAATAAAAAGGTGGTTCATTAATATGTAAAAGGTGGAGAATAGGACATTAAAAGATGAAATAGTAGACTGGGTGCAATTGGAGATACATTTAAAGATAGAAATGAAGATTATTATTTTTAAATGAATTAAAATCAAAAGACGTTTTTATTATTATCATTTATTAAATAAATCGAAATTATTATTTTTTTCATAATACAATAAAATTAAAAGTATTATTCAATTATCAAATATAATAGTTTCTAAGAAATTAGAAAATAATGATTAATGTTTGGAACGTAATATCAAAATATTCATATTAAAAGAGTATAGATAAATGTTTATAAAAAAATATCTTTATAAAAATAATTTAAAATAATGAAAAAAGAAAATATTTATAGATAAAAACTTTTAGACAAATTAAGATGGAAAGAAGGTATAAAACCCAAAAAATTGAAAATAAAATTAAAAAATAGATAAACAATTAAAATAATATAATACAAAACCAAGAAAGAAAGAAAATTAAAGATAATAATACAATGGACAGGTAATTAAAATATGATATAAAAGAATTAAGGAGGAAAAGGTGTTTCACAGACCCTTCTAATCCTCTTCTCCAAGAAAACTACAATTTCAAAGACAAGATAAAAAATCGTATCCCACTTTCTTAAATTGCATGCCATATCCTTGTTGGTGTTCCTTTTTGGTTCCTCCTTTGTTGAAACTAAAATACAAGAACTAAGCCAAAAAAAATTTATATAACAGATGGCTTATACTTATGTGAACCTGGCACCAAATACTCCCAATGAACAGACATATTTTAAGGAGAATACCATTGTAAGATTAACAACAAATACAATTTCTTCAAATTATTCATTATTTCAACTTCAAATATGTATGTTTTGAATTACCTCTGGATTTGTTCTAGACTTATAACATTTTAATATGTTACATTTAGATTTTTTTTGTCTTACTTAGGATATTACGGTGCTCACGTTAGAGTTTTTATTCTTCAAAGAACAAGGTAAATTTATAATGTAATGAGGCCAATAATTTTTATAGTTAAAAAAAAGGCAATATATAAAGTAATCGTTATTTTTTATTAATGGAATCCACCTAAAAATTAATGTTTCTGGCAAGACTAATGAAAAAATAAATTTACCCATGCAAATATTCTGAATCATTCATTAAGAGAGCATGAAATATATGCAGAAAATGGGAAATGAGTCATAATCTCAATGATGTTTTATTATATATATTTCCCACATTATTCTTCTCCACCCTGCGATGATTCTGATCTATACATTCAAAACTTCAAAGAATGGATCGAAGATAAATATGAAAACCACTTGTTAGAGAATGAACCAAAACAAAATCGTGAAGCAGAGAAATGAGAGTTATCCATTTGTCATCATTCCGCTAAACTGGAGGTGACATCAACAAAGACATGTTTACAAAAAGTACCGAGAAAGAAGAATAGTGACAGACATCCACATGTCATCATCTCACTAGTCTAGATGTGACATTAACATGGATCTTTATACGAATAATCTTAGATAAGTGAATCTCCTAAATTTCAGCAAGTGTCACCATCCCACTGGCTTGTAGGTGATGTCAACATGGACCTATGTATGGAAAATTACAAATAAAAAGAGAGTGAGAACCATCCATGTATCATCATCCGACTAACCCATGGATTTAAAGAGACTAATCACAACAAGCTATAGCTCAAGTAGGAGTGGAATAGTAACATGTAGACAATTTTCCTCTGAAGCCATGTAAGTAAACAATGAAAACATAAAAGCAAAGATTGAGAGAGCCAAAAAGAGACATAAGTCATATTAAGATGACTAAGCATTTGAAATAATGTAAAAGAATGTACATGGCAATAAAAGCCCTAAAATTTGGTATTATGAAATTTAAACATAAATAATAAATAGGGAAAAGAGTGAAGGTCATTGTTACACTTAATTAACACAAATTGAAGAAATAATTCATTCAATTCTCAAATCTAACATAACTAAAATAATATATTTCAAGTTATCATTTCTAGTCTAATTACATAGCCTCTTAATTATCAAGATAATTCTGAATTCCGAGCTCAAGTACAAATTATGAATCGAAAATTCTATTGAGATAAATAATTTATAGGTTTTTTCATAGATCAAAACATTTTAAAGACTAGAATTGTGATGGCTTACTCATCTTGCATTTTAATCCCCTCTACATTCTAAATTATAGAACCAACTAAATACATATACAACATTTGACTTGTTGGCTTTGAACCATGAGTTATAACTATATTCCACTGTTTAGGATGTGGTCAATGTAGTTAAACCATATAAGGTTGAGGACCAAATATTTATTTTTACATGTAGATACAAGGATGAATGCTTGGCCATCAAAGTAGTTTGTCTTCACTACATAATATCTAATTCAGATGTAATGCCTTACATTGATGTATTATTTTATTTATTCTTGAATACTAAGGCTATTAGAAATATATCACACTTTAGGATGGGAAAAACAGCAATTGCATATATCAGTGGAAATAACATTAAAAGGAATTACATGATCATTTTTATATACATGTCATACATGTAGGACACAATGAATTTGTGGATTCCTAATAACAATGTCAATAATAAGTTACAAGACTCGGTTGGAAATGCAAGCAACTTTGCAATTCTACCTCAGTTATCCTCACTTAGATCTTCAAACATGGAGTAAGAATTGTCATGGGCCTATTAAATAGAATATACATTTTTTCAACCATCACTTATGTTAATATCTATGGGTCCTTTCAATGGACATTATTTAAAATTATAACAAAATCATTTCCTTAGGAGAAATTATCAACTCCAATTTGTTTTTGAAATTCACAAAAATCAGAAGTTCCTTATATGGAAACTTCTACATGATGCCCATGTAATAGACATGATGACTTCAACTATGTATTCATCATATGAATATCCTTGGTAACCATCTCTAGACTACCCAAGGAACATTCTATGTGATTAATTTAATGCTCTTCATGTGAATAGATTCAAGAAGAACATGAAAAGGATAACTGATACTTTCTACTCTATGATGTATCAAGGAATCTATGGGAAGAACATGCCTAGGCTCTCTAACCCTATTAAGAAAACAATTCAAAATATAGGAAGTTATTAATTGTACACCAAATTGTATAATAATTAGAATTGAAATAATAAAGGCATACCCTTTCCTCTTACCAGGGATTGTGCCTAACAAAATATATGAGCAATAAATTAATACTTAATTGGTGGATAACATCGATATTGACTTAAGGAAAGTTAATCAATCAACCATCTATATAACCCTTCTCAGTATTGATATAATGTATAACATAACATGAGATCACCTCTATATTGTTGGAAATATTAGGGCACATTATGGGTTTAAAATGAAACCTTTCAGACACATAGACCCTAGAAAAAATATTAGAGAACACATTACAAAATATGAAATAAAAGTGAGGGTCAACTATGGACATCAGTCTTATGATCATGATAGTGTGTGATCATAAAGGTTCAATATGATATGGAAATTATGCCTATAAGGATGCATAGGTTGAACATGTCCATGATTGTGCCACAGATGATTGATTATGTTCCTACTATCACTAATGAGGATGCCAAGATAATTGAGAAAGATGATTGGGTTTCTAGACCTATTCATGCCCCATAGGTATAAGAAGAAATGTAAGAATAAGGTGGCCCATCTGGCCAATAATACATTCAAGAGAGAGATTCAACACCTACAAGATCCCCTATACACACAAATACTACTACATATCTAAAATAAATCATGAAAGAACCTCATTACATAATTAAAGGCTAGAAACCTATGACTCTCATCAAATTAACTATACTTTTATTCAGGTTTCCTCTACCTCCATTAACAATAACACAAAAAGTCTTCCTTCCTTTTCATATCAAGTTCACATTGCTTGTCCTCATTTTTATACACCAATAGTGATTCCCTAATCCCCTAGGCATCCATATTCATCACCACCTACCATGAAAATTACATGACCATTGGTGTTACCTCAATCCACTAGATTTCCATCTTCATCCCCCATAATTCCTCAAGTAGTCGCCATTCCTCCCATGCTCTCACCATTTGCTACCACTACATCTCTTTAAACTCCTATTCTGACTTCAAATGGGCCAACGTCTATAATAAAAGTAATAATTACATATGTAACAAAGCCCAAGAATCCTCACATTTCACCTCAAAAGGTTGAAGTAGAAGAGAAACAAGTAGTCACTCTGAAGTAGAAACAAAGAAGAATGGGTGAACTGGGGTATGACCCTATTAATATTTATGATAGTGAGGAGAAATACAAAATATGGGAAATAAATAAGAGTGGGTTTAAAATAATGAAACGAAAGAGATATAATCATTTGATGAGACCACACAAACAAAGGAAGATGATGAATGGAAGATAGAGGAAAGCATCTAGTCAGGAAGAACATAATTAATGTAAGAATTTGAAAATGTTAGTCATGGAGATGGTAAATTTATGGCTAATAAATTACTATAAAAAAATATAATAAGATGTAGAAGTAGAGGTAGAGTCAAAAATACATATTACAACATAGAATCCATTCCCAACTACACCTCTGAGCTCTTCACCTCGAGCTACTACAATAATTAGTTCCCTAGTTATCTCTCCCCTAACTATAAGTATTCCCAACATTCATTATTTAGTATATTTCTTGGTCATTAAAAATACATGTGATGTAGTATATTTTTTGCATTTTTTTCATTATTTAAGCCAAATAAACTAGCCTCAGGGAATTGTAATTCCAATTTTGCCTACCACAACCCAACCTATGATTTTAGGCATTGCCACTACTGTTGGGACTACTAGGGATATATAAACTTATGTTATTTACTATTTGAAAAACATATTGACTACCCCAATTACCTACTCATTCTTTAGTGGAACCAATCCATAGTCACCTAAACAAAGTAAAATGGTACATTTTAAAAACCTGTTATCCACTTCATTTTTTTCTACACTATCCACCCATCTTAGGTTGAGTGCATAATTAGAGGTGCCTATTAGACAAGAACCCTAGGTAGACTCATCTACGGTCTTAGTCTGTAAAGTAGTATGGAAGGCCATATATGTGATTTAATACACCTATACAAAGGTAGTTATTCCTCTCTTTTTTGTAAAAGGACATCTTCCACTAAGGTAATATTACCTCTAAAGTAATCAATTTAAGTTACTCAAGTAGAAAAAATGGTTCAAGAAGAAAAAATAGATAAACATGTTGAACTGAACATCCATTTGTGGATTCAATATTTGAAATATGAAAAATCATCAAGACAATATTTAGTGATAATTGAGAACACCAAAATAAAGTTTCATATTGATAGACATAAAAACACCTTGAGAGAAGTTAAGAGGAAACATTTGTTTGCTGAAGGTTACCATGTTGAGCTGCAATAAAGAGATAAATATTCTATTTATCAAAACAAAAATAAAAAATCCCTCAAACCTAGATAGATATAGGAATGACCCTTATATATTTGTATATGTTGATGGAACAGTCACAAAATATAAGATAAAAAAATTTATTAGCTTATAAAAAGATAGCCAAAGGTGAGTACCATTTAGGCTCCCACATAAATAGTAGACAAACTATAAGGGATATCTAAGAAGCTATTGGAAACTATTAATTCAATAAGGTTTGTAAAGGTCACCTCCCAGCGTAAACTGAGATATATTCTTAAAATTTTCAATAAAATAAAGTATATTAATGGAAAGGTTAGTTGTATAAGCTAGATAACAAGGAATAAGTCTTATTCTCTTTCAAATTTAATAAAAACAACTAGAGCTTCTTTGGCACATAATTATATTATTGTTATAAGGGACAACTTACTACAGTGCCATCAAGAAATTCAATCCCTAGATGAACAATTTAAAAATTATAAAATGGAATCAATCTTTATCCTGATGGATTTAAGTGTTTCTCAAGTAGGCACTCTACTATGTTTTCAACCTATAACACATCTATGGATATATGTGGTTGAGTTATGGCTTACACACCTTCATATTAACTCATTGCATTTCTCTATTCTCTTAGTATGGTTACTCTATGGAATAACCATGGATAAGTAGAGTATATATAGGAGGTACTGGTTAGTCTTTTATCATCATATTATGAATTTTTTTTATCAATAAATTATTGTGAAAGTTGTTCCCTTAAAGTTGATCAACAATAATAATAATGTATTCCACTCTTTCACCAATAATTATTGTTGATCTACTTATTTAGATATTAATTATATGATATATAGTTCTATTGTTACGAATTATCTAAGTAATTTACCTTAAAATTGTATCAGAACTTTTATTTGGGTAAGTTTATGTGGTATACTTTTTTTCTTTTGGATCTACCATCATGACCACTAGAAGTTAAAAAAAAACATAACTTGTGACCTAGGAGGAATTGAATTTTTTTGTCATTGTAATTTTGTTTGTGAGGTTTTTTTATTAAAAATAAATTATGGTAAAATAATTTTTAAAAAAGTCTAGAATTTTTTTACCTTGTGTAAATTAGCATTTTTGGGACTCATCTCTATGAGATGATTTTAAAGATATTTTATAATAGTTCACCTTTTTAGGTTAAGCATTTTAACCTTTGTGCAAATTCAAAATAGCTAGATTCATCTCGATGAGATGATCAAAATAGTGTATTCCATTGGTACACTTCTTTTGGGGCTAAGCCCCTCCTATGGTTTGTAAATAGTTGATCTAAACATGTGTGGAAATGAGAAAGGACATGAAACACTAAAAATTCCTCACAAGGATGACATGGAGTATAGAAGATCTGATCTATCTATTTTAAATGGATTTAAACAACTTAAATTAGAGTTTTAGGGCATGGTGAAAGAGATCATTTTGATATATTTTAAGAAGACATTATAGGGTTGAGAGGGGACTTGGATAGAGTGAGAGATTAAGAACACAAAATATATGTGTAATGGGAAATGTGTTAGCTTAGGCACTACAAAATCACCCTCCACTACTTTAATTTGGTTCTCCTCCTCCAAAAAATACCAACACCTATTTTGGTGCTAAGCCAATGTTTCTAAAAGTAGACCTACAAAGTTTGATTGTAATGATCCACTCACCTTGCTCACTCTAACTGAAAATTTATTTTGTCTACATCAAGCTCCATGTTTGTAAAAAGTGCTTATGAACTATATATATATGGAACCTCAACAATTAATTTTTATCTTCGGTTATGTGATCAAAATAAAAAGAAGGGTATCTCTAAAAACTCTTTTAGTCAGATAACTAAGTTGTGCTAGACTGAGAATGTCAAGGACTACATTTATCAATTTTAGAATATCTCTTTACATGTGGTAGACATCATTGAGAAAAATATGACTCACCTATTTTTGGGTGGCCTCAAAGATAGCATTCAATTAGAGGTCTGCATGTTTCATCCTGGTACTATATCTAAGGCTATACCAAGGGCATGCATGTATAAGGAATAATATGTGATCATATTAATACCTCTCACCAATGCCCATGAATGCACCTTCCTAGTAACATTATTTCATCAACCTACCATATTGACACTTTAGCAAGTGGAAGAAAATAAAGCAAAAGGTTTGTGTTTTAGCTATGATAATGAAAGAAGCAAAAGGAATCAATGTGATGAAAATAAGTTGTTTTACATTGATAGTACCAATGATGAGGATGAATATGAGGATTATTCTAGGGTAGGTTTTGAATAACCTGAGGATGAATCTAAATATTTTAAAACTACTATTTTATATCATGCACTTTTAGGCATTAACATTCTTCAAACTATTAAGGTGGTGGTTTCATAAAGAAACAGAAGGTGACTATATCAATTGATTCTAGAAGTACACATAATTTAATCAATAGTAAGTTTTCTACTCATTTGAATTATTTTTTTACCTATCTCCAAAATTTTAGGTCATGATTATAGATGGTGGAATAGTCAACTATTTTAGAAAATTCCTTAGAATTAAGCTTGTTATGGGAGACTATTTGTTATATTTTCCTATGTTTGTTATTCTCATGAGAGGTACTAACATTACTTTGGGAGTGTATTGGTTCACCACTTTGGAAACTATTGAAATGAATTTCAAGGAAATATTATGATGAGGTTCTATTCAGAAGACATAACTTTTAAACTACATGGATTATGGGCTAAATCTCCATAGTTGGTTAGTTCCCACTAGATGATGAATAATATCAAAAAAGGTGCAGAAGGTTTTGTTGCATGCTTATTTTCCATAGAGGTTCAACCAACTAAAGAGTTTACAAGTCCTTATTTACAAAGGGTACTGGATGACCATTATGTTTTTTTTGGTGTCATGCCACATGGACTTTCTCCAAGTCATGCACATGATCATGCCATCATAATCATTAAAATAAGTACACAAGCCAATATCAAACACTGAAGGTATTATTACACCCAAAAGAGTGAAATTAAAAATATGGTACAAGATATGTTGGAGGTAAGAATCATCTGACATATTCAAATGGAATATTATTCCCTGATGGTCATAGTGCAAAAGAAGGATGACAACTAGAAGATGTGCCTAGAATATAAAGAACTCAAAAAATACACCATCAAAGATAAGTTTTTTATTCCAACAATTGATGATTTTATAGATGAACTAAATGGTGCTATTTATTTTACCAAGTTAAACCTTCAATTTGGATATCATCATATTTGTATCCATGATGAAGACATATCTAAAACATTGTTCAAAACTCAAGAATGCCATTATGAATTTATGGTCATGCCTTTTGGCCTCACAAATGTTCCATATACATTTAAGATTTGGATGAAAACTATTTTAAATACATTTTAATAATGTTTGCATTAGTGTTTTTAATGATATCTTCATCTAAAATAAAAATTTGAAAGATCATTTGAAGCATGTGAAATAAGTGCTTTTAATTCTGGAAGAACATCAACTATACATCAAACCTTCCAAATGTGATTTTGGTGTCAAAGAGGTGAAACACTTGGGTCATAATATTTCACATGAAGAAGTGAAATTTGATGATAAAAAAATATAAGCAATGATGTAGTGGAAGGTTCCCAAGACCCTCAAGAACCTGCTAAAATTTATGGGGCTAACTGGTTACTATGACAAGTTTTTCATAATGATAGAATTATATCTACACTAACCTCTTTACTAAATAATGACCCATTATAGTGAGTTTATTAAAATTCCAATGAATTTAAATAGTTTGAAATAACTATGTGCACAACTTTAGTCTTATCTACTCCTATTTTTTTTTTTTTTAAATTATTGAGTGTGACACATGAAGATATGACATGGGAATTTTACTCATGCAAGAAAGAAAACCACATCCATTTGAAATTCACCAATTAAAGGGAAAAAATAGGCTCAAACCAATATATAATAAATATATGATGGGTATTTTGTATGTACTGAAGCGTTGGAGACCTTATCTGATCGGTTGTCACTCTTAGGTACAGACTGATCATGATAGCCTCAAATATTTTTTGGAACAATGAGTGTCATATGAAGAATAATAAAAATGAGTGACTAAAATGTTAGGATATGATTTTAAAATAATGTATAGGAAAGGAAAAAATAATGTGGTGGTAGATGTCCTCTCTTAAAAGGATGAATCGATTGAATTATTTTATGTAACATGACCATGTGGTAGGCGAATTGGTTAGATGAAACAAGATTAGAATGAGAGAATGATGATACTCCAAAGGATTTGTTTCATAATTTTTAATAGAGTTCTAATGAATCTAAAAAATTTATATGTAAGGGGAATAAATTATGGTATAAATATGGATTATACCTTTATAAGCATTCTCTCCTCAAACATAAAATTCTTCGGAAACATCATGCCTCTCCGCTTGGAGGTCATTCTAGATTTTTCAAAACATATCATAGAATCAAGCAATATTTTATTTTGAAGGACTCAAAAGGGATTTTTAGAAATATGTGTTTGAATGAATTTTATGTCAACAAAATAAGGATGAAACCATTAAGACCCAAAGTATTTTGTAGCCTCTTTCCATCCCTAGTCAATGTTGGAAAGAGGGTTCCATGGATTTTATTACAGGGTTACCATGGTCTGAGGGTATAAATATTTTAGGCTAGTTATAGATAAATTGACCAAGTATGATTATTTTTTCTTCTTATCATAACTATTTCTTTCGAGTACATTAGATTTTATTCTTCTCAATATAGTTAAAAAACTCCATGGTACCTTAAAGATCACTATAAGTGACTGAGATTCCATATTTATTAGTAATTTTTAAACTAAATTATTTGCATGTTTAGCTACCCAATCAGATCATAACTCATCTTATCATCGTCAATATGATGGAAAAATAATTATAGTCAACAAATATCTCATAGGGAATCTTCTTTGTTTTGTTTCTGACAGATAGAACAGGTTCATTACCTGCCAATTGTTAAATGATGGTATAATATTTCCTTCCATACTTCTTCTAAGATGTATCTCTTTATGGCATTGTATGAGTATCACCCCACATCCATCAATTTATATTTTCCAATGCATCCTAAGGTTCGAGTTCTTGAGGAACACATTCACCATCAATAGAAGGCACTAGTCAATTAATGAAATAATTTAGAAATAACACAAATGAATGAAGTAGAAACTAGATCAACATCGTAGTGAGTGACATTTTGACATAGGTGATTAGGTCTTTGTGCATTTGTATCCATATAAGAACATGTCTCTAAATCAATAGAATAAGGATAACAATCTTTCACCGAAGAATTATGTCCCTTAATCTTTCTTAGATAGTGTGGCTTACAAGATGGAATTACCCCCAACCACTTGCAACATCCAGTATTCCATGTATCTTACCTAAAAAAAGTAATTGGACATAGAGTTTCATCTTAGATTGAGTTATGTAAATTATATGAAGAAGGTTGAGTCATTGTAAATCCTGAAGATATCCTTAACACGTGCACTAAGAAACTATGGACAAAAGCCATTATTATCTATTTTATCAAATAGAAGAACTTACATTCTAAAGATGCAACATGGGAGGAAGAAGTGTTCCTACAGAAACATCCTAGTTTGAATCAACATTTAGCACAACATTGTTTTCAAGGGAAGGATCATCTTATGCCCTTAACCTATATTACCTTTAGAAATATGTGTGGGCAACTTGTGGCTTACACACCTTCATATTAGCTTGTTATATTTCTTGATGTTCTTAGTATAACTGACCTATGCAAGAAAACCATGGTTAAGTAAACTATATATAGAAGGTAGTGGCTAATCTTTTACCATCATATTATAAATTATGTTCTAATTGTATTGTTGTGGAGATTTTTTCCTCCACGTTTCTCAATCATAATATTTTATTATTTTATTCTTTAACCAATTGTTGTTGTGGATATGCTTTTTTAATCTTAATTCTAGGAGATATAATTCTATATTTGTGAATCAGCTAATTAATTTTCTTACACATTGCACAAGGAAAATTGATAACCAAGCCCTCTTTCTAGAATTTTTTATCATCAACACTTGTAGCTTTAAAGTGGAGATTCAGGGCACTATTTATAAAACTAGTGATGAAATAATTCAATTGGTCAATTTTACAACGGATAAAATCATAGGAACTAAGGCACTATATGTTGAGGTTAAATTTATATTGGGCATACACAAGAAATTAATGGACAATCTTCCTTAGTTGTTTCAAAGATATTTGCTTCATTTTGAGACCATAAACATTGATTTTAAGGGAAGTCCTGCAATTTAACTATAAATCGAATCTATCAAACAAAGAAATTTAAAATCAAGGGTTACACTAACTTCACCTCAAGGGACTCAACTTATAAAAATACATAATAGTGCATACTCAAATTGGGCATGCCTACATACCACTTCTAACAAACACTGCCACAACCACACTTATAGCCAATTCTGACATTGTTGTAGTTCAAGTGCCTATTCTAGTTTCAACACAAGTTATAAATTTAGTTCCACCTACTTCGATGTCTACTTTGTTTATATTATAGTTTTATTTTATTTTTTATTTTTTTATTAAATAATTTTATCAGTGTTGCATTAACACTTCATAAATATACATATGTATTTGCATATTCTATTTGAGATGAAATTGTTAGTTCTTAATTTATTTAACATCTATATATTGTATTTTTAAGATGAAGAATTCTATTTTGAGTAATCATTATTGTACAAGCATACTTTACATGAGATAAGCATACAATGTTATTTTTAGATATGTATTTTTGGACTTCACTTGAGAGATGAGGTCTTCCCCATACCAAGATTACGTATACTTGTATTCCCTCAGTCTCAAAGGGAAGAGATTTTTGGCTATTGAAATTTTAAAAAAAATTAGAAGAAAGTTTTGTAATTGATCTTGATGTTCAAATCTTGATTGGTCTATAAACTTATAGATTGTGTAAGAAGCTGTATCGTTTTAGTTTCTTTATATTTTTGTTGTACATGATTTATATTTTTAATATATAATTATTCATAGTGAATTATCACCGATCAAAATTGTTTTTCCATTTGAATAATAATCTCCCCTTCTAGATGTGGTATCGCAAACGAACAAACATGACAACAATTGATTTTATGTGCTTATGTTTGTTGTATTTTGGTCCCCTTTGACTATAACTATGTTTGATTATTGGAGTGTTTTAGTATCCTATAACAGACATTAGTCCTTTATTCTTTGTCCAACCTTTAGTTCACATGTTGGCTTTAAAAAGTTTCACCTAGTGTGGTCCACAAACCTTATCTTTTACTCTATCTTTTCCTCTTATTTTTAGTTTCTTTTGATCCTACGTATGTTATGTTAGATCCATAATCAGTTTACCTATCTAAAATATATTTATATTAATCTATATTTGATCCAATATTTGTAAGCAAATTGCTCCGCTTGATGTTATTTCACCAACATGTTGTTTACAAAACCGAATACCCCACAACTCATACCTTAAAGTGTATTTCATTCAAAATTCTTGAAACAGTAAAGGCTACCTCATAAAGATTTATGAGGTATGCATAAAACCGATATCAACAAATATTTGTATGATAATGATTTTAGATTTCATCCTCGAGGGTTTGTGTGAAGAGCAATGGCATGAAAGGTGAGCCTATGCTAGAAATCTTCAATTTTCACGACACGGAGTGTAAACTACATTGGAATGTTATATTGTGGAAGATCGTTTCCCGAATTTGATGCATTTTAAGTGTATATTTTATATTTTATGACATGGAAAAAAGGTGTTTCTGCTTGTCATGAGGCGTATTTATTATTCTGACCTGTTGCATGTCTATAAGACCTTCAATGGGAAATGATAGTGCACTTGTAGGGCGTGTTGCATACGGTTACGGTTACGCCGATTGTTGATTTATTCCCAAGAAACTAGGCAGATCATAAGTTGGTGTGCATCAGCTCTGACTATGACATACAATTATTGTTTTAAACGTTATAAGTTACAACAGAAATTTTCTATTCCAAGAATTATGAATTGATTTAGCCTACTGAGATGAATAGTCTGCCAATTGAGACATTTGAATAGAGATGATTGGAGGATAAGAAGGCATAACAATGGGAGAAAAAGTGGGAACGGAAGGAGGCAAGCTCATAATAATCTTGCTTCAATGTAATTTTTTTATGAATAAATACCTTCGATGTTGCACAAGAAGAGAGGCGGTAACCAGGTTGCTTACAACTACGGCTAGACACAAGGTTGAATAAATGATCAGAAGTGATACTGGTGGGCAAGTTGATGATGTGTGATAAGGCACTAATTTAATTGTAGAAGCTGACAACCGTCATTCTTTCCAATATGTTGATTCATTACAAGGTCCACATTTCTGAATGGTACCTGCGGCTCAGATTCTGTTTGACTGAAGTGAAGAAGGTTAGAAATAATAGTAAAGCAATTCCGGGTTTCTTCAATAGTGGGACGTGGAAACAAGGATTCAGAACGTTCCAGGTGGAAATTACGAAGTCAGTTGCAACAACGTATGCACTCAATGTATATGTTGGAATTTATTTATTTTGCGTAATGCATAAAGAGCATGTAACAACTACGTGGGAAGGTTTAAAGCATAGAATCTTCTGAAGATGTCAAAAATGGAGGAAGAAACAAACCTTTCAAGTAACATGATAATTGTAACGGTACATGTGCGAGGAGGAAATGTCAAATAGAGAAGACGGCACACATTAATAATTTGTATCTCTTTAATTGATGTTTGTTTTTGTTTTATTCTTACACAGCGGATGAATTTAGATATATAGTGAAATAGGTCTCACGAAACAAAAGAAGTTATAACTTCGTAAAATTCGAAATATATTTTGAGGTTATATTAAATAGTTAAAAGAGTAGGAATAAAGAGGTTTAAAAATTGTGGTTGAGATTAGTTAGGTAGTAATAAAAGAGGTTCAACAATTATAGTCAAGACTAATTAGTTGTAGACAAACGAAAACTTTGATAAAACGTTTTAGAGATTAAAGTAATTAGGTAGTTATCTCAACTATATTTGTAATTAAATGTAGTTGTAAAAACATGATTTAATAAAACTTTTGTATATCTCAAAACAAGAAAAGATATAAAAATATACAATTAATTGTAATAAAAGTAAAAAAGAAAAAAATTAATTATAAAAAATGAAAAGTAATTTTTTTTTTTAACAAATTATTTAAAGAATCTTAATAAATAAATGTATGAAAAAAAAAGATAAACCAATATTTTATATATATATATATATATATTTAATGACTTCACTTATTTTATAAATGTTCTCCTATATATAACTTAGATCATTTATTTATTTACATTTTAATGTATTTTATTGTTTGCCACTAAAATACTGCAGCAAGCTTGGTAGCTTCAGCGTTCTATTATGTCAAAACCTGCATTGTACCCTCCTTTTAAAGCAACCTGAACATTTCTCGAGTCTTTCAAAATCATGAAAGCGTCAAGGTACCATATTATGGTTTTAATATATTGTAATGGATAATGAAAATACTTCTATTTTTTTTTAATAGTGTTTAAAAACCATCAAAAAACTTTCTTCATGACAATCATAAGAAATAATTAGCGAAGGAAGCGAGGTAAAGACACATCCTCTATACCTATACCTAGATTAGGCAATTCAAAAGCTTCATGGAAGGGTGTGCCAAGGAGAAAGTTAAACATATAAAAGAAATGTAGGTTCCTCAAGGAAAGGCCGACCAAAAAAAATAAAAAGACATATATTTGTGCACGTTTTTGGGTCGCTAGCACAGGGAGAAGTATTTAAGGTATTGGATGTAGAATTTAAACAACATAAATACTTTTAATATATTGCTTTATTAGAGTGTTAAGGTGAGAATTTTTGTAATTAGCGATTTTATTTTATAATCTATTCATTTTTAAATTTTGGATTATGTTAGAATAAATTTTAAAATTGATATTGTATTAGAAAATGTAATTATATGTGACTGTTAAATTATAAAAATGTAAAATTTAAGTATAATAATATTGATATTTTGTTATTTTAAAGTATTTTAATTTTTTTATTTGTTTTGTGTAAAATATCTTTGAAGAGATATCACATTCAGGTAAGATTTAAACAAGTAGGGGTATATTTTCTGTCAAAAAATGGTTTATATCTGGCCTATCTCTTTTAATATATTCACAGATTATGTCTAACGAAAAGATGAGTACTCATTGGGCTGTATATGTAGAAGTCATAAAACTAAATAACCGTGAAACTTTTTGACTTACATAAAATTGAAGTCAAAAGAGAACAAATATGATTCTAATCAAGACCAGAATTAGAATCACATTACATTAATAATAATGATTCATGAAGAGGAAACCACTAATCAAATATGAAAAACCAAACCCAAAAATAACCTTCAAAAAAAGATTTTTTTAAAAAGAAAAAAAAAAAAAAACCATTAACAGTCAATTTTATCACTATTTAAAATAAAAATATACCAAAAAAAATCATTCTTTAACTTAAACAATCACCATAAAAAAAAATTCCAAAATCTTTCACATAAAAATAATTAAAAACCTAATTAACAAAAGCAACCGCAACTTTATTAAAACCCAAAAAATATATGAATAAATAAATCTATCAAATTTCTTTTTAAACCATTGTACATGTCGTAAAATTAGAATTATATGTGGTACAACCAACCCCAAATGTTATTATCAATAACTAACCCACCTTCAAAAATTCAACAACATAATTTTTGTGTTATCAAATCCATTAACTTATAAAATAGTAAGATGTGAATTAATTTTTTTTTTTAATATGACTATTTCATTGATAAAGATATATCAGATTTATATCAATTTTCTAAAATTGTGAATTATATTATTGAGAGGTTGTTTTTATTATAATAAAAACTTATAGATATAATTTTTTTTATAAAATACTACTCCACTTTTAATAAGACTATTTTAAATTTATATATCATATTTATTTATATTAGAAGTTCTCTTATATTTGATCAATACATTAAAAATATATTATGTATCAAAATATTTAAGAATATTGAATTTTCGATGGATAAGGAAGGAAATTGTCCATTTTAGCTATTGAACTATTACTTGGTTTAAATTAGCAAAGGTAAGATTTGGAAGATCTTGGCGAACCTATTGCATTTGAATGGTCGAGTAAAAATTAATGAACATGAAAATGCAAGATAAGTAAGTAAAAAATAATCACATCTCTATGTTTGGATGGGCGGGAAGATACATATGACATTATGCTTATGGTAAATCAAAAAATAGTCACATATTTATATTTGGATGGTGACAGGTTATATTTTATTATTATTATAATAAGTCAAATATAGTCTATTATTATTATTATTATTATTATTATTATTATTATTATTATTATTATTATTATTATTATTATTATTACACTTGTGATTGATAATGAAGATGATAATATGAATATTATAAATAAAAATGATATATATAAATGATAAAGAAAAGAATAAAATCAATGTCAGTGTAGATATTTAAGATTTGATTTTAGTATTTTAGAAACATTAATTATAGTTTTCAATGACACATATGGATGATAGTGATGTATTTAAATCTTGAGTATAATTTTTATCTATTCATTTATTCATATACTATTTTAACCACTTTTATTTATTAAATATATTTATTTAGGATTAATTGTGTTTATACAAAAATATTTCATAATCCTAAACATATTTTTTTTTATATTTCATATTTTTATTTTTCACTTTCAAGGCAATAACAGTAAAATTAAATAATGTCAGTTACCAGAACTATATTTTTTATATGGGGATTATCACTTTCTAATTTTAAAATTTGTATCTCTACATTATATATTTTTAGATATGTTTCATACATCATTCATAACAAGCAATTAATGAAGATTCAGTTATAAATATAAATCACCTCCAGGGTTATCAAAAACTTGGATAATCTTAACAAAATTGAGAAATCACATAGCAGTATTTTATGACATTATTAAACGACATGCACACATCTCAAATCTTCAGGAGTTAGTTATAGAGTGAAATACGAATACATAATTCAAAATTACATGGTAAAAACTATTAGAAATTGTAAGATAACACTCCATTCTAAATTGTTCAAGATTTTACACACACATATAAATTGGAAAACAACATGTAGTTTTCTTTTTATTTAGAATATTATAATGTATGTTTTGTGTTACCATTTGATGGAAAATGGTTGGGGAAAGACAAAGCCAAAATAATAAATCATTTTTAAGGACATATTCTTGTCAATGAAAAAGACAATATTAAATAATTTTATTTTAGGAATGGAAAGGTACCCACACAAATAATAAAATTATAGGTGTAGGCATAAGGCTTCTAGAACTATTAGGCCCTTATTCTGTGTATGGACAGTTTTAGTAAACCTTGATTGTGCTATATTTTTTGGTTGTCAAAGTTTGTTGACAGCATTCAGGGAAGGTTTTATAAGTTGTTTCTAATCTAAGCATATTTATATATAGTGATAGATTATATGAGAAATATGAAAGAATATAGTGCATAATTTTTATTATTCTGTATAGTTTTTCTTGTAAAATAATTGAAATATTATGATAAATTTGACATAAAATATTTTAAAGCTTGATGACTTTACTATCTATTAGGTATTGATTCTTCATTTATCAAATAAAAAGGGAAGGTTATATTTCGATTATTATAAAATAAATGAAAATGAGATGATTAATTTTGAGAGTTTACATAAACATATTGCTGAACTTAAAAATCAAAGTATTATTACAATAGAAAAAATAGAGACAAGAGTATATATTATGAATATCCCACTTATAAATTTAAAAAAAATTATATGATAAAATATTATATAAAAAAAACATAAACATCAATAAATAGATTCTATGACCAAACAAATAGTTATAGAAGATGAATATTAAAAATAAATTTAAATTGATAAATTAGAAAAGAACAATATATATAATATCTAATTTATATAAAAATTAAACCACATAGGAAAAAACACTAAAACATATTTTCTATTGTGAAAGATCAATTAGTCATATTACATTACAAGTCTCTTGTGGGAAAAAGTTGGACAAAATATTATTTTTAATGACCACTATTGAAAAGTTTTTGAATACATATGAAGCATAGGGGTTACAGGTATCATCGATTATTAAAAAGAATGCATTGCATTTATGAAAAAGTTGTACAAATTTTTTTTTTAAAAAAAAAGCAAAAAGAGGAGAATAAAACAAAAGTGCGGCACACATCGATGTAACACCTAAACATACAACTAATATTGCGCGAGACAATTATTTAGCAAAGAAGCTTACACGATGCATAAGGAAATGCAAAATAAGGCACCCAAATACGAAGACTCTAGCAATGATGAAATGTGGATGTTTGTTATAATTATTTATCTTCATATAAGCGGACTATGTTGGGTGATCCAGGCCCATCATGGCGGCCACATTATGATACCATAGATTAATTTGACAGTTTACATAGTTTATTATTTCTGCTTATTTGATAAGCGTCTCCTGAGCTGACTTATTTGCTTCTTCATTATAATATATGAATGTGTACATATAATTTTCATTTGACCACTATTTTATCCCTTGGATTTAATTTGACTTATTTGCTTCTCCATATATAATAATGGATGTATACATATAATTTTCATTTGACCATTATTTTATACCTTGATATTAATTTGAGTAATTTTTAATTGGCCTTTTCTTTTGGTATTAACATTTACATTCACATTAAGTAATGATGACTTATGTGTATGCATCTTTTATAATGGTTTCATTTAAATTATTTTTTTATGAAATATATTTATATACTAAAAAAAATATAATATATAAATAATTCACAAAAATATTATATTTCAATAAATGTTATATTTCAAAATATAATATTGTTTATTTATTTTTTCATCTGATTATTTATGATTTATTTTCTCATGACACATATTAAAATTACATGATTATATATTTTATATACATATTATGACATCCACATACTAAATATTTCCCATTATAAGCATGTGCGTATTGTAAATTCTATTGTCTTATAATTTTAGACATGACTTTAGAATATAGTGGAAGCACATTATATACCATCTTCATAATATTTTCTAATAAAATTAGGTTAATGTGTGTGTGTGTGTGTGTGTGTGTGTCTACACACACACACACACACACACACACACACACATATAGATACATATACATATATTTGTAGCATTTTTCTATAGCCTTACATCATTTACTGAGTGGTTGTTTATATCAATATTTTAAAAAGTGATAACATAGTCAAACTTATCTCTAAATTAAAATACATTAAAATTTAAAAAATTGAAAAATATGACCAATACATGGCTTTATTTAATGGTACACATTGTTGCTTGATGTAATTTTTCTTATAACGAGTTGTATATCCATATTCTGTGCACAATATTTTTCATCATATACATGAATTAGCTACAAGGAATACATGTTACACATGAGATATAGATATATATCTACATGACATTGGTCACAATCACAAAAAATATTTTTGTATTTTAGATCATGCCTATGAAAGGGGCAATTTCATACACTTTTTATTTTACATCTTTCTATGCCATTCCAGTGATAATATTTAAGTATTTAGGTTAATTATGTAGACCCTACTCTCATTCATAGATTTTATAGGATTCACCTTAACATTATTTGAAATAATATTTAATTATTATTACATGTAGAATTTTATCTTTTAATAAAACTTAAAAATTCATTTTCAAAGATGAATCGAACAGCCACATTCGTGTTGTATACACATACACACATGTATACATATATACATATGTGTGTGTGTACACACACACGTGCACGCACGTGCGTGCACACACACACACACACACACACACACACACACACACACACACACACACACACACAAAATTTTATAGAATATCTTCTTTCAAGATAATAAACTTATAAAGTGTTTTTATAAGCAACCAATCAATAAAAAATTATCATTTTTTATAGACTAGTTTAAAAATGTCTAAAAGATAAACACTGTTTGAAAGAAACACTGATAGAATAATTGAAATTATTATTTATGATCACTTAAAGATAAATTCTTCTAATAATTATTATTCTTCCAAGGAAAATGTAAATGTAAAAAATAAAGGATAGAGTAAAAAATAGTCATCATCATCATGAAAATCAAAATGGTAGACAATTACTTTTTTCAAAGGTCACAATATAAAAATGGATTCATGACACTCATGAATGAAAAAATCATGAGAAAAAATGAGGCCTATTAAAAAATAGAAAAAGAAAGGAGAAAAAAGAAAAAAAAGAAAAAATCAGAATTAAACTTGACTTATTTCACAAGTGAATGTGTGCTTTCTATTTCAAATGAAGTTATTAATGCCTCTATAAATTTAACATGGGATAATGATTGGTTAATAAATACCAATTCCATACAGCATATTTATTTAATAAGGGATATGTTTGAGTATTTTCAAGAAGAAATATGTGGTCTACTATATTTGATATATATAAAGTTTGAAACTAGAATAAAAATGAATAATTTCACTCAAATCACCAAGATTTAAATATTTCATTCTAAGAAATGTACCATACATTACTTAGTTTAAATAAAAATTAGTTTCTATATTTGCATTTTAAAACTAAGGTCAATCCATTTTTATGGATGATGGAGAGCTAAAAATTAATAGAAAATATGATAATGTAGTCATCTTATATTAAATAATAAAAATGGTGTTATAGGTTTTTTGAATTTTCTAATAAATATTGGAAGGTGTGAAGCATGCATCTTGCCTACGTACAAAATAAAACCTTTTCAAAAGATATAATGGAAAGTTGAAAGGAAATTATAATTTATTCAATTTGATTTGTGATCTCTAAAATAGATCACTATCAACAACTCTTGAATTGAAGACTCCACATAAATTAAGATGTGGTAATATTATTTTAGTGTACCAAATTTGGGCTTTTGAATTCTCATTTCACACATTTATTACAATGGAGAAAAGGAATAATTTGGACCATAAGAGTATAAAATGCATGATTTTGGAATATTTAGAATCCTCATAGTCATATAGATTATCTGATTAAAAACAATAACAAATTTGTCATTTCAAAAAATATTTTCTTCTATAAAATTACAAGGAGATTAATATGGAGATTCCATATTGTGAATATGGGGAACTATAATTTGGAAATAGTTGAATCTATGTGGAATCATATATTTAAAAATAAAAAACCTCCAGTGGAAGAAAATGAAACATTTTAAGATGACCATATCATAAAAAATTGTGGAGATTCAAATCAAGAAAATGATGAACCATTTATTCCTCGATAAAATTAAAAAATATGACAAAATGAGCCACATAGATATCGAAATACGTTAGACCTAATGAAGTCAAAAAAGAAGATGTGAAGTGCACATATAACCACACAAATAATAGACAATATCGTAGAATAAATTCATGAAAAGATAGAAAATATTACCTTTGATGAGCATCATGAGTTATAAGTCAATGGTAGATTTTGATTCAGACCCTACTAGAATGGTTATTAGTGCCTTGACAAAAAAATCATTGGGGGAAGCTAAACACATTCTTTCTTTGGCTTGGGGGCTCTCACTAGTGGATTATTTGGAACACAAGTTTATTTTTGGTATGAGATCCTAGGGTTGCAAAAACTTAAAAGGTCTGGACATTCTGAAGGATCAAGTGGTGATGCTTGTGGAATGTATAAAATTATGTAAGGTTTTTCTTAAGGACAAGAAAGACTATTTCAATTAGATTGGAGCTAAATTAGGACACAACAGAATTAATCTGGGGTATCAAAGAGTGGAGGCTATGGATGAATTGATGTCCTGGGTTCATTTTTTATGTTGGGAAAAAGATGGTTTACATAAAGTTACGTATTTTCTATCATTGGTAGTTTAGGATTGTACCCTCACTCAAGATATATTTTATAAGATGGGTTTCCTAGGACCCTCAAGGTTCCCTCTTTACAAAAGCAGTGAGGAAAGTACTAATCATCTATGATTTCTTTGTCCCTTTGTGAACCACTATTGGAATTGGTTGTGTGAATGATTGGAATGGTCATGGGAATGACCTCCATCTCTAATGGTAGCTTTCTCGACAAAGCCATTTGGTGATTATAAAAATGTTCTTTATGGATTATGGAGAGTCAACCTTGTTATTGTGATTTGGTCCCTATGGAAGGAATGGAATAAGTGCATTTTTGAAGATCAAGAGAAAGTGACCTCCAAAGTGATCCAAGAAATGGAAATCTTGATTTTAGAGGTTATCTTTGCTTAGGTAAAAATAAGAAAGGATTTCATTCAAGATGGTATATGATGATGGTGGAAAATTGGAAATTTATTTATGTTCCCCCCATTAAGGGGTCAATCTTAATTGGTAGAAAAGATTAATAAAGTAAGCAGAAGTGGATTCCCCATCTGGGGGGATGGTTCAAATTCAACTTTGATTGAGCTTCTCGAGG
This sequence comes from Torreya grandis, assembly GCA_037957365.1. Taxonomy (NCBI): domain Eukaryota; kingdom Viridiplantae; phylum Streptophyta; class Pinopsida; order Cupressales; family Taxaceae; genus Torreya; species Torreya grandis. The sequence goes on along the minus strand of JARHVA010005465.1, from coordinate 711,651 downwards.
AAATATTAGAGCCTCAAGAGTAGGATGTGTTATTCAAGGTTGCAATGATTCCTTAAGTTCTATTATTTCTAGGAAACCTCAAGATGGCATAAATAATGAAGTGAAAGCATAAACACTTGTATTGGGTATTGAAATAACTCTCCAATGTGGTATCCCTAAGTTGTTGATAAAGGGAAATTCCTAGGTTATGATTTAAATGATGAAAAGGAAAGAGGAAAGAACATAAGATATTAATAAAAAAATTTCAAACACTTGGAAAAATCTAGAGTTATTCTCTGAGGTGGATTTCAGACACTACTTCTGAGAGGTGAATTCAACTGCAAACTTCTTAGATAATTACGGTATCAACCACAAGGAGATGTATAAAATGAATAACATGAGAGTAGCATGGGATGATTTTCCAAGTATTTATTTGATTTAGTTTAGTTAATTTTTGCTTTAGGATTTTTGTTTTGCTTGATCCATGAAATAGAGCTAAAGCCTTCCGCTAAACTTACAGGGGGCCTTTCTTGTTGCTAGAAAGGTGGTGAGCTAGTTTTGGGTCCTTTTTCATTAGTTATCTAACTCATTATTTCATGGTTCCTCCTTACACATAGGGGAGTACTTATCATGTGTTGGCATTGATGAAAGTAACTAGACAAAATTTTCCTAAATGGTAGCCACCTTTGACAAATGGGGGATTCAGGGATATCATTTCAAATCATGATGTTGTTCTTGGGTTTTTATGTTGGTTGGGGCTGGTGTGCTATTTATTTGTAATTATCAAAGGTATCAATGAAATTGGGGGTAATTGGTTAGTAGAATGGATGTCATAATAAAAATTACCTTGGTGACTCTGTGTATTAATAGGGTAAATAATGCACATGAAATGGCCTTTGAAGGCTAAATCCTGTGAGCTTGACTATCACATATCTTCTGGATCCCATTTGACGATATCTTTGACGAAAGGTTGGATTTTATCAGGTTTAAATTATTCATTTAGGGTATGATTAGCTGATTAAATTCACAAATTGTAATGATGTTTGGATACAATCTTATGGTGTTGGTATTAGAAGCGGAAGTGGTCGCTCAAGTGATGGTTTTTTATGTGCATCCAGAACTATGGGTGGAGATGATAAATAAATTTTTTTTTCATGACCTATCTTCTTTTCCCAATCTTATTTACTTAGGAAGAGATGGCCAATGTGTGATTTCATCCTCAACTTTTTAAAAATTGGAGTCATGATCCATGATTTTATTGGATTTCATGGAGGAATTGTAAAGGAATGTTTTGAAGCCTAGTTTTAAGGAGGGTCAGTTTATTTCCATGTCTATTTTAGATCAACTTAATTCTCAAATTTTTGAGTTGGTAAATACATGTGAGTGTCAACATGGGAAGCATATAGTGGTAGCTATCAAAAAGATGGTGAAATGGGTTTAGTGGAGGGAACTCGTATTGCTACCTTGGTGTAGTAAAGCATGGGAATAGGTTTTTGAAAACCTTTTCTTTAGAAATACAATCCTTTTTATGACTTTAAATGTAGGTGATGAAGGCTCTGGGAAAAACATTAAAGATAGAATATTACCTAGGGAAGAGGTGGTTAAATCCAAGGGTGATGAATTTATCTGTGTTTTTGATTTAAAAGAAAAAACTTGTTTGGGTATCTGGAAAAGTGGCTCTTGTTTTCTGTCACCAAGTTAAAAGTTTCTAGGTCTATATGGTTTTCAGCCATCTAGTTTTTGTGTGTTCTTGGGTGCCGTTGGGGTGGTGTAACCATAAATTTACTATTTTATTGTTTTGGTTTAATGTCAGTTGGTTGTATCTGGTTCTTGGATGTTATTAATGGGTTGGGGAACCCTATATAAAATCCCTATGTCTATCCCAAAAAAACATTTAAATGGAAATGTGTCAAAAAAATCATAACATTTCAATTACAATATTAAATTAAATATTTATTAAAAATAAGAGCCCTCTTTATTTTTTATTTTCATACTTATTATTTATTAAAAAAAAGATTGTATATTTAATTCAATAACCTTTTATTTTATCTTATCATTATTGTTAGGAAAAGTAATAAAAATTTTCGAACATTTATTTAAAATATTGTATAATTATTGAAAATATAAATATATAATTTTAAAATATGTAAAATATTTAAAATCAATTATCTTTTTAAAAACTGATTCACTTTTTGAAACATTTTAATTTGAAAACAACTTAACTTTTCAATTAACATTATACAACTATCAATTCGAAACTAATAGATAATGTGATATTAATAATGGAAATATTTTTTGATAGGCATAGACTCTAAAAGTTACATAATTTTTTACATTTACTATAATTTATCCCAACAAACCTCGTTCATTGAATTTTTTTCACTTTAAAATGTAAAGTTTAGAACTGTTAAGTCTCACCAAAACATCAACAAACATAATAAATAAAGAAATTGAATTTGAAAATATCTTTATCATAATCGCATAATTTAAGAGTTCCCAATAACCCGACTAAGTAATCAATTCAATCCATATCAATAAAAATAGCCAAAAAAATGTAGGTTTATAAATCAAGTAAATATTTATAAGTCTTAAATACATTTTAGGATTGAATTATTTTCACATTAAAATATATAAATTAATATGTTATAAATCTGTTTTATGTTTATTAAAAATTATATAATTTTTTAAAATTTATATTTGATTCTCTTTAATTCATATTTTATTTTCTATATTTTTGAGAACATACTAACTTGTATTTGAGTAGTTTTAACCCATGTTTTGCATATCCCAAATTATTTATATCCATAATATTTTAATAATATTATAAGCTACTTATTGATTTGCTCATATGTATTCATGTATATAACATGAGAAATGTATAAATTGAAACTGCATTATTATTTTATAAATAAATAAGGTAACATAATAAACAAAGCATTCATATACCATTTTTTTCTAATAAAGAAGGGTTTTTCTCAGGTGACATTGTGTGTACCGTATAGTCTTGTATTTATATCATTATTCTTATTATATTAGATAAAAGATTATGTTAATATTAATTTTATCAGATTCACATTTCTCTTCAATTGGTATGAGAGATAGATCTTATCTTTGTATAAAGATCTATTGTCAGTTTAACCTATGACAAATATTTTTTGAGTGAGAGCTATTCATTTGACATATTGTTATGTAAAGGAGAATGCTAATGAGCACATATATACAAATGAAAAAAGAAATGGTCAACATTTTGAGTTGTGGAAGTTCAAGCTGGAAAATGTTACTATGAGCATAGATCATTTGATTGATGTATTAAAAGGGTAACCTATAGATATGAATGTAGAAGATTAAGAAAATGCAGATATAAAGGTAGAGATCAATCATATTTTGCCTATCAAATTTAGTTTTTAAAAATATTTAAAAAGAGAAAAATTATAAATAACTCTGAAAAAGTTGGGAAATTTGTATCAGACAAAGTCTCTAGTGAACAAACTATTTCTATGAAAAAATTTATATTCATTGAGAATAAATGATGGTAACTCTATAGCTGAACATTTGAATAGTTTACATATTGTGATAAGTTAGTTACTTTTTGTTGAAATCAAAATTATTGAAGAATAAAAAGTGTATTACTTTTATTTTTTATTTGCCTAACACATGAGATAATTTAGTTATGGATATAACCACTACTACATCAAAATTAAAAATTTAGTTCATAGTGGGATCCTTGTTATCAAAACAAATAAGGCATAAATACACTAAGGATTATCAAACAAAGAATGTTAAGGGTTGTTTCCAAAGAAATAATTAGAATAATTTTGTGGAAATAAAATTCAAGAGGTAAATCTTAGACTACAAGAAAATATGAGAGAAAACAATTAAACTCTGGCAGAACAAGTATGTTTAAGAAAGACTAAGAAGTTAAAAAGCTTGAAAAGTATATGATGTAGAGACCTATTTTTTGGACGCCATAAATTTTGATTCATTGTGTAAATTAATCTCTCATTCATGGTAAAATAACTATAAAGGAATAAAAATTCATCCATATCTATATTCATGAGTTAGGAACAATTCGAAAATGGTTGGATATCCATATGAGATTAGTTAAGGTTTTGGAATTGCATTTTAGTATTTTTAATCATGTTAAAAATAGTGGAAATTATATAAATTTGTAATTAGCCACGAATTTTAGTTGAAACTCATCAAATCTCATCACATTATTATTTAAAGGATATTTCTAAAATTTTAGACCCGTCCAAACCTGCATGCAAATTTTATTATGAAAATGAAGTTTCAATTTATAGCAGGGGCAATTAAATCTAGGTAGTTATTATTTTTTAGATTTTTTAATTTTACATGTCAACTCCAATTTTGAGTTGAGTTTTATTTAAAGAATTATATATAATTATTTAATTCATTCAAGGATAATTAATAAAAATTATAGTTTTCACTAAATTTTTAGTATTGTTTCTATTAATGGTTTTGTTTTAGGAGTACATGGATTTATCAATTGGTATAAGAGCTAGTTTGAATCATGGAGGTAATATATTTTTAAATTTGTAATGGGTTTTGAAATTATATTTTGGGAGATTATTACTTGATTAAATAACATATGTAAAATGGCCAAGAGGATGATGAAGAATTAAATAGAACATTAATACTCTGCAATAACTGCATAAGCAAGTGCAATAATAAACTATAATTGTCACAAATATAACAAATCAAAAATAAAGGCAAGGATGATAGGAAATAGAGGAAGAAACAAAATGTAAAGAAAATATTATGAAAAATATGAAGAATAAGAAAAATGACCATCAATGGAAGAAATGGTAGTTTACGCTTTAGAGGGAAGAAATAAAGGAGTCAAGGTTGATGTTTCAAGGTATGTAGGTAGTGTAGAAGTAGAAGAGTTGATAGACTAGTTAAATAGCATCGAAAAGTTTTTTGAATGGAAAAATATTAGAGAAGATAAAAAATTGAATTTTACTTCCATGAAATTAATGGGTCATGCAACTATTGGGTTGAATCACCTATAGAAAGAAAGACAAAGAAAGGTTAAATAAAATATCAAAACTTAGGGAAATATGGAGAAGTCGACAAGGGAGAAATTTATTCCCCTAGCTTATGCACAAACCCTATATAGAAGATTCTATAATTTAAGGAAAAGGATGATAGTGTACAATAATATATAGATGAGTTTTACAATTTTTCCATATGGGTGGAATATGATGAAATAGAAGAATAGATGGACAAGAGGACATGGAAATGGTTTCAAGTTTATGTTCAAGATGAATGGAGCATTCATATACTACTTTGTGTGGAATAGGATTATCAATTAATTTTGAAGGTAGAATAAAATAAAGATATTTGGGATTTTAAAAGACCAATTGGGTTGAAAATAGGAAAATCACTTATAGTAAGCAGTTGAGGTGGGTATATTTAAACTAGAGGAGGATCTCCCCAAGGTATATAAAGATAAGATTATAAGAGACAAGGGTTTCAATATAAACAAAGAAAAATATGATTTCAAAGAGGTAGATGTTATGATGGTGGTAAAGGATGGAATAGACCAAATGGAGCTTATGTTTTTTTATAGATGTGGAGAGGAAGGATGCTATAAGATCACCCAAAAGTCAATATAATGGAGGATAAAATAGAAGAATAAAATATGAATGTTAAAACAATGAACATATGGGAAAATCTCATAATAAGGAGAATAATATCTCCAAATAAAGAACATATGTAGAGTAATGAAGGTGGTGATTTAAAGATGCATATAAATAATTTTTAAACAAGGTACACTTCAAGAGCTAAGATATGAATCGTAATTATAGATGGTGGCACTTGTGAAAATATGATTTGTAAATAAGTTGTATAGAAACTATGTTTTCATTGGGAAAGTAATCCTTATCCTTATCATATTCCATGGTTCATTAAATGGAATGAAATTACAGTAGATAAAAAGGTATTTAGTCATGTTTTATATAAGAAAACATACATGGATTAAATATGGTATGATATTCCAATGGATGCATCCCATGTGTTGTTGGGAATGGCATGAAAATATGATAGAAAAAAAATTCATTATAGAGAAAATAATACACATATAATTTTTGAAAATTTTTTACAACTTTAGTTTTATTACCTCTTAAAAAAGAATGGAAACTAGAAGGCATGATTTCTAAAAAATTATGTATCAAAAAAATGAAAGTGATAGGTAGTTATTATTAATTAATATCAAATAAATATGATACTAAATTGGTACAAATACTACCATAAGTAGCATAAGTGTTGAAATAATATTCAAATCTTATACTTGATGAGTTACAAGATGGATTAGCACCAAAGAGAGATGTTAAAGACTATATTTATTTTATTGCATTCTAAACTCTATACAATCTAGTGGTATATAGGATTAATCTAACATAAAATGTATAATTAAATAAATAAGACAACGAATTGATGAGGAAGTGTGTATCAACGGAGAGCATGAGTTGATGTGAAACACCATCATTTTTGACTCTAAATGAATATGATAAATGGAGGATGTTTGTACATAGTGGAAAAATCAATAAAATAACTATGAAATACAAATTTATTATACCTCTTTTAGATGATATGATGGATGTGATTATAGGAGAAAAATACTTTACTAAGATTGATCTAAGTTTTGGGCTATCAAATTTCGATTCATAAAGGATATGAATAAAATACAACATTCGAAACTAGGAATGGCTTATAAGAGTGGATGGTGATGCCATTCATATTATCTAATTCATCCAAAATATTTATTAGGGTGATGAACAAAATTTTATGATATTATATTGGTAAATTTCAAGTGGTTTGTTTTTATACCATTTTTTAATCATTATGAATGAAGAAGAGAACTTAAATAAATTGAGAATAATATTAGAATTGTTATCAAAATATTAGCTTTATAAAAATATGAAGAAGTATAATTTTATGCATAATAGTTTCATATTTTTGGTATGTTTATTTTTAAAAGGTGGTGTAAGAATGGATGAAAAGAGAGAAAAGTCATTTGTTGAGTAGCCTATTCCAAAGACCATCAAAGAGGTAATAAATTTCTATGGTTTAACAACATTTTATATAGATTTTTTAAAAAATAGTAGTATTATTTCACTAATAACATATTGCATGAGGGGGAAAATATTACTGAGGACAAAGGCAATAAAAAAAGAGTCAACTATTTAAGAATGAGATTATTGAAAAACATATTTTAGCTTTTCTACGTTTCAAGAAAGTGTTTGAGGAAGATTATGATGCCTCACAGTGAGATTTGGTGTTGTGTTGAGTCAAGAAGGAAGACCAATGCCATAATTTTGAGATAAATTTAATGAGGTAAGGAAAAAATATTCTACATATGATATTTAATTTTATTCCATTGCACAATCATTAAGACATTGGAGAAATTGCTTCTTGCCTAAGATGTTTATTTTATTCATAGACCATGAGGGCTTGAAGTATTTAAGCACTCAAAATTTTTAAATTGTGAACATGAAATGTGTGTGTTTTGATTTCATTGATATACATGTTTTTTTAATCTTAAATCCATAAATGAGAATTAGGTAGTTGATGCTTTTAACAAGAAAGTGGATATATTAGCTACTATGAGGAGTGAAGTAGATAGATTTGAAGTTGTTAAAGAATTATATGATATAGACCCAAATTTTGGCAAGATAGTTGAACAATGTAGGAATCCATTAAAATGTGAGACAATTAGTATTAATGATAATTATCTTATATAATATGGTTATATTTTTAAGGGAAAATAATTATCTATTTCATTTAGTTCTCTTAGAGAAAATATTATCATAAAATTTCATGGTGGTGGTTTGGGGTGGACAATTTGGTAAGTCTAAGATAATAGATTTGGTGGAGGAGAGTTATTTTTAGGAAAATATGAAGTGATATGTGGAAAGGTATTTTATAATATGTTGTATATTCCAAGTATCTAAATGCCATGTATGAAATATAATATTATACACAATACTAGTTCCAAGAAGACCCTAGATAAATTTGACTGAAGACTTTGTATTAGTGCTTTTGAATAAATATAGAGGAAATGATTTATTTTTTCTTGATGTAAATAGTTTTATTAATATTTTACATTTTATTTCACATAATAAAACTAATTATTCCATAAGGATAGCATAACTATTGTTTAAGGTTGTTATGAGATTGCATGGTGTTCCAAAAACCATAACATTATATAGGGACATAAAATTTCTATGTCATTTTTGGAATACTCTATAGAATAAACTAGGAAGTAAACCATAAATTATTATTTCATACCACTCATAAATACATGGGGAAATAAAATTATCAAACAAGAGTTTGGGAAATTGGTGAGATGTATGGCTGGAGAGAAGCCTAGATAATGGGACTTGGCTTTACCACATGATAAGTTTGCATATAAAAGTTTGGTGAATAGATCAATAACAAACTAACCATTTAATATGTTTATGATATCAATCCTATGGTTATTATACATTTTTTATGGTTACCAAGTTTAGAATAACTTAATGATGATGCATAAGCATTCATAAAGCATATAAAATAGTTAGAACAATACATAAAAAGAATGTTACCTTAAACTAATGAATGTATAAGGCAATAATATTTATGAAAAGAATCCTAAATTTATTCTTTTATATATATATATATATATATATATATATAGTTATGTTTTATTTTAAAAAATAAATATTTTACAAAGAAACACACACACACACACACACACACACACACACACACACACACACACACACACATATATACATATATATACATATATATATATATATATACATATACATATATATATACATATATATATACATATATATATACATATATATATATATATATATACATATATATATATATATATATACATATATATATATACATACATATATATATATATATATATATATATATATATACATACATACATACATACATACATACATACATACATACATACATACATACATACATACATACATATATATATATATATGTGTGTGTGTGTGTGTGTGTGTGTGTGTGTGTGTGTGTGTGTGTGTGTGTGTGTGTGTTTTATTTTAAAAAATAAATATTTTACAAAGAAACATACAACAATTTCAAGTACAAGAAAATTGGTCTATGTAGAATTGTGAAGAAAAATCAATGACAATGCCTATGGTGTGAGTTTACCATATAAATTTGATATCTATATAGTATTTAATTTTTTATATTTATATGATATTAATATATAATATGGTGAATTTGAATAATATGAATAATTAGATTGGAAGCAACATGTACCACATAGGAAGAAAAGAAAGATAGTGTAGGTTTTGACTAGGAAGATAGTGAACACAAGAAAAGGTATGGAAAATATATGGTACAATGTGAACGAGTACGTTACTAATAAAACACTTTGACATTAGTATGAAATTTTAAAAGCATTGAAAATATTATATGGTAGTAATATAATAATGTAAACTCTCAATATTTGAGTTGTTTTCAACCAGTGAAGAATGATGCAGAGACCTAACTTTTGGAGGCCATAAATTTGGACTTGTTAATTTGATTGATCTGTCATTCCTAGAAAAAATAATATAAAGGAAATAATAATGAATTATTAAACTAATTCCTTCATTATATATAATTATAATACTTTTGAAGAGCCACATGAGATGATCTACGACCCTAAAATTAAATTCTAGTATTTTTAGTCATTCTTAATATAGTAGAAATTAGATAACTTTGTAACCAGATATGAACATGAGTTTAAAATAATCTAATATCATGAATTTAATATTTAGAGTATATTTATATAATTCTAGGCTTGTTCTAAAATTCATGAAAAAATATTATAAAAATCAATTTGTTATTTATAGTAGAGGCAATTAATTCTCAATGCTTTATTATTTTTTTAGATTTTTTAATTTTTCATTTCAACTCTATTTTCAATTTGAGTTTTATCTAAAAAATTTGATGTAATTATTTAACTCAGTCAGATGGAATTGTAAAAATCAAATGCTTCTATATATTATTCATTCATAGAAGGTGTATAAATACATTAGCCAAATAGTTACCAAACTTATAACTACCAACTGATTATGAACTGCTATGCCACCTAACCACCTAATAAACACATCTAAGCAATGCTACCTAACTATAAAATAAACAATTTTATTAATATATTCTAACATTTTCACATTTATTAAATTGTGTATCAATATGTAACCCTAAAATATATCAAATTTCACCTTATCAAGTGACGTGGTGCGTATATTTGGTACTTGTGAGTCTGTTGGGTAGTATGGAGTAGAATTTAGTGGTTCAAGTCTTGTTCTCAAATATAGTGGCACTATACATCAATGTGTTTGGTACTATCATTAAATAGTTTCTTATTCATAAGATTTAACACACCTTAATTATCATACAAAAGGATTGGTGTATGATCTTCATAAATGTCTATGTTAGATAGAATGTGACGTAACCAAATTACCTCACACATAACTCCTCATATGGCATAGTATTATGCCTCTCTGTATGAGAGAGAAACTACATATTTCTTCTTACTTATCCATAAAATTGGCTGAAATCCAAGATGAATTATATAGCTAGAAGTTGATTTCCTGTTATCAACATATCAATCATAGACCAAGTCTATGTAACCCTTCAAGAATAAATTTGAGTTGTTCTTGTATTCCAAAACATAATCAGTAGTACTCTAAATATATCTTAAAACATGCTTCACTACAATCCAATGACACTTATTTGGCTCTTCTATGAATAGCAAAAGATAGCTGATAGTAAAGTATATGTCTAGTCTGGTATAAGTCAAGTAAATGAGACTCCGAACAATCTTCTTGTATTGAGTTTCATCTACTTGAGGTAACCCCTAAAATCAGGATATTTGCAAAACTTTCTCCTTTGGAGTTGACATTGGTTTACAATCTATCATCCTATATTTTCTCAAGGAACATCTTTACATATTTTATCTATGAGACAAAAATATGGTTCTAGTTTTACCATATCTCTAAGCCAAGGAAATAATGAAGTAGCCCCAAATTTTTCATGTCGAAGGATTTCTTTAAATCATTCTTTAATTCTTAAAAAATATCATCTGAACTTCCTATGATCAAAAGATTATCAACATACAAAAATAGAATGATAATCTATGTGCCTACTTTCTTGATATATAAATTAGTATCTAAGGGGATACAAATAAATCTATGATGTAATATATAATCATAAATATTAATGTATTATGCCCTTGGTGCTTGATTAAGTCCATAACGTAATTTAATTAGATGACATTCCTTATGTGGATGATGTTTGTCAATGAATCCTTATGGCTGAGACATGTATACTTCTTTGACATCACCATTCATTAATGCATTGTTCATATCCATATACTAAATCTTCCACCCATTTTATGGTGTGAGTATGCAAACAACTCTAATAGTCTTGATATTAGTAGCAGATACAAAGGTATAATAATAATTGATTCATTCTTGCTGAGCATATTCCTTTGAAACAAGTCATGCTTTATATTTGTTAATGGATTCATCTATCTTTTACTTTGTCTTCAAAATTCACTTGTAACCAATGGATTTGTTTGTTATAGGTAGATCGAGAAGTTCCCATATCTCAATTTTTATGAGGGAATCATATTCAACATCCATTGCCTTCTTCTACTAAGGATGAACTAAAGCCTCTTGATTGATCTATGGTTTTGTGTTGTCTACTATTAATCTCATCCCTACGAGATTAACTTCATGTTTTTCCTATCTTCTAGTCCAAACTCTTGATGACATACCTAGATTAGATTTTAGCTATGAATCCTTGATGGTGTTTTTTACCCATTTTGGAAATTGATACTACTACTAATTTGATGAAGAATTGTCTTCTAGATTTCTAAGATCAAAAAAAAAAATCCTTGTAGCTCACAATATTTGTGAGAAGATTCTTCATTCTCATCATCTAAATCTGGTAATAGTCTATGAGGGGTGGTATTTTTTATCTCCTTCTATGACAAAGATTCTAATGATGATTCATCAAAAACCACCTCTCAAATTTCATATTTATTTTATCTTAGGAACTATTATATGATATACTTTTGAGGTAGTACTATACCCCAATATAAGGCATTAGAGTGTCTTTGGTTCGATCCTATTCCTCTTTTTATTAAGGACACACATATAAGATGTACAACCAAATACTCTATGACGAGTGATCGAAGGTTTATGATCATTCCATAAATTTTTTGGTGTCTTATCCTGTAAGATCTTTGTAAGTGCCCAATTGAGAAGATATACAACTAGCTGAACCACTTATGCCTAAAATGGTGCATCTAACTTCGTAGTGAAAATCATGTAATCAACCATCTCCATGACTAAATTACTATATCACTCTATAAGTCCATTTTGTTGTTGTGTTTAGGGAATAGTTTGGTGATTTTTGATGTTGTGTTGCTTTCAATTATGCCAAGAATTCATTTGATGTGAATTCACCCCTTGAATTGAGAAAATGAGTCAAAGAAGCCTCCCTGAGTGGGTGACGACAAAGTGGTAGAAGACCTTAAAATGAGTTAAGTCCTCACTCTTCTTATTGAGAAATAATACCCATGTCTTGCTAGAGAAACCATCAATGAGCAACTAAAAGTACTTAAATACTTGGAAACAAATAGGTAGGGTTCATCAAAGATTAGTAAGAACCACATAAAGAATATCCTTGGATTGTGATGAAATCGACTTGAATGTAACCCTATGTTGTTTGATGCTAAGGCATCTATGGCATACAGGTAAGGAATGAGACTGTTGAGGAAGTCCACGGACCATGACCTTAGAGCTAAGCTGATACAAAGAACCAATAGATGGGTGACCATATCGATAAATCCATAATGATCTAGATTCTACTATAGTGGTAAAGATAGCAACAATATCGAATAAAACTGTAACTAGGGCATATGATTGATCCTTCAAAAAATCTCTAGCAATGACTCGACCTTCCCATGATAGAAGATAGGATTTTGTGTGATTATTGACTATGAAATCCACATTAACCTTATGATTCAAGAGATGAATTATATATAAGATATTTGTTTTCAAGCAAGGGACATATAATATCTTTATGAGAATACAGATTCAAGTCCTGAGAGGAATGGTGATAGTGCCAATTCATTTTGCAATATACTCTTTGTTGTTTGCAATTCAAAATCGATCTCTAGTGGCTTGATTCATCATTGAATCAAATAGTTCCTTGCATTCTATCATACACTTGTTAATGCCATAGTCGATCAACCAAACTTTTCTCATGTGTGACGAGGTTTGGGAAACAAGAACTACATCTTTATATGCATTGTTGCATTCTAATTTTTTGGGTACTTCTTTAGATTCATCATCCTATTGATGTTGTGTCAGTGCCTATTTGTATTGCTTATGTCATTGAGGGCATATTTTAGATTTATGTGACTCATCTATACACAATATGTCCTCTTGACCTAATTAGCCTAGTGTTAAGGCATTATACCAATAACTATTAGTATCATGCATATTGGTATCACAAATATGACACCATATTTTTGCCCTTTCAGATTTCTATTGTTGTGTCTTGTTTGGTGGTCCTTTAGAGAATTTTGAACTATGTTTCTTGGAAATTAGGGCTTTATCCTTGAACACTTATTGCACGGACTGGATGGCTTCTTCTTCTGGAAGCAAATTCACCAACTTTTTGAAAGATACTACTTATTTTGTGATATTTAATTTCTTGATGAATGTGCAAAATTGAAAGGGGAGAGATCTCAATGTGATCATAACACATAGCTTGTCCTCGATATTTTCTCCACGTGCAATTAATTCAGCTTGTAGTTGTGCTACCTAGCATAAGAATTCGTCAACTTTATCACCATATTTCATACTGAGGGTATTAAACTTAGAATGGAGATGGAGTATATTCATCTAATTCTTTGCCTCGTCAATGGGGGAAAAAATGTTTCAAGCCTCTTTTGATGTTGAATCATCCTGAATATGAAGTTGAACCTCATCGGTGACACTAAGTGGAATCAACATTAGGCATTTCACATTTGACTTGTCATATTTGGATTGCACTTCAACTCCAGTAGGATGGTTAACTACTTCCCCATAATTCTTTGAATTCATGAATTGTTTGCATCTTCATCTTCCATGTGACATAAATCAGCCCTTTGAGGAGTTAGGTATCGAATAAGAGGAGTTTCGGTGTAAACATTTTATTTTAATTTATACAAAAATTACAAAATAACAAACAAGTATTTATTGCTTTAAAATTATGTATTAAAAGTATGTACCTTATCGAAATGCTGCCTTCTTCCTTCTCTATTGCATTGGCCATCCTCCGCTTCTGCACTCACTCCAGCTCGGTGATCAAACCTTGCAAAATTTGATAAAGAATCTTAATGTTCTTATCAGCTTCTACTTCTGTTAATGCTTCAATCGACGTCTCAGTCTTCCTAGTCGTCACAATCTTAATGTTCCTAGATTGTGAGAGTTAAATGCTTTGATCCACTTCAGGCTTGGTATTAATCCTTCCATGGCTCGATCAGGTAGGTGAAAGGATTCTAATGGTCTGCTGCATTTTTCACCCAGGCAAGCGTTGACTAGGCTTTAGATTATATATCGCCACTCTTCAGCTTCCAGCCACGTTGCTTTTGTTGACTGGGTTATGTCGACTCAAATTCGTCCTCTTCTGCTTACTTCATAATGTGCGTCTATTATGGTAGACGGCTTATGCCCTTTCAGGCGACATCCACACTGTACTCTTCGCACATCTCTTGGCGTCGCTGTGCAGGCTTTACCAACTTCAAACTCAGTAAATGCTTCTACTGTCTGGCAGTCCGCTCTTTCTCCAGGCGCTACTTTGATACCTGATCTAGCAATGAAATGCTTCAATATATCATTCATTCGAACGACGTGTATCAATACATTGTCCAAGCAATTACCAAACCTATAACTACCAACTGATTATGAACTGCTACGCCACTTAACCGCCTAACCGACGCTACATAACAGCAAAACTAAATAATGTAATTAAGCTATGCTAACAGGATTCAATAAAGATTATGGTTTTCATTTAAAAAAAATAGTATTGTGCTTATTGATATTTTTTCTTTGTTAGTTTGTGGATTCATCAAGATAATGCATATAAATATTTATGCACAGTTCACGTGCATCCCTCCATATGACCCTTCATATGTAGTGGTTATGTGAATATGAAAATAGTAATAGAGTTGATGTCTTCTAAGTAAAAGACTTGACATATAAAATCATAGGCCAAGGAAGAGTCATGTTTAGGTTTAAACATGGAACGATTAAAACTCTCTATAGTGTTATTTATGTTCCAGGTTTGACTAGAAACCTAATATCTTTAACTAAGATCAATGATGCAGATGTTGAAGTAATTTTTAATAAATAAAAATTCGAGATGATTTTTGGAGAAATAACATTGACCAGATGAGTCTTTATAGGAACATCGTTTAAAATCGAGACAAACATTATGAATTATCAATGTAATTGCGTTATGGTTAATGAGGTGAACAATATTTAAAATTGGGTTTCTGCTCTTTAGTAGAGAAGATAATGTTGTGGCATCCTAAAATAGGATGCATTTGAGATAATGGCCATTGAGAATTAAAATATAAAGGTATGTTTGATACAATTTTTGATATGCCCATTAGAATTTGATTTCTATGAACATTTTATGCTTGGTAAGAAAAACTAAGTGAAGTTTGCTAGTGGTACTACAAGATTAGAAGTAATTTTTCATTTAGTGCATAGTGATGTGTTTGGACCTATGAAGGTTCCTTTGATAGGGAAATATTTGTATTATGTTTATTTTATAAATGAAGAGTACAAAAACAAGGTTAAGGTCTTGAGAGTGTGAAAATGTTATGTTTTTATTACATTTAATATGTTTAAGGCGCATGTTTAAAACCAAAGAGAGAAAATTATTAAAGTATTGAAGAGTGAAAATGTTGGAGAATAGTGCTCAAATTATTTTGAACCACTTGTAAGGACAACAAATTTGAAATTAAAAATAAACTACATATACACCAAAATATAATAGAGATTACCAAAAAAAAAATGAATAAGAATCTGAAGGATGTTGTGAGAAGCATGTTTAGTTATGCACAATTGGAAATAAAGTTGTGTAGTAGTAGTCACATTTTCATACAATTTGATAAATATATCACATGCATCAACCTTTATTTTTTAAAACTCCACATGAATCATGTACTAGTAAAAAATCCTTTCTCAAACATATAATAGATTTTGGTTATGATGCTTATTTATATTCTAAAGAAGTAAGGAATACGTTGGACATAAAATCAACAATGCTCATATTTATTGGATATGATGGTCATGTGGAGGGATATAATATTTATAATATTGAAATTAAAAAATATTATTTATGTTGCAATGTTATCTCTAAAGAGGTAAATGCGGTTCCAAAACATGAAAGATAGAAAAAAATGAATATGAAAAAGTTTAATTTGAGGAAGAAGATAGAGAAGTGTCTAAATTTGAAGCAACTACATAAATGAACTAGAAAAAAACTTGCAAGTGGGAGGTTCAGGTGAAGTGGAGTAACCATAGGATGTAGAACTAGAATCTCT
>JARHVA010005465.1:585000-687500 GCA_037957365.1 Torreya grandis | reverse complement strand
TTAATTTATTCGATTTTATTTTTATCTTCTTCATATTTTAAATAAATTCATTGCATTTTTACATTATAATTTTGAATTTACCATTCTTGGTATATGCCATTGCAATTTATTCTTATTTATTTATATCTAGTTTCTTTATTCTTTTCAAATCTCATATTTCAAATTTTCTATGTTTTTGTTTACATTACTAAAATAACACAATATTTATTTGTGTTATATATATAATCGTATTCCATTGATATATGAGTCAATATGACATAGATATTTTATTTTTTAATATATGTTTTTAGTTTATAGTTTTGAAACTCATTAGGATATGAGTTTTTAGTTTTTATTATTAGAATGTCACAATCATTATTTTTCTCATATTTAATCATATTCAACCATGATCTTAAGTTTGAGTAAATATCAAATAAATATGGATAATAATATTTTAATATAAAATAAAACTCTTATTTATAAAATTATATAGAAAATATTTTTATATCTTCATATTATACTAAATTTAATTAATGCTTCAATTTCAATTCACTTTTTCCCCTAATTTTGTTCGTCGATGACACTGAACTATGGTGAGTCTAATATACTGATTCACGTCCTGTATTACTGCATTGAATATGCAATCTTATATGAGTTAAGTAGCTGTGAATCTATAGCGTTTGAATGGTCCTGGATTGTTTTTTTTACAATTTTGAATGTTAATGTCATTTCAAATGAAATATATTTACTCTTAATGATAAGATATTTTAAAACTTAGAATTAAATAAATTTGTTATTCAAACTAAAATCCCTTAAAAACAATTTGACACATTAACATGTTAGTAAATCAATATATTAACTGACATTAATACAACTGAAATGCAAAATTTAGTGCCTTAAATTCTACTTCCAGTGTTAGCTTCCCAAAAAAAAAAAAACAAAAAAAACAATCACTAATGTGTTAAGATAATGCTGTACTCATTAACTAAAATCAATGTCTATCCAAAACCTTTTCTAGCTATCATATTATCTCAAAATTTCAAGGAACATAGCTTTTATGCTTTATTTAGGCCAACATCTTTTCCTATTTAATTATTCAACTCTTCAACCATTCAAAAATACCACATATTTTCTATCTGAATACTTGAGATTATTTTTTTCACAGGGGTAGTTTTATGAATTTTAGTAACACTTCAGAGTTATCAATAACATATAAAAAATAATTATAATTTATAAAGTATTTTCTGATGTAAAAATATTTTAAAATATATTAATAACGTTAGAATAATTACTTGGAAACTATGTAAAATGTATCATTGTATAATATCTTGTGATTTAAAAAGGTAGATTAGAATATATTAATTAATGTAAGAATAATTAATCAAGATGCAAGGAAACTTGAAACTATGTCAAGTATCATAACTATAAAATCACTAGCTAATAACTCCTCTTCAATTGAAAATATACTTAATAATAGGAAAGCAGGCTTGCATAACAAAATTAATTACTCATACAGACTGATCAAGTCCCATATTTTTACACTAGCAGGAAAAATAGTTGAACAGGAAGAGGTAAAGCGATGTTCGGTATTAAGTTTCAATGTTAGTTTAGAATGATATATTTTTCAAAACTGTATCTATTGCTTGAAATATTTAGAATATTACCACCACTTGAGTTTCTAAATATTCGTATTAATATCTTTCTTCTTTTCAAACTTTATAATCTTATCATCATGTTTTTTTAAGGAAATATTGTTTTGTGAAACTTTAAAGTATTAAAAAAAACACTTATCTTTCATAAATATGTGTTTATATGTTCACCATCCTATATTCATTTGGCCATCAACTCCTCATAATTCAAAAAGTACAATGTTGATGTTACAGTATATGAAAATAAAATACCCATATGAATTTTTAACATTTCGTTTTCTACTTTGTAACCATTCTATAACATCTTTTTGATTTCCGTCATTTCCAGGAGATCGCTGATGAAACATGAGCAGGTGATGAGAAAATCATTCTAATATAATAATTGAAGATTCCCAAGTAGAAGTCTAAAAAGAGAACGCCAAGCTAAATGACGGTTTTTGAGAGGATATTAAGAGATTATAATCATAATTGTTTTGAACTTCCGGCACAAAAAAAGGTGAAATTAAGTATTATAACCTGTGGAGTCTTATTATTCATGTGATAATGTACGTAGGCTCTTCTTACAATATCTATTATTTTATAGCAAAATTTGTTAATATTTTAAATATAGTTAATTGTTTTTGTATTAAAGGTTTAAATCAATGTGGGATATAAGGATGTCCATATTGCCTTTAAAAATATCATCAACGGTTATTATCAATTTTATTAACATTTTTCGATGGGACAAGATCGTCATCATATTGTTGGTGGTTTTAATTGCTCAAATATCTTCAATGACTATGATTGATTTGACATACCTTTTGAGATTTAAACCTGAATAGGATTAAACACAACCAAACCTCTTAACCATTCCATTACTTACCATTTTAAGACTCTAAATTTTCATTTTATAATATTTTTCATAAGATTTTTTTTTAATAATATTTAATGGAGTTCAATTTTTTTTTAAATAAAAACTAAAAGGAAATATCATATGTAATTTTACATGCATTTGAATTTCAATATTTGTAACCATTTCTATATTCTTATGATTTTGATTGAATTGTATATTTTGGTGGTGGTGGTTGGTCAATATGTGGAATGAAAATATTAGGACACTTTTTTCCAGCCAAAAGTTTTGTGCAATACTAAATAACATAGGGGTGAATTTTATTGTTTTTGATAATGAATATTATTTTGAAAAAAATAATTATTATCAACAAATAATAAAATAAAATAAATGTGTAAATGAGAGGAAATGTTGCTCCCACTAAACAAGTTTTCTTTTAAAAGAAGTGGGAAAAAAATGATATAAAAAGTGATATATTTTATCTAGAGGATAACTTTCATTTGATTAAAAAATAGGAAAAATTTGTGGAGCAATCATATTGTCTAAATGCCTCAAAGTGATAAAAAAATATACTAATATTAGGAGTTTATCCATTATTTTATCAAATGACAAAGAATTTTAAATTTTGGAATGGTGTAAAGAGTTAGTTGACATGGGCTTAGAATCATTCATAAAATGCACAAGTTGCTTACATATGCTAAATTAGATACGACCTTTTCAATAATGGGGTTCCCAGAAAATCATGGCAGATAGCTTTTAAAAAAAGTATCCTTATTTATCATTTAAAAAAATAAAGTAACTGAAAAAAATATACAATTATGAAATTTTGGTTTTTATAGTTTTTAATTTTTAATGTGAAATTTTACAAAGTATTTTTATGTTTTCAATATAAACTTAAAAAAATATAGAATTACAATTAAAATTAATTGAAGGTTGGAAGGAATTTTAAAATGTAAGTGATTTAAAATAAAATATAATAAATAAACGGAACAAAATATTAACATTTATCAATGTATATTATTAGTCTATGCATATATTACACCTCTTCAAATAAAAGAATACTCATAAAATTTCATTTTAAGTTGTCAAACTACGGAGAATATATGGTTGTCTAAACTAATGTATACTAATGTATAGATGACTAAAGAATTATTTTTGAACTGTATACATCATTTATATCTATATGCAAAGTGTCACGAACAAACATACATATTCTAATATTTTATGCAAAGTTTCACTTCATGTAATTGAAGAGGCAAGGGATTTGGGGATCGAGCTAGTTGCATTTCCCCATCACAACTAGCCAAAATTTTCTGCCCTTGCATGTACATTTTTAAAAATGTATTTAAGACTCATTTAAAATTTTATGAGTTAATCATGGATGAATAAACGTCATCTTATATAGAGAATTTAGGAGACACAATAGTCGGGCACTTTTTTAATAACAATAAAAAGGGCACTCATTCCAAATAATATGAAATTTTGATTTAGAAGGATAAGTATATAACCTATAAACCTTATAAAAATATTTAATAAAATCAATTCAATTAAATAATTTCATGTTTAAACATATGATGTTATAAGTGATTAGAATCTCATAACGTAACAAAATAGGTAAATATGAGGAACATAACCAAACTATTATCAACATCATTCAAAAAAAAGTGGAGAAAATAGAAGCAGCGCACGTTATTGTAGAATGTGTAACACAAAAAATTTTAGAAGATAATGGAAGTCATGAAACTTATTTAAAACTGAGACAAGGTGTATTAATTGACCCTTCGAATAAAAAGGGATGCAACTTTATTTTCCATCCGGGAAGGATTAATTGTTCCTACCCATGTAAGCACTCCATATTGGGTAAACGATTAGGCAAAAAGCTTTGAAATTAATTGTAAATTCTTCCATACATACATGTCAATATCGATGCTCTCACTAACTCTTCCACCACTGATGTTCGTTCATTACTATGTAAAATGTGGAGAATGAGACATTAAAAAGGTGGTTCATTACTATGTAAAAGGTCGAGAATGGGACATTAAAAAATGAAATAGTAGATTGGGGTGCAATTGAAGATACATTTAAAGATAAAGATGAAGATTATTATTTTTTAAATATATTAAAATCATAAGATACTTTTATTATTATCATTTATTAAATAAATCAAAATTATTATTTTTTTAAAAATATAATAAAATTAAAAGTATTTCTCAATTATCAAGTATAATGGTTTCTAAGAAATTAGGAAATAATGATTAAAGTTTGGAACATAATATCAAAATATTCATATTAAAAGAGTATCGACAAATGTTTATAAGAAAATATCTTTAAAAAAATAATAATAATAATAATAATGGAAAAAGAAAATATTTATGGAAACTTTTAGACAAGTTAAGATGGAAAGAAGGTATAAAAAAAAAAAAGTTGAAAATAAAATTATAAAATAAATAAAGAATTGAAAAAATATAATACAAAACCAAGAAAGAAAATTAAAGATCGTAATAAAATGGACCGGTAATTAAAATATGATATAAAAGAAGTAAGAAGGAAAAGGTGTTTCACAGACCCTTCTAACCCTCTTCTCCAACAAAACTACATTTTCAAAGACATGACAAGAAA
Organism: Torreya grandis; assembly: GCA_037957365.1. Classification (NCBI taxonomy): domain Eukaryota; kingdom Viridiplantae; phylum Streptophyta; class Pinopsida; order Cupressales; family Taxaceae; genus Torreya; species Torreya grandis. Next base: position 682,424 of record JARHVA010005465.1, on the reverse strand, counting down.
ATCATATCCCACTTTCTTAAATCGCATTCAATATCCTTGTTGGAGTTTCTTTTTGGTTCCTCTTTTGTTGAAACGAAAATACAAGAACTAAGCCTAAAAATTTTATATGAACAGATGGCTTATAATTATGTGATCCTGGCACCAAATACTCCCAATGAAAAAACATATTTTAGGAGAATACCCTTGTAAGATTAACAACAAATGCAATTTATTCAAATTATTCATTATTTCAACCTGAATGATTTATGTTTTGAGCTACATGTGGATTTGTTCTAGAGTTATAACATTTTAATAGGTTACATTTAGATTTTTGGTCATACAAAGGATACTACGATGCTCACGTTAGAGTTTCTATTCTTCATAGAACAAGGTAAATTTATAATGTAATGAGGCCAGTAATTTTTATGGTTCATTAAAAAAGGTAATATATAAAATAATCGTTATTTTTTATTAATGGAATCCACCTAAAAATTATGTTTCTGGCAAGACTAATGAAAAAATAAATTTACCCATGCAAATAATCTGAATCATTCATTAAGAGAGCATGAAATATATGCAGAAAATGGGAAATGAGTCATAATCTCAATGGAGTTTTATTATATATATTTCCCAAATTGTTCTTCTCCACCCTGCAATGATTCTGATCTATACATTCAAAACTTCAAAGAATGGATACAAGATAAATATGAAAACCACTTGTTAGAGAATGAATCAAAAAAAAAATCGTGAAAACAATTTGAAAAAATAATACTTAAAGTTGAAGGAATGAATTTTTCTATGTATTGCGACGTTATTAGAAAACACAGGTTGTGTTATATTATTTTCAAAAAATGACACTACTCCAGATTGTGCAGATTCGCATTCCAACCATGGCGTGCATTTGGAATTGGATTGGTGGTTAAAAAAATAAATTCATAGAGAATTTGATCCCTAGACAAGTTCTTTAATAGCTTTTCCTTGATTTGAAGAAAGTGATTTAGTTTTTAATCTATGTTCAATATAGCAAAGAAAGAAGAAAAATAATGTGCTATTCCAATTTTCTTTGTAAACACACTTTAGAAACTATAAAACATTACCAAACATAAAAATCTAGTAATAAATATGATCTACTGAGAAGAAATGGAAATCGTTTACTTCATAATGACTATTGTGCAGCTTTCTTAGCAAGAGTATAGGGACAGGGAATTAATTGTAATAAGAGGAGAAAATAATTATATTAAATTTGAAAAACGAGAGAATGAATAACAGGAAAATAAGAGTTAAAAAGTAATTTTAAAAGTTATTTGAAGAGGTTTTATAAATAAATGTATGAAGAGAGGAAGGTAGGCCACTGTTGAATAAAACATGTATCTTTAATGACTTTAATGACTTCACTTGTTTTCATGGTTGTTCTTATTCTATTTTATGGTTTCCACTATTTATATCATTATATTCTATGTTTTATTGTATTTTATTCTTACCACTAAAGTATTCCATTAAAGTGGCTGTTGTCAAGAGCATGGGTCTCAATTTTTTTTTGAGCAGACTATCAAGATATGCTTGAGGAAGAGGAAGATGGTTTCGAATACTCCTTATCCCATTAGATTTTTTTTTTTTTTTTCATGGAACGTAAGATTTTGGTGTTTTCGTAGATTCTTGCATTTAAATGGGTATCCGAGTTTCTTGCCTTATTCGAATTAAAATGTGGTTCGTTCTTTGTGAGATTTAATCTTTTTGTACGTAGACACGTACTTCAATTTTTTAATTGAATTAGGGACCCAGTATTGTTTGCATATCTTTATTTAGGGTCTTTATAGCTTTAGATTCATGACATTGGTTTCAATTTTTTTAAGTTTAAGGTTACTTTCTAAAGTTTAAAATTTATAGAAATTTGAATTATCAAAATCAAAACATGAACGATCATTTTGGTTTATTTTAATCCTTGGGTTTTCATATTTTTAGTTTTTTTTTTAGGTTAACAAAATAAATATGCTTTCCCCTAGTGTTTTTATAATTGTATAACTGTGAATCAAAGGTTTGTAAATTATTCATTGCTAGGACCCACTTTATTACATTGTTATGTTGCATTGATCCTTCATGCCTTTGCAAAAAATTTCTAAGTCTTTAAAATATCAAAGATCTAGAAAGGATAATTGAAGTTGTGCATAAACCATATTCATGATATATATTATGCCTTTGATATTATTTTTGAATAGTATTTATGAACATGTTTAATTAATTATTTAATAGGTAATTGGACTGACATGTTTTTATTTTAGCTGAATTTTTACCTTTATTATGTATTAATAAGTTTATTTCATGCTCAGGATTCTCTTAGGCTATCTCAGAGCTCATTTGCTTGCACCACATGACATCAATTCACTAACTGAAAGTGTAAGTAAAGAATGCAAGTAATTGGTAGTGACTCCATTGTAGTGCTTTGTATGAAGTCTCCTAGTGAAGTAGAGAAAAGAGAGTTATCCATGTGTCATCATTTCGCTAAACTGGAGGGGACATCAACAAGGAAATGTTTACAAAAAGTACCAAGAAAGCATAATAGTGAGAGACATCCACATGTCATCATCTCACTAGTCCAAATGTGACATTAACATGGATCTTTACATGAATAATCCCAGATAAGCGAATCTCCTAAATTTCAGCAAGTTTCACCATCCCACTGGCTTATAGGTGATGTCAACATGGATCTATGTATGGAAAGTTGAAAATAAAGAGAGAGTGAGAACCATCCATGGATCATCATCCCACTAACCCATGGCTTTAAAGAGACAAATCACAACAAACTATAGCTCATGTAGGAGTGTAATAGTAACATGTAGACAATTTTCCTTCAAAGCCATGTCAGCAAACAATGAAAATATCAAAACAAAGATTGAGAGAGAAAAAAAGAGACATAAGTCATACTAATCTAACTAGGCATTTGAAATAATGCAAAAGAATATAAATGGCAATAAAAGCCCTAAAATTTGGTATTATGAAATTTAAACATAAATAATAAACATGGAAAAGAGTGAAGGTCATTGTTACACTTAATTAGCACAAATTGAAGAATTAATTCATTCAATTCTCAAATCCAATATAACTAAAACAATATATTTCAAATTATCATTTATAGTCTAGTTACATATCCTCCTAATTATCAAGATAATTGTGAATTTTGAGCTTAAGTGCAAATTATGAATCTAGAACTCTATTGAGATAAAGAATTTATAGATTTTTTCATAGATCAAAACATTTTAAAGACTAGATTTGTGATGGCTTACTCATCTTGCATTTTAATCCCCTCTACATACTAAATTATAGGACCAACTAAATACATAGATACAACATTTGACTTGGTGGCTTTGAACCATGAGTTCTAACTATATTCCACTGTTTAAGATGTGGTCAATGTAGTTAAACCATATAAGGTTGAGGACCAAATATTTATTTTTACATGTAGATACAAGGATGAATGCTTGGCCATCAATGTGGTTGGTCTTCACTACACAATATCCAATATAGATGTAATGCTTTACATTGATGTATTATTTTATTTATTATTGAATACTAAGGCTATTATAAATATATCACACTTTAGGATGGGAAAAACACCAATTGCATATATCAGTGGGAATAACTTTGAAAGGAATTACATGATCCTATTTCTATACATGTCATACATGTAGGACATGGTGAATTTGTGGCTTCTTAATAATAACGCCAACAATAAGTTACAAGAGTGGGTCGAAAACACAAGAAACTTTAAAATTCTACCTCAGTTATCCTCATTTAGATCTTCAAACATGGTGTAATAATTGTTATGGTCCTATTAAATAGAATATACATTTTTTCAACCATCACTCATGTTAATAGTTATGGTTCCTTTCAATGGACATGATTTAAAATTATAACAAAATTATTTCCTTATGAGAAATTATCAACTCCAAATTTATTTTGAAATTCACAAAAATCAAAAGTTCCTTAGATTGGAACTTCTACATGATGCCCTATGTAATAGACCTGACGACTTCAACTATGTATTAATCCTATGAGTATCCTTGGTAACCATCTTTAGACTACCCAAGGAACATGAAAAAGGATAACTGACACTTTCTACTCTATGATGTATCAAGAAATTTATGGGAAGAACATGCCTAGGCTCTCTAACCCTATTAGGAAAACCACTCAAAATATGGTAAGTTATTCGTTGTATGCTAAATTATATAGTAATTAGAATTAAAAAAATAAAGGCACACCTTTAGTACTTACCAAGGATTGTGACTAACAAAATATATGAGCAATAAATTACTACTCAATTGGTGGATAACAATCATATTGACTTAAGGAAAGTTAACCAATCAACCATCTATATAACTCTTCTCAGTACTGATATGATGTACAACATAACATGAGAACACCTCCAATTTGTTGGAAATATTAGGTCACATTATGAATTTAAAATGACACCTTTCAGACACTTAGACTCTAGAAAAAAATATTAGAGAACACATTAAAAAATATGAAAGAAAAGTGAGCATCAACTATGGACATCAGTATTATGATCATGATAGTGTGTGATCATGAATGTTGAATATGATATGGACATTATCCCTATAAGTATTCATATGTCAAACATTTCTATGATTGTGCCACAAAGGATTGATTATGATCCTACTATCACTAATGAGGATGCCAAGCTAATTGAGAAAGACAATTGGGTTTCTAGACCTATTCATGCCCCCTAGGTATAAGAAGAAATGTAAGAACACGGTGGCCCATCTGGCCAATAATACATCAAGAGAGATATTGAAAACGTAAAGTATCCCATATACACAAAAATATTACTAAATATCTAAAATAAGTCATGAAAGAACCTCATTACATAATTAAAGACCTGAAACCTATGACTCTCATCAAATTAGTTGTACTTTTATTCGTGTTTCCTCAACCTTGATTAACCATAACACAACAAGTCTTCCTTCCTTTTTGTCTCAAGTTCATGTTGCTTGTCCTTATTTTTGTACACCAGTAGTGATTCCCTAATCCCTTAGGCATCCATCTTCATCATCACCTACCATGAAAATTACATGACCATTGGTGCTACCTCAATCCACTAGATTTCTATCTTCATCCACCATAATTCCTCAAGTAGTCAACATTCCTCCCATGCACTTACCATCTCCTACCACTACATTCCCTTAAACTCCTATTCTAACTTCAAACGGGCCAACCTCTATTATTAAAAAAAAAATTAAAGATGTAACAAAGCCCAAGAATCCTCACATTTCACCTCAAAAGGTGGAAGTGGAAGAGAAACAAGTAGTCACTCCCGAGTAGAAACAAAGAAGAATGGGTGAACTGGGGTCTCACCCTATTCATATTTATGATATTAAGGAGAAGGATAAAATATGGGAAAAAAATAATAGTGGGTATAAAATAATGAAAAAAAGAGACTTAATCATTTGATGAGACCACATAAATAAATGAAGATGATGGATGGAAGATAGAGGAAATCATCTAGTGAAGAAGAACATAATTAATGTAAGAATTTGAAAATTTTAGTCATGGAGATGGTAAATTTATGGCTAATAAATTACTATAAAAAATATAACAAGATGTAGAACTAGAGGTAGAGTCGAAAATACATATTACAACATAGAATCCATCCTCAACTACACCTCCGAGCTCTTCACCTCAAGCTACTAAAAAAATTGATTCCCTAGTTATCTCTCCCATGACAATAAGTCTTCCTAATATTCATTATTTAGTAGATTTATTGGTCAATAAAAATACATGTGATTTATTATATTCTTTGTATTTTTTTCATTCTTTAAGCCAAATAAACAAGCCTCCGAGAATTGTAATTCCAATTTTGCCTACCACAACCCAACGTACTATTGTGGGCCTTGCCACTATTACTGGGATTACTAGGGTTCTATAAAATTATTTTATTGAATATTTGAAAAACCTATTGATTACCCCAATGACCTACTCATTCTTTAGTGGAACCAATCCACAGTCACCTAAACTAAGTAAAAGGGTACATTTTGAAAACCTATTATCCACTTCAATTTTTGATACACTATCCACCCATCTTAGGTTCACTACACAATTAAAGATGCCTATCAGACAAGCACCCTATGTAGACTCACCTACGGTCTCAATCTAAAAAGTAATATGGAAGGCCATATATGTGATTTAATACACCTATAAAAAGGTAGTTATTCCTCTTTTTATGTAAAAGGACATCTTCCACTAAGGTAATGTTACCTCTAGAGTAATCAATTTTAGTTTCTCAAGTTAAAAAAGTAGTTCACGAAGAACAAACACATAAACATGTTAAACTGAACATCCCTTTGTGGATTCAATATTTGAAATATGAAAAATCATCGAGACAATATTTAGTGATAATTGAGAAACCCACATTAAAGTTTCATATTGACAGCCACAAAAACACCTCGAGAGAAGTTAAGAAGAAAAATTTATTTGCTGAAAGTTAGAAAATTAAGCTGCAACAGAGAGATAAATATTCTATTTATAATAACAAAAACAAAAAATCCCTCAAACCTAGATAGATATAGGAATGACCATTATATATTTGTATATGTTGATGGAAGAGTCACAAAAGATAAGATAATTTTTTTTGATTAGCTTATACAAAGACAACCAAAGGTGAGTACCATTCAGGCTCCCACATAAATAGTAGACAAATTGTAAGGGATATGTAAGAAGCTTTTGGACACTATTAATTCAATAAGGTCTGTAAAGGTCACCTCCCAACCTAAATGGAGATATATTATTCAATTTTTTAATAAAATAAATTATATTAATGGAAAGGTTCGTTGTATAAGCCAAATAAAAAGGAATAAGTCTTATGCTCTTTCAAATTTAATAAAAATAGCTAGAGCTACTTGGGCAAATAATTATATTTTTATTAAAAGGGACAACTTACTAGAATGCCATCAAGAAATTCAATCCCTAGACCAACAATTTACAATTTATAAAATGGAATCAATCTTTATCCTGATGGATTTAAGTGTTTCTCAAGTAGGCACTCTACAATGTCATCAACCTATAACACATCTATGGACATGTGTCGCTGAATTATGGCTTACACACCTTCATATTAACTTGTTGCATTTCTCTATGCTCTTAGTATGGTTACTCTATGGAATAACCATGGATAAGTAGAGTATATATAGGAGGTACTGGTTAGTATTTTATCACCATATTATGAATTATTTTATTAATATATTATTGTGAAAGTTGTTCCCTCAAAGGTGATCAACAATAATAATAAAATATTCTACTATTTCACCAATTATTATTATGGATCTACTTATTTAGATATTAATTATATGATATATAATTCTATTTTTATGAATTATCTAAGTAATTTACCTTAAAATTGCATCAAAGCTATGATTTAGACAAGTTTTGATGGTGTAGTTTTTTGTTTTTGGATCTAGCATCACGACCACTAGAAGGTCAAAAAAAATATAACTTGTGAGCTAGGAGGAATTGAATTTTTTTGTCATCGTAATTTTGTTTGTGAGGTTTTTTTATAGAAAGAATATTTTTTGGTAAAAAAATATTAAGAAAAGTTTAACATTTTTTTAACTTGTGTAAATTAGCATTTTTTGGACTTATCTCTATGAGATGATCATAAAGATATATTATACTGGTTCAGCTTTTTAGGTTAAGCATTTTGACCTTTGTGAACATTTAAAATAGCTAAATTCATCTTGATGAGATGACTAAAATAGTGTATTCCATTGGTACACCTTTTTTGGGGCTAAAACCCTCCTAGGGTTTGTGAATAGTTGGTCCAGACATGTGTCGAAATGAGAAAGGGCACGAAACACTAAAAATTCCTCATAAGGATGACATGGAGTATAGAACATCTGATTTATCTATTTGTGAAGTATTCAAACAACTTATATTAGAGTTTTAGGGCATGGTGAAAGAGGTCATTTTGATATATTTTAAGAGGACATTGTAGGGTTGAGAGGGGACTTGAATAGCATGATATATCAATTACAAAAAATATATGTGCAATGGGAAACTTGTCAACTCAGGCACTATAAAATCTCCCAACACCACTTTAATTTGGTTCTCCTCCTCCAATCAATACCAACACCAATTCTAGTGGTAAGTTGATGTTTCTAAAAGTAGACCTATACAAGTTTGATGGTAATGATCCACTCACCTAGCTCACTCCAATTGAAAATTTATTTGGTCTATATCAAGCTCCATGTTTGCCAAAAGTTTCTATGAACTCTATATATATGGAACCTCAACCATTCATTTTTCATCATTGGTTATGTGATCAAAATAAAAAGAAGGGTGTCTCTAAATAAACTTTTTTAGTCAACTAACTAAGTTGTGTTAGACTGAAAATGTCAAGGACTACATTTACCTATTTCAGATTATCTCTGTACATGTGGTAGACATCATTGAGAAAAATATGACTCACCTATTTTTGTGTGGTCTCAAAGATAACTTTCAATTAGAGGTCTGAATGTTTCATCCTAGTATTGTATCTAAGCCCATACCAAGTGCATGCATGTATGAGGAATAAGATGTGATCATATTAAGACCTCTCACCAATGCCCATGAATACACCTTCCTAATACTAGTATTTCATCAACCTACCATATTGACACCTCATCAAGTGGAAGAAAAGAAAGCAAAAGGTTTGTGTTTTAGCTATGATAATGAATGAAGCAAAGGGAATCAATTTGATGAAAATAAGTTTTTTTACATTGATAGTACCAATGATGAGGAAGAATATGAGGATGATTCTAGGGTAGGTTTGGAATAACTTGGGGATGAATCTAAATATTCTAAAACTAATATTTTTTCTCATGCACTTTTATGCATTGACATTTCTCAAACTATTAAGGTGGTGGTTTCATAAAGAAACAGAAGGTGACTATATTAATTCACTCTAGAAGTACACATAATTTCATCAATAGTAAGTTGTCTACTCATTTGAATTATTTTTTTTACCTATCTCCAAAATTTTAGGTTATGGTTATAGATGGTGGAATAGTCAACTATTTTATAAAATTCTTTAGCATTAAGCTTTCTATGGGAGACTATTTGTTAGATTTTCCTATTTTTTTTATTCCCATGAGAGGTACTGACATTATTTTGGGAGTGCATTGGCTCACCACTCTGGGCACTATTGAAATGAATTTCAAGAAATTTTTATGATGAGGTTCTATTCAGAAGACATAACTTTAAAACTACATGGATTATGGGCTAAATCTCCATATTTGGTTAGTTCCCACTAGATGATGAATAATATCAAAAAAGGTGTAGAAGGTTTTGTCACATGCTTGGTTTTCATAGAGGTTCAACCATCTAAAGTGTTTACAAGTCCTTATTTACAAAGGGTACTGGATGACCATTATGTTGTTTTTGGTTTCATGCCAAATAGACTTTATCGAAGTCATTCATATGATCATGCCATCATACTCATTAAAATAAGTGCACAAGCCAATATTAGACCCTGAAGGTATTAATACACCCAGAAGAGTGAAATTGAAAATAAGGTACAAGATATGTTGGAGGTAGGAATCATCTGACATAGTCAAAGTGAATATTTTCCCCTGATGGTCATAGTGTAAAAGAATGATGAGAACTAGAAGATGTGCCTAGAATACAAAGAACTCAAAAAATACACCATCAAAGATAAATTTTTTATTCCAATAATTGATTATTTGCTAGATGAACTGAATGGTGCTATTTATTTTACCAAGTTAAACCTTCAATTTGTATATCATTAGATTTGTATCCATGATGAATACATACCTAAAACATTGTTCAACACTCATGAAGGCCATTTTGAATTTATGGTCATGCCTTTTGGCCTCAGAAATGTGCCATCTACATTGAAGAGTTTGATGAAAAATATTTTTAAGTCATTTTAAGAATGCTTGAATTAGTTTTTTTAATGATATCTTAATCTAAAATAAAAAAATTAAAGATCATTTGAAGCATGTGAAATAGGTGCTTTCAATTCTAGAAAAACATCAGCTATAAATCAAACCTTCTAAGTGTGATTTTGGTGTCTAAGAGGTGAAACACTTGGGTCATAATATTTCACATGAAAAAATGAAATTTGATGATAATAAAATCCAAGCAATGATGGAGTGGAAGGTTCCCAATACCCTCAAGAAACTCCCAAAATTTATGGGGCTAACTGGTTACTATCACAAGTTTGTCAAAAATAATGATATCATTATATCAACACTAATGTCTTTACTAAAGAATGACCCATTCTAGTGTATTGATTCAACTACCAAAGCATTTAAATAGTTTGAAATAACTATGTGCACAACTTTAGTCTTATCTACTCCTATTTTTTAAATATATATATATATATATATATATATATATATATATATATATATATATATATATATATATATATATCGAGTGTGACACATGAAGATATGACATGGGAGTTTTACTCATGTAAGAATGCAAACCAAATCCATTTGAAATTCACCAATTTACGGGGAAAAATAGGCACAAACGAATATATGAGATAAAGATGGTGGATATTCTATATGTAGTGAAGCATTGGAGACCTTATATAATGGGTTGTCACTTTCAGGTACAGACTGATCATGATAGCCTCAAATATTTTTTGGAACAATGAGTGTCATATGAAGAATAACAAAAATGAGTATATAAAATCTTAGGACATGATTTTAAACTAGTGTATAAGAAAGGAAAAAATAATGTGGTAGTAGATGCCCTCTCTTAGAAGGATGAATCAATTGAATTATTTTATGTACCATGACCATGTTGCAGGATAATTGGCTAGATGAAACAAGATCAGAATGAGAGAATGACAATGCTCCAAAAGATTTGATTCATAATTTTCAATAGGGTTCTAATGAATCTAAAAATTTTATATGGAAGTGGAACACATTATGGTATAAATATAGATTATACCTTTATAAATATTCTCTCCTCAAATATAAAACTCTTCAAAAACATCACGCCTCTCCACTTGGAGGTCATTCTAGATTTTTAAAAACATATCATAGAAAAAAGCAATATTTTCTTATGAAGGACTCAAGAGGGATGTTCAAAAATATGTGTTTGAATGCATTGTATGTCAACAAAATAAGGGTGAAACCATTAAGACCCCATGTCTTTTTTAGCCTTTTTCCATCCTAAATCAATGTTGGAAAGAGGGTTCCATGGATTTTATTACGTGGTTACCATGGTCTGAGGGTATAAATATTTTCTTGGTAGTTGTAGATCAACTCACCAATTATGCTTATTTTTTCTCCTTATCATAACTATTTCTTTCGAGTACATTTGCTTCTATTTTTATCAATATAGTTGACAAAATGCATGGTAATCTAAAGATCACTATAAGTGACTGAGATTCCATATTTATTAGTAATTTTTAAACTAATTTTTTTGCATGTTTGGGTACCGAGTTAAATCATAGCTCATCTTATCATCCTCAATCTGATGGAAAAAAATATAGTCAACAAATATCTCATACGTAATCTTCATTGTTTTGTTTCTAACAGATAGAACAAATAGGTTCATTACCTGCCACTTGTTAAATGATGGTATAATACTTATTTTGATACTTCTTCTAAGATGTATCTCTTTCTGGCATTGTATGGGTATCACCCTACATCCATAAATTTATATTTTCCAATACATCCTAAGGTTCGAGTTGTTGAGGAGCACATTCACCATAAATAGGAGGTACTAGTCAATTTATGAGATAATTTAGAAATAACACAAATGAATGAAGTAGAAACTAGATCAACATCGTAGTGAACGATATTTTGATATAAGTGATTGGGTCTTTGTGTGTTTGTATCCATATAATAAAATATTTCTAAATCAATAGAACAAGGACAACAAGCTATCACCAAAGGAGTATGTCCCTTAATTGATCTTGCAGAGTGTGGCTTACAAGATGGAATTACCCCCAACCACTTGCATACATCTAGTATTCCATGTATCTTACCTAAAATAAGTAATAAGACATAGAGTTTCCACTTAGATTGAGTTACGTAAATTATATGAAGAAGGTTGAGTCATTATAAATTATAAAGAGATCCTTCACACATGCAATAAGCAAATACGGACAAAATCCATTACTAAGTATTTTATCAAATAGAAGAACTTACATTCTAAAGATGCAACATGGGAGGAAGAAGTGTTCCTATAGAAACATCCTAGTTTGACTCAACATTTATCACAACATTGTTTTCAATGGGAAGATCATGTCATGCCCTTAACCTTTAATATATTAAGAAATATGTGTGGACAACTTGTGGCTTACGCATCTTCATATTAGCTTGTTACATTTCTTTATGTTCTTAGTATGATTGACCTATGAAATAAAACCATGGTTAAATAAATTATATATAGAAGGTAGTGGTTAATCTTTTACCATCGTACTATAAATTATGTTCTTATTGTATTGTTGTGGAGATTTCCTGCTCCAAGTTTCTCAATCATAATTTTCAAGTATTTTATTCTTTAACCAATTGTTGTTGTGGATCTGCTTATTCTAATCTTAATTCTGTGAGATATAATTCTATTTTTGCAAATCATCTATGTAATTTTATTACACAGAGCACAAGGAAAATTGATAACCAGACCTTTTTTTGAGAATAATTTATGATCCACACTAGTGGCTTTAAAGTGGAGATTGAGGGCACTATTTATAAAACTAGTGATGAAATAATTCAATTGGTCAATTTTTCAAGGGATAAAATCATAGGAACTAAGGCAGTATATGTTGAGGTTAGATTTATATTGGGCATACACAAGAAATTAATAGACAATCTTCCTTCGTTGTTTAAAAGAGATTTGCTTCATTTTGAAACCATAAACCTTGACTTTAAGGGAAATCATGCAATTTACCTAAAAATAGAATCTATCAAATAAACAGATGTAAAAGAAAGGGTTACACTCACTTCTCCTCAAGGGACTCAACTTATAAAAATGCACACTAGTGCATACATAGATTGGGCATGCCTACATACCACTTACAACAAACATTGCCACCACCACACTTATAGCCAATTTTGACATGGTTGCATTTCAAGTGCCTATTCTAGTTTCAACACAAATTATAAGATTATTTCCACCTACTTCGATGTCTACTTTGTTTATATTATAATTTATTTATTTTTTTAATTGTTTTTTTTTTTTTAATAAATCAGTGTTGCATTAACACTTTATAAATAGACATATGTATTTGCATGTTCTATTTGAGATGAAATTGTTAGTTCTTAATTTATTTAACATGTATATATTGTATTTTGAAGATGAAGAATTATATTTCGAGTAATCATTATCTTACATGCATACTTTACATGAGATAAGCATACAATGTTATTTTTAGATATGTATTTTTGGACTTCACATGAGAGATGAGGTTTTCCCTATCCCAAGATTACATATACTTGTATTCTCTTAGTCTCAAAGGGAGGATATTTTTGGCTATTGAAAATAAAATAAAAATCATAAGAAAGTTCTGTAATTGATCTCAATATTCAAATCTTGATTGGTCTCTAAACTTACAGATTGTGTATGAAGCTCTGTCATTTTAGTTTCTTTATATTTTGGTTGTACATGATTTATATTTTTAATATATAATTATTCATAGTGAATTATTGCTGATTGAAATGTTTTTTTCATATGAATAATAATCTGCCCTTGTAGATGTATTATCACAGACTAACAAACATGACAACAATTGATTTTATGTGCTTATGTTTGTTGTATTTCAGTCCCCTTTGACTACTAACTATGTTTGATTATTGGTGTGTTTTAGTATCCTATAATAGACATTGGTCCTCTATTCTTTGTTCAACCTTTAGTTAATATGTTGGCTTTAAAAAGTTTCATCAAGTGTGGTCCACAAACCTTATCTTTTGCTCTATCTTTTCCTCTTATTTTTAGTTTCTTTTGGTCCTGCCTAGGTTAAGTTAGATCCATAATCAGTTCACCTATCTCAAATATATTTAAATTAATCTATATCTGATCCATCATTTGTAAGCAAATTGCTCCGCTTACTGTTATTTCACCAACACGTTGTTTACAAAATCGAACACCCCACAACTCATACCTTAAGGTGAATTTCATTAAAAAATCTTTAAAAAGTAAAGGGTGCCTCGTAAAGATTTATGAGGTATGCATAAAAGCGATATCAACAAATATTTGTATGATAATGATTTTAGATTTCATCCTCGAGGGTTTGTGTGAAGAGCAATGGCATGAAAGGTGAGCCTACGCTGGAAATCTTCAATTTTAACGACCCGGAGTGTAAACTACATTGGAATGTTATATTGTGGAAGATGGTTTCCCGACTTTGATGCATTTTAAGTGTATATTTTATATTTTATGACATGGAAAAAAGGTGTTTCTGCTTGTCATGAGGCGTATTTATTATTCTGACCTGTTGCATGTCTATAAGACCTTCAATGGGAAATGATAGTGCAGTTGTAGGGCGTGTTGCATACGGTTACGGTTACGCCGATTGTTGATTTATTCCCAAGAAACTAGGCAGATCATAAGTTGGTGTGCATCAGCTCTGACAATGGCATACAATTATTGTTTTAAACGTTATAAGTTACAACAGAAATTTTCTATTCCAAGAATTATGAATTGATTTACCCTACTGAGATGAATAGTCTGCCAATTGAGACATTTGAATAGAGATGATTGGAGGATAAGAAGGCATAACAGTGGGAAAAAAAGTGGGAACGGAAGGAGGCAAGCTCATAATAATCTTGCTTCAATGGAATTTTTTATGAATAAATACCTTCGATGTTGCACAAGAAGAGAGGCGGTAACCGGGTTGCGTACAACTACGGCTAGACAGAAGGTTGAATAAATGATCAGAAGTGATACTGGGGGGCAGATTGATGATGTGTGATAAGACACTAATTTTATTTCAGAAGTTGACAACCGTAATTCTTTCCAATATGTTGATTCATTATGAGGTCGACATTTGTGAATGGTACCTGCGGCTCAGATTCTGTTTGACTGAAGTGAAGAAAGTTGGAAATAATAGTAAACCAATTCTGGGTTTCTTCAATAGTGGGACGTGGAAACGGGGATTCAGAACGTTCCAGGTGGAAATTACGAAGTCAGTTCCAACAACGTGTGCACTCAATGTATATGTTGGAATTTATTTATTTTGCGTAATGCATAAAGAGCATATAACAACTACGTGGGAAGGTTTAAAGCATAGAATCTTCTGAGGATGTCAAAAATGGAGGAAGAAACAAACCTTTCAAGTAACATGATAATTGTAACGGTACATGTGCGAGGAGGAAATGTCAAATAGAGAAGACAGCAGAGATTAATAATTTGTATCTCTTTAATTGATGTTTGTTTTTGTCTTATTCTTACACAGCGGATGAATTTAGATATATAGTGAAATAGGTCTCACGAAACAAAAGAAGTTATAACTTATTAAAATTTAAAATATATTTTGAGGTTGTATTAAATAGTTAAAAGAGTAGCAATAAAGAGGTTTAAAAATTGTGGTTGAGATTAATTAGGTAGTAGTAAAAGAGGTTGGACAATTGTAATCAAGACTAGTTAGTTGTAGAAGAACTAAGACTTTGATAAAAAGTTGTAGAGATTAAAGTAGTCAGATAGTTATCTCAACTATATTTGTAATTATGTGTAATTGTAAAAACATGATTTAATAAAAAATTTGTATATCTCAAAAAAAGAAAAGATCTAAAAATATATCATTAATTGTTATAAAAGTTAAAAATAAAATAAAAAATTATAAAAAATAAAAAATAAAAGAAAAAAATTTAACAAATTATTTAAAGAATCTTTATAAATAAATGTATGAAAAAAAGATAAACCACTATTAAAAATATATATATATTTCCAATGACTTCACTTATTTTATAAATGTCCTCTTATATATAACTTAGATCATTTAATTATTTAAATTTTAATGTATTTTATCCTTTACCACTAAACTACTGCAACAAGCTTGGTAGCTTCAGTGTTTTATTTTTTCAAAACCTGCATTGTACCCTCCTTTTAAAGCAACCTGAACATTTCTCAAGTCCTTCAAAATCATGAAAGGGTCAAGATACCATATTATTGTTTTCATAAATTGCAATGGATAATGAAAATACTTCTATTTTTTATTAATAGTGTTTAAAAAACACCAAAAACCTTTCTTCTTGACAATCATAAGACATAATTAGCGAAGGAAGCGAGGTAAAGACACATTCTCTATACCTATACCTAGATTAGGCAATTCAAAAGCTCCATGGAAGGGTGCCAAGGAGAAAGTTAAACATGTAAAAGAAATGTAGGTTCCTTAAGGGAAGGCCAAAAAGAATAAATGACATATATTTTGTCCACGTTTTTGTGTCGCTAGCATAGGGATTAGTATTTAAGGTATTCGATGTAGAATTTAAGCACCATAAATACTATTAACATATTCCTTTATTAGAATGTTAAGGTGAGAATTATTTTTATTAACGATTTTATTTTATAATTTATTCATTTTTAAATTTTGGATTATGTTATAATAAATTTTAAAATTGATATTTTATTAGAAAATGTAATTACATGTGACTGTTAAATTATAAAATTTTAAAATATAAGTATAGTAATGTTGATATTTTGTTATTTTAAAGAATTTTAAAATTTAAGTATAATAATGTTGATATTTTGTTATTTTAAAGTATTCTAATTTTTTTCATTTGTTTTGTGGAAAATATCTTTAAAAATATATTACATTCAAGTAAGATTCAAAGAAGTATGGGTATATTTTCTGCCAAAAAATGCTTTACATCTGGCTTATCTCTTTTAATATATTCACAGATTATGCCTAACAAAAAAGTGAGTACTCATTGGGCTGTATATGTAGAAGTCATAAAACTAAATAACCGTGAAACTTTTTGACTCATATAAAATTGAGGTTAAAAGAGAAGAAACACGATTCTAATCAAGACCAGAATTAAAATCATATTGCATTACTACAATAATTCACAAAGAAGAAACAACTAATCAAATATGAAAAACCAAACCCAAAATTAACCTTCTAAAAAAAATTAAAAATAAAATAAAATTAACAATCAATTTTATCACTATTTAAAAAAATAAGTTACAAATAATCATTCTTTAATTTAATCAATCCCCATATATATATATATATATATATATATATAATCTTTCATTTCAAATTAATGAAGAACCTAATTAACAAAAGCAACCACAACTTTATTAAAACCCTAAAAATATATGAATAAAAAAATTTATCAAACTTATTTTTAAACCATTGTACATGTCGTAAAATGAGAATTCTATGCCGTACAACCAACCCCAAAAGTTATTATCAACAACTCACCCACCTTCGAAAAATCAACATCGTAATTTTTGTGTTATCAATCCATTAACTTATAAAATAGGAAGATGTGAATTAATGTTTTTTTTTTAAAAACGACTATTTCATTGATAAAGATATATAAGATTTATATAAATTTTCTAAACTTGTGAATTATATTACTGAGAGGTTGTTTTTATTATAATTTAAAACTTATAGATATAATTTTTTTATAAAATACAACTCCCACTTTTAATAAACGTATTTTAAATTTATATATCATATTTATTTATATTAAAAGTTTTCTTATATTTGATTAATACATTAAAAATATATTATGCATCAAAATATTTAAAAATATTAAATTTTTGATAGATAAGGAAGGAAATTGTCAATTTTAACTATTGAATTATTAATCGATTTAAATTAACAAAGTTGACGAACCTATTACATTTGAATGGTTGAGTAAAAATTAATAAACATGAAAATGGAAAGTAAATAAGTAAAAATCAATCACATCTCTATGTTTAAATGGGTGGGAAGATATATATGACATTATTCTTATGGTAAGTCAAAAAATAGTCACACCTTTATGTTTGGATGGGGATATTATTATTATTATTATTATTATTATTATTATTATTATTATTATTATTATTATTATTATTATTATTATTATTATTATTATTATTATTATTATTATTATTATTACACTCTTGATTGATAATGAAGATATAATATGAATATTATAAATTAAATGATTTATATAAATGATAAAGAAAAGAAGAAAATCAAAGTCAGTGTAGATATTTAAGATTTGGTTTTAGTATTTTAAAAATATTTATTATAGTTTACATTGACACGTATGGATGATAGAGATATATTTAAATCTCGAGTATAATTTCTATCTATCAATTTACTCATATAATATTTTAATCACTTTTTTTATTAAATATATTTATTTAGGATTAATTGTGTTTATACAAAAATATTTCATAATCTTAAACATTTTTCTTTTTATTTTTCATTTTCAAGACAATAACAGTAAAATTAAACAATGTCAATTATCAGAAGTATATCTTTTATATAGGCAATATCAATTTCTATTTTTAAAATTTGTATCTCTACATTATATATTTTTTGACATGTTTCATACATCATTTATAACAAGCAATTAATGAAGATTCATTTATAAATACAAATCACGTCCAAAGTTATCAAAAACATAGATAATCTTAATAAAAGTGAGAAATCACATAGCACTATCTTATGACATTATTAAAATACACGCACACATCTCAAATCTTCAGGAGTTAGTTATAGAGTGAAATATGAATACATAATTCAAAGTTACATGGTAAAAAGTATTAAAAATTGTAAGATAACATTCCATTCTAAATTGTTCAAGATTTTACACACACATATATGTGGAAAAACAACATGTAGTTTTCTTTTTATTTAGAATATTATAATATGTGTTATGCATTACCGTTTAATGGAAAATGGTTGGGAAAAGACAAAGCCAAAATAATAACTCATTTTTAAGGGCATATTCTTGTCAATGAAAAATACAATATTAAAGTATTTTATTGTAGGAATGGAAAGGTACCCACAAAAATAATAAAATTATAGGTGTAGGCATAAGGCTTCTAGAACTAATAGGCCACTATTTTGTGTAAGGACACTCTTAGTAGACCTTGATTATGCTATATTTTTTGGATGTCAAACATTGTTGACAGCATTCAAAGAAGATTTTATAATTTGTTTCTTATATATATATATTAGAAATACGAATGAATACAGTATATAATTTTTATTATTCTATATATTTTTTCATGTAAAATAAATGAAATATTCTGATAAACTTGACATAAAATATTTTAGAGTTTGATAATTTTACTTTCTATTAGGCATTGATTATTCATCTATCAAATAAAAAGAGAAGGTTATATTTTTATTATTATAAAATAAATGAAAATGACATGAATAATATTAAAGCTTTACATAAACGTATTGATGAACTAAAAAATAAAAGTATTATTACAATAGAAAAAATTAGAGAGAAGAGTATGTATTATGAATATCCCACTTATAAATTTAAAAAAAATTATAAGATAAAAAATTATATAAAAATAACATAAACATCAATAAATAAACTATATAACCATACAAATACTTGTAAAGGATGAATATTAAAAATAAATTTGAATTGATAAATTAAAAAAGAACAATATATAATAATATCCAATTTATATAAAAATTAAACCACACAAGAAAAAACACTAAAACTTATTTTCTATTGTGAAAGATCAATTAGTCATATTACATTACCAAAAACTAAAACATATTCTATATTGTGAAAGATCAAGTAGTCATATTACATTACAAGTCTCTTGTGGGCAAAAGTTGGACAAAATAGTATTTTTAATGGCCACTATTGAAAGGTTTTTGAATACATATGAAGCATAGTGGTTACAGGTAATGTGAGATATCATCGATTATTAAAAAAAATGCATTGCATTTATGGAAAATTTTATACAATCAAAATAAAAAGAGGAGAACAAGACAAAAGTGCGCCACACATCGAGGTGGAAGTTTGGATGAAATGTGGATGTTTGTTATAATTATTTATCTTCATATAAGCGGACTATGTTGGGTGATCCAGGCCCATCATGGCGGCCACATTATGATACCATAGATTAATTTTGACAGTTTACATAGTTTATTATTTCTGCTTATTTGATCAGCGTCTCCTGGGTTGACTTATTTGCTTCTTCATTACAATATGAATGTGTACATATAGTTTTCATTTGACCACTATTTTATCCCTTGGCTTTAATTTGACTTATTTGCTTCTCCATATATAATAATGGATGTGTACATATAATTTTCATTTGACCACTATTTTATCTCTTGATATTAATTTGAGTAATTAAATTAATAATTTTTAATTGGCCTTTTCTTTTGGTATTAACATTTACATTCACATTACATAATGATGACTTATGTGTATGCATCTTTTATAATGGTCTTTTTTTTTTAATGAAATATATTTATATATTAAAAAAATATATAATATATAAATAATTCATAAAAATATTATATTTCAATATATAATATTATCTATTTACTGTTTCTTTTTATTATTTATGATTTATTTTCTCATGACACATTAAAATTACATGATCATATATTTTATATATCTATACATATTATGACATCCACACACTAAATATTTCCCATTATAGGCATGCGCGTATTGTAAATTCTGTTGTATTATATTTTTAGACATGACTTTAGAATATAGTGGAAGCACATTAAATACCATCTTCATAATATTTTCTAATAAAATTATGTCAATGTGTGTGTGTGTGTGTGTGTATTTTATATAATTTTATTTTATTTTTGTAGCATTTCTCTATGGCCTTACTTCATTTACCGAGTGGTTGTTTATATCAATATTTTAAAAAGTGATAACATAATCAAACTTATCTCAAACTTAAAATACATTAAAATGTTAAAAATAGAAAAAACATGACCAATACATGGCTTTATTTAATGGTACACATTGTTACTTGATGTAATTTTTCATATAATGAGTTATATATCCATATTCTATGCACAATATTTTCATCATACACATGAATTAGATACAAGGAATACATGTTACACATGAGATATAGACATATATCTACATGACATTGGTCACAATCACAAAAAATATTTTTGTATTTTAGGTTTTGCCTATGAAAGGGGCAATTTCATACACTTTTTATGTTACATCTTTTTATGCCATTCTAGTGATAATATTTAAGTATTTAGGTTAATTATGTAGACCCTACTCTCATTCATAGATTTTATAGTATTCACTTTAAAATTATTTTAAATGATATTTAATTATTATTACATGTAGAATTTTATCTTTTAATAAAACTTGAAAATTCCTTTTCAAATATGAATCAAACAACCACATTCGTGTTGTATACACATACACACATGTATACATATATACATTTGTGTGTGTATACACACACATATATACATAGATACACACACACAATTTTATAAAATCTCTTCTTTTAAGATAATAAACTTATAAAGTTAACCAACCAATCAATAAAAAATATCATTTTTGATAGACTAGTTTAGAATTGTCTAAAAGAGAAATAGTGTTTGAAAGAAAGACTGATAGAATAATTGAAATTATTATTTATGATCATTTAAAGATGAATTCTTCTAATAATTATTTTCTTCCAAGAAAAATGTAAATGTAAAAAATAAAGGCTAGAGGAAAAATTTGAAAAAATAGTCGTCATCATCATGAAAATCAAAATGGTAGACAATTATTTTTTTCAAAGGTCATAATATGAAAATGGAGTCATGAGAAAAAATTAATCCTAATAAAAAATTGAAAAAAATAAATAAATAAATAAATAAATTAAACTTGACTTAGTTCACAAGCTAATGTGTGCTTTTTATTTCAAAATTTTTTTATTAATGCCTCAATAGACTTAACATGGGATAATGATTGGTTAATAGATACCAGTTCCATACAACATATTCATTTAATAAGGGATATGTTTGAGTATTTTCAAGAAGAAATATGTGGTCTACTATATTTGATATCTATTAAAAGTTTGAAAATAGAATAAAAAGGAATAATTTCATTCAAATCACTAAGATTTAAAGATTTAAATCTAAGAAATGTTCCATACCTTACTCGGTTTAAATAAAAATTAGTTTCTATATTTTTTTTTTCAGAAGTAAGGTCAATCCATTTTTATGGATGATGGAGACTTAAAAATTATTAGAAAATATGATAATGTAGTCATCTTATATTAATTAATAAAAATGGTGTTATAGGTTTTTTAAATTTGCCAATAAATATTGTAAGGTGTGAGTCATGCATCTTGTCTACATACAAAATAAAACCATTTCAAGAGATATAATTAAAATTTGAAAGGAAATTGTAATTTATTCAATTTGATTTGTGATCTCTAAAATAGATCACCATCAACAACTCTTCAATTGAAGACTCCACATAAATTACGTTGTGGTAATATTATTTTAGTGTACCATATTTGGGATTTTGGATCCTCATGTCACAAATTTATTACAATGGATATAAGGAATAATTTTGACCATAAGAGTACAAAATGCATCATTTTGGAATATTTAGAATCCTCATAGTCATGTACACTATTTGATTAAAAAAATAACAAATTTGTCATTTCAAAAAATATTTTCTTCTATAAAATAACAAGGGACACATCAAGCAATAGTCAAACTATTAAATATTAAAAAATAATTCAAGGAGATTGATATGGAGATTCCATATTGTGAATATGGGGAACTATAATTAGGAAATAGTTGAATCTATGTTGACTCATATATTTGAAAACAAAAATCCTCCAGTGGAAGAAAATGAAACATTTTAAGAAGATGACCATATCTTAAAAGATTATGGACATTCAGATCAAGTGATGAACCATTTATTCCTTGATAAAATTAAAAAATATTACACAATGAGCCACATAGACATCTAATTACGTTAGACCTGATGAAGTCAGAAAAGAAGACGTGAAGTGCACATACAACCACACAAATAATAGACAATATCATAGAATAAATTCATGAAAAGATAGAAAATATTACCTTTGATGAGCATCATGAGGAATAATTTAATGTTAGATTTTGATTCAAACACTAGTTCCTTAAAAAAAAAGCTAAAAGTATTGATCTTTAGAGAAAAATAATGAGAATTTAATATGATTCTTTGGTCAAGATTGAAATGTGGGAGTTAGTTGATCCTATAATATTTTTTATCCCCATTTCTTGCAAGTGGGCCTCTTGAAATAAATACAAAACAAATGGCTCACATGAAAAAAATGTAAGGCTTTTTTGGAAGGGGGTTATCAAAAAAATTAAAAAAATGAATAGACAATAATGAACTTCTACAAACATTGAGATGGACTACTATTCATGTTTTGATGGATTTAGTATTAAAAAATAGATAAAAATTTCACTACATGAACATGATAATTCATTTTCTAGATATTGATCACAAATAAATAGGTTGCATGATTCAACCTAAAGGATTCACAATATAAAAGGTCTCTTGGTTAGTAAGATAATGATATGGATTGAAATAATCCCCAAGATAATGTTATGAAAACCTAACTAAGTATATATTGAGGATGAAATTCTATAATTTTTAATTTGAAAATGTAACACTTTTTTAAAATAGTTGACAAAAGAAACTACATTTTTATTGTATATGTGGATAATCTACTCCTCATAGTAAATAACGACAAATACACTAAAAAATTCAAAGCATAATTGATAAAATGTTTTGAAATGAGTGATTTAGCTTACCTTAATTAGTATTTGATTATTTATGTGATTAAAAAGCTATGTACATTTTAACCACACAAAATAAGTACATTGGTGAAATTATGTGAAACTTAGAAAGATAAATTGTAAACTAATCAATAAATTGATGGAACATTGATTTAAAATTTCTAGACCAAACATAGAAGCTACCTCTCGATTATGAGAGTTTACATTCAAACTATTTTGAGACAAGGCATCTATCCACTTTATATAATAATTTTAAGCATAAAAAGAAGATATCCTAGTGGAAGGATGCCATCCTTATTCATATTGTTTTTTTGAATGGACATTGATCTTAAATAATATATGAACCTAGATAATGCCAGTGAAGTTCTAGGAACATCAATGTATGTTTTAGACCTAGTCCAAAGAAATAGTGATCCTTGTGAGGGTTCTCTAGCTAAGGATAAGGATCTTGGTTAATAGAGAGCCTTTTTATAGGTTTTTTTTTTTTTATAATCTCTTGAGACTAGAGAGGAGGCTATGTATTAGGTTCACCTAAAGAATATCCAATCAACCAATGTATTGAAAGTTGCCACTCCTATCTTTCCTGAATAGGAGGGAGGTGCTGATTTGATGATGATCAATAAGAAAAGAATGGGAAGGTAAATAAGGAATTAAAATTTATAAACATTACCCTCTAACCTTGAAATGAAAATAATATTAGAGTGATTTAGGGAATCTCTTATTTTTTCTTTGCTACTTTTTTGTGATTTTGGAGTTTGTATTATCCCTTTATTTGCTAGTATAGGTGGTGTTACATTTCTTCTCCACTATAAATAGGTTTTGGGACATGTCAAAAACATAGATTCAAGTTGTTATCTATAGCTCAAAATCATTTACCATTAATAAAAAAATATGCGAATGGACCAAGATTTCAAGTTGACATCAAATAATACTACATAATTTAAAGATTCAATAAATACATAAAAATCCTCTTAATATTGGTCTATGTAATAATAACCTGACAATTTTATTTTTTTATCTATTTGTTTTATTCCCATTTTCATGCAATAACATAGATAAAGTCACTAGATATAATCAAAGACATTTATTTGATATGTAAAATGAAAGAAAAATTAGGCTCAATTAATCCAAGGTAACAATATTTGAATTAGTTTGATAGTTAAATTTTAAATATACATGTTGTTTTGAAGATGGAAAATATAATTAGTTTTTCCTAATGAATTTTAGAATAAGAATTATCTCTTGGAAGTCAAAGAAGCAAAATGTCTAGTGATTTATTTATCAAAATTAGAATAAATGGAAGTTTCAAAGGTATCTATGAAAATAATATGGATCATAAGTATTTTTGAATACTTTTACTTAATATAGGTTTTATCATGACTACTCATGGAAAATAACACTTCTCTAATTAAAAATGACAAAACTACATTATTTCATGATCGAACCAGGAAATAAACACCAAAATCCATTTTATTTGGAATTATGTGAAATATGATATTGTAAAATTGGTACATTATCCAACTTCAAAGAAACCAACACATATCTTAAAAAATGATTGAAGAAGTAAATATTGAAAAACACATACGGATGCTTGGTCTTACTATAAACCTTATAGACTAAGGAGGGATGTAATATTATTTTACATACTATTTCATTATTATTAGGCGTATGATTTCATTTTTTATAATAAAAGTTGAACAATAATTTTTATAAGATTAATTGAACAACCTCAATCATGATTTATATATTTTATGCTTTGTTATAATTAATTTAAGGAATCTTATTTTCGTTTGTATCAAAAAACTTGTTAGTTTTTGTAGTCCATTCCTTGTCCGACATTTATATGGATAGTGTGCATTTCTATATTAGATGATGACATTAAATACTTATGTATACTAACTTTTCATGCTCCATTATTATTTGGTAATGATGATTATGACATTGTTTGATCATTGTTTTATTCTATATAGAGTGTTTTATTTTTTTTTTGTAGGTTAATTATGTCTTTTTCATTTGTGTGTCATTTATGTCAGAGGATCCTATAGTACATGTTATGTCAAGTTTGTATCATATATAATATAACTTGTATTTTTTTAACAATGTTATAACTTCCTCACTATGACATTATGAGCATGTATGGTTTTACATAATTTTCTATAGAAAAAATTGAATAGTACTATGTGCTTTATGTTGTCATTCATATCACAACATTTATGTTGCAAACTATCTATCTATACATGGTTTCTATATGATATATATCATGAAACTATTATAATTTTAACTATTAACAACTTTATTTACATACCTAGCTAGATCTAAAAATTCCTTATGTACTAATTAAAAGTATCTGTCATTTTTAATGGTTTTCTAAAACTCCTTTTTCATGCATTCTGCAATAATTTTCTCTATAGCATCCTAGACAATCCTAGTAGCAATTCCCCTAAATCCTTTATTGTAGTTTTACTATGTGTCTGAGTGAATTGGTAGTGCATTTGTCTTTTAGGAGACAAAGATTTAATCCTTATAGGAAAACCTATTACTTATCCCATTGTGTTTGGATTAAAAAAATATTGTCATCTTGTGAAAAATACATAGCACCGTCATTGTAGTACTTTAGATGAGTGAGCATGATTCCATCCTCTTTCCCAAAATTCATAGATTTGATCATTTGTACTATGTCATACCCTCGTAATTGATGTTGAAGCATTAAATTTGATTATTATGCTTCTTGTAGTTGAATAGATATGAATAGATCAGATTCAATAACATATATAAAGTCAAATAAGTCGAGATAGTGATATTTGGTGTGCCTTAATCCAATACCAATTCCCATATCCTCTTCATTTGCATCTAAAAGCATAATAAGAATATGAAATATATCCATGGCATCTAGTATAATATCTGATGAGAAGTAGTTGCATGTGGAATTATTAATTATGAATACTTTACAAAATGTAGAGGGATCCTTTTTACAAATGTTTATGGTGGCATGTTCTTGTTCCTTTCCTTGTATATATAGATTTTATTGTGTGATTCATTATACGATCTACTTTGAATGTGTTGATTTGTATGAATATTAGCATACCTTCAAAATTTAATTAAAATGATCATTAGATGATGTGACATTGATTCTATATTGGTCATATGCACTGCTTTGACAAACATGAGTCATTGACGTTATGTGTCATCTTTTCCATAGTAAATTATTCTTTACTTTTCATCCACCAAATATGACACTTGATTAATTTTTGGAAATGGTGCAATATTTAAAACGGGTCATCATTAATGCATTTTTAATGACTATTATTTATCATTTATTTGTACTTTATGTACCATTTCCCCATTATAAGACATAGTCGATGACGTGCCTCCCTTAATACTTATACAAATTTTTCATTTTATGATGAATTTTTCTTTCATTTCACTCTATTACATACGACTTCCTATTTTTATTCCAATAATATATGGTATATATTTCACTATATTTATATAATATAAACCTATAAATAAAATAAGAAGTAAACATAAAAAAAACTCTATAATACATGCTGCTACTCAACGCCTGTTCATTATATTCATACAAGATCAAATATATATTAGTGTAAGTTAGGGATAAGTATGAAAACATTTACCCACTTGAGAATAATGGTTCCTTTTAGATACCTCATCCTATTAGTTCTTTGTTCTGATGGTTCCTAAATAATTTATGGTCTTTTCCATTGAATATGTAGCTTCCATAAAAATACTCTGAATCTTATATTAGATAATATCACTACTTGTTCTGGTTGAAACTATTTAATTTACATGTTATTATAACTCCATGCTTTCTGACATTGCTTATTGATATCTTGTTTCCATTATTCTATATGTCTATTTTCTTCCATCTAGGTTAGATTTATTATTCTAGCCTATAGAGATTCTTTATCTTCTACTAACATAATAATTGTAATTCACATACTTGTTAATATGTATTACATGGTCATCACTACCTCAAGTCCATAGACCAGATGAAATAGAGTGACGCCTATCACACAATTTTAAATATCCTTATACACACATAGGATTGCAGGAATTTAAACTCTAAATCATGTCTTTCATAATTGCATATATTTTCAATCATCTTCCAAGTACCTTTTTCAATTCTTCTACTTATCCATTCCCTTGTGGATGGCATATATTGATTTTTTAGTGTGACATCATTAAATCCTACATGAGAGTATTTTCATTATTATTAAGTAAATATGTTCCTTTATCAATAACCAACATGATCAGGCACCCAAATCTGGTTATAATAATATTATAGAGAATATTAAATTTATCCTTAGCATTGTATCTTTGTGTTTCAAGTACTTTAACCCATTTAGTAAAATGGTGTGATACGGTGATTATGTATCATGCAAAAATGAGTTTTCTATGTGGTTTTAATGGTAGTAGAAAATTAATACCCCATTGTTCAAATGGTTTCTTAGATAGCATAGGATTTAGTGGCATCTCTTCTGTCTAATTTATCTTTCCCATTATTTGATAGATATCATACTTTTTAATTACCTAGTGTGAATCATAGAACCAGGTAAACTAGTGTAGAATGATTTTTAAAATATTTCTCATAGTGGATTATCCTATGAAACATCTTTTTGCAATTCCTTGATGTGATTCTTTAAGATGCTACATTCATTCATGTTCGATAACTACTCTACATAGTACTCCATCCTTGCCTATTCTATATGAAAATCCATTGATAATTTTCAAGGGAATAACCTATATGATCAACTAATTTTTTTCCATTCTATATAGTTTATAGGAAATACCCCTTACACAAGGAAATTTATATGTATTGAATATCTTCAATAATCATAGAGACTCAAGATAGATATTCATATGTCAATTAATATTAAAGGTCCTCTATTTATTT
The DNA here is from genome assembly GCA_037957365.1 of Torreya grandis. NCBI lineage: Eukaryota > Viridiplantae > Streptophyta > Pinopsida > Cupressales > Taxaceae > Torreya > Torreya grandis. The sequence goes on along the minus strand of JARHVA010005465.1, from coordinate 653,802 downwards.
TCTATTATGTATATAACTTAAGAGACTTGGTCATACATTCTCCCTTACAGGATTTAAATTTATCCTAAATTTGAAATCTTTATACATAATCGACCATGAATATATCCTACTACCTAGCATGGGATTATTTAAAAGGTATCATAGAACATGTGACAATGAATAATTCAAATTGTATTACTAGAAGGAAATGAATAAACTCATGGATTTTGAATAACAATTCTATAGCTTCCATTTTTGTATGTATAATTTTTTCTCTATAGATAAGAGTATTCAAACTTTTAATTTAATAGGATATTCCAATCCTCTATCTCCTAATTATGTGAGAAAAAATCCTATAGAAGATCTTGGAGCATCCAAATGCGTGTGAAAAAGATTTCTCTAGTTGGGAAAAAAAAATAGGAGTTGTTACTAGTCTCTTCTTGAGATATAAATATTATACTTGGCACTTTGTGGTCAATTCAAACGTAGCTTATTTTCAAAATTATTTTCCCAAAGAGGAGGATATAATTGCATAACTTTTAATGATTTTTTTTAGTCTCTTGGATTCTCTAAAAAATATCACACCTATATTTAACTAGTAAGTTTTGGAGTACCCAAAATTATTGTAATTTTTCCTTTGTCCATACAAGTCCCATCAATGCATACTATGTTGCCCCTAAAAAACCAAAAGGTGTAAAAAATAAGTAATTATTCAGATTTAGTGGAATGTGAATAACTCAACATTATTTAAACACAAGTTGAAGTATTGATAAGCTATCTTTGAATAAGGAAAAGATATCATCATAATATAGGTAAAAGTTAATAAAATAATTGATGAAATATGTGAAGGTAGTGACCACAATGATAGAGAACATAGCTAGAGCATTCTTCAACCCAAACAATATTACTTTGTATGAAAATGATCCACATTCTATTGTGAATTTTCTTTTCTCTTTATCCTCCAAATGAAATATGATGATAAATAGTTAACTAATCCATAAAATAATATACTTCATGTCCTAGAAATAACTCAATAAATTCATCTCTCAATAAAAATGGTAATGGGTCATTGATACATGTTAATCCCCATAGACTCTGAATTCCATGAACTTCTTAGGCTAAAACACCATTGGGTTAACCCAATATTCCTTTTACACTACATATATAATGCATGAATCTTGCAACCTATCAAATTATGCTTCTGGTTTTAGGGTCATGTTAGGATTTAACAAGTATGGAAACTTCTTCAAAGGTTTATCACACTCTTTTAGCTCTGTAAGCATTTATCCTAACAAAGTATCTACATTTTATAATCTCACAAAAGATGCAATGCTTATGAAACCTAATTATGTGTGTAGTGGTATCCTAGCTTCACAAGAATGGGTTTAAATTTTGTGATAATGTTCCCCAAAAATTTAATTTAATGGCTCATAATAGATCTTATTATGTCGACTTAGAATCAACTCTCATAGGGTTTTGTACTCTAGATATTCCCAAGTATCTATATTTTATGGCTTTGAATCCTCATTTTGTTTTGTGATTTTATCTTTAGGTAGATTTGAATCTTTTTCATGTTCAATAATCCATTCAAATATAATTCCTCATCACTCTCATTGGTCTATATCAAATCTACATTATATATGATCCTCTTCAACGTTTAACAATTTTTTTCCTTTTTTTGCTACCCTTTTAATTTTGGATAACCATAATTGACTCTCTAGTTTATTATTACTATGAACACAATTTTATCGCATTACTTAAATTTTCTTCTTGTTTATAACATAAAATTATTTTCATCTTCTTCATTACATTAAGCATAAGAGGATTATCACCCTCAAATATAAAAGTTTGAATGAAGTATTTTTGTATGAGAGGCCAATTCATTATCTCTCATTTTCATTATTAGTACATATAATAAGATGTTGGAAGTAATAATATAGTATAATTGTATATGTACACCCAATATTTGGATTAAACTCCTTTTGTAGACTACACATCCACACAATTATGAACATGCATTTTTGGGCATTATACCTCCTTGAAAAAGGGCCATTATTATTTGACATTAAATGCAATTTTTAATCGATCATGCGAGGTTTTGAAATCCTTATCCCATTATTGTTTTTTTTATGAACTCTATGATAAGCTGCGATAGTTCCCCTCCACACATTATTCAATGTGTTCAATATCATATCTATGTTGGGCACATGATGTTTTAGTCTAAAAATTAATTTGTTAAAATATTAAGATACAAAATATAGATGTAATTAGCATTGAGTGGTGAAAATCATTCATATAGAAACACCTCATGATATCCTCTCACCTAATTCAACATGTGGGCATCAAAATTGCCATTGATGGAATATGTTGCATTTCATGCTAAATGTTCTTATATAGTACATTAGGTATAATCCATTTCTATCATAGCTACATATATACTAAATACACTTCAAACCCTATTATGGATCACACTGAGGGTGAGTTATAACATTCTTTTTGGAATGATGTAACTAGTGCATTTTTTATTATAGGTCTATATAGATGTTGTTCTATTTATTTTGATTATTATTGATGTTCCTTTTTTGGTTAAATAAATTGGTAATTTGTAACTAGTAGTGTGTTCTACTTTTTTTCCATACCCCCATTAAACCAATTACTATCCCATAATATTATCATGAATCTATCTCCTTAAATATAATATAGGGCTTAATGTCATTTTTATTTATGGGAATAATGATAATTTTATCCCATGGTGTGCTTCCAGTTGATTACATGTTGTGTTCATGATCATTTTATCATCATAAGACCACCTCTTCATAATCCATACAGGGCATTATATTTTATCAATATTAATATCAATAAGTTAAAAATATCCTTGCAAGATCAAGTGTGAAACATTGATTTCCACATCTTAGTTATGACCAAAAGGTCCTACCCTACCATATTCTTCTAGACTTAGAGATACTAGACTATAATTAAGTGTTGATGATCCAGTAGCTCCCATGTAGATTGTTGAATCATATCAACTATGATCCCAAATTCAAACACAACATTTAGTACCTCATATTTTACTAGCTAAATACCTATATGAGATTCAACATCCTAGCACTTATGATTTTCCATGTACCATACTACCTTTTTATTGAGTTGTTTTCCTATCTGTGCATACTCCAATAAGTTATATAAATGGTATGTAATATTCTATGATATTTGTTCATTTTAAAAATTAATTCAGAGTTTGAACATATTGGTTATGGCTTTGACTTCTTGATCTTATCTCATGATACACATAATTTTCCCATACATTTATGAATATATAGTGGTAATATCACCTTTTAATGTAACTTGATGTTATATGTTATACAAAACTTGTGATGCTTGGTACATCGTACCACATTCTATCATAAGAATAAGATATTTATCATATTGGACCATTCTAATTAAATATTTGTATGAATATATAAATGAGGTAATCCCTATTATGCATGCTACTATAACATGACTTCCTATAAGAACATGAAATAATTAGGGTGAGAATTAATCATATTCATATTTCACATGGGATTTTTTCTCCTATGATTTTATAATGCTAGATAATCATATGTGTGGTGTTATTTTAAAACTATGTAGTAAACAATATACATTTTCCTCCAATCATTTTTGGGATAACTACATGTGAAGTGATTATATTTCCTACATATATAAAATAAAACTAATTTTGATGCCTGTCATTCACCTTGATTGCAAAAACCCTTGTATCTACCTCAATAACATCCTCTATATATACCTTATCTTTATTTCAATTCCCAGCCCAACTACAGTTATCCATCATATCCTCTTTGCCTATATGGAGATCGCCAAAAAATAAATTCCCATCATATCCCTCATACAATCTTTGGGGAGAATATGGAATCCATAATATTTGTTGTTATTGTGGAAATCAAACATTACAAGGTTGTTAGAGTTAAAAACGTGGAGGTGTCCATCCCACTTCATATTCAAGAGACCGTATAACCTATGATGTCAAAACTATGAGATCTTGTGATTGATAATTTTATGAGGTTGGTATCTATCTAAAAACATTCGACATCACAAAAATCATATCTAATTCTAGACATGGGACTCCTAGCTTCATAATAGGAACATTTTGTGCTACAACTAAGTAGACATTCTTAGTGATGTCTTCCTTTATTTCCTACAATGTTTAGAAATTATTTTCATCATGATTACTCGACTTCAAATTTTTACCATACAAAAATTGAGGCTATTTTTTAGTTACATGCCCCAACACATTATAGTTTTCACTGACTTTCATTTAACTTTAAGGAATTCATTTATTTGGTTCCCTTATTTTTATATTCCATGCATTGTAGGTGTAACTTAAGCCTATCACTTTCATCTAATTACTCCATCTTGCATAACACAATGTAAATTTTTATATATTTCTTCATAGTGGTTGTGAGATATATCCATATTCCACTATTTGTTCCACCCAGAGCGAAACTTCATGATCATACACCTTATTATCAATTTAGGTATAAATAATGCCTAAATTAGTTATAGGTTTAAAAAGTATAAAAATTATACCCTATTTATTACACCATAAAATATGTAATCATAATCATACATTGATTCACTTGATTTATATTGAATGTATTTTAACCCTTGTATATTTTGACTTGCACAATTATTAATTTAAACTCACCAACCAACTAGGTTTTAAAATTATAAAAACTTAGTTTTGTAGCATCTATTTTGTAGAAAAATCTAGAGATAAACATATTACATCTCATATGAGCTCACACTTCTTTGAATCTTCTATAGCTATATTTTTGATATGCCAATTCATCTTGTAAGTTAGAAGATACTACTTAGAGCTGGTAGACCCATCATGTGGTGTCAATGTGACAAAGAAATTTTTATTCAAATACATAATTGTCGTAGAAATAATTGAAGTTAGTGGTGGTGGTAGAATCAATTTTAGAAAAATCATATATTTTTTTAAACCTAAAATACTACCTCAATCAATGTCTTCATATCTAGAACTTGGTTCATTTTTTCACTATATTTCCTAAACTTATTTTTCATAACATCAAACTAAGTAGTTTATCTACTAGTTTCTATAATTTGTCTTCTTTTTGAGGATAAATTAGCCATAGAGGATGTGTACATTAAAGTGAATGATACATATCTATAACTTTTACTATATTGGATCTTGAACATACTTTCATCCTAATACTTTTTATAACTTATTTTAAGTATTTATCCTTATCTTCTCCAAATAATATCCTCAATTATAGTTTTGATCTAAAGCTACCTTATAACAATTCTACTCATGCTTCTTCTACCATTCCGCTATTTTCCATTTCCTCATAATATTTATCTATCTCTAAAATTTTATCTATGTCTTATTTTGTTTTGAGCCTATTCCTTTCCTTATCATCATTTTATCCATATTACCTTGCTTGCCTATGAGCTCCCATTTCATCATGTTATTATATGCTATCTACCCTTAATATACTATTTTGTGTGAGGATTATTCTATTTATTACATTTTCTTTGTTATCATAGGTTTCAATCTAATTGTAGAATTTAGTTTTTACTTTAATTCCTGGCATCCTCCCTATTTTGGGTATAGGTTCCATATTTCCTTCTGAATTCTTAATCATTCACTCCATCATCACACACATCCCTATAATGCTAGAAGTGATTACTCCATGTTTTTAGGGGTAGGCACCATGGCTTTTTATATAAATAAATTATTCACAATAGTAGATAGTCATTAAATAAAATTCCTCTAATTCATATCTTAAATAGGTCATTCACAACCTCAAATAAATTTTAGTCCTATATAGTAAATTCAATGATGTATTTCTCAATAGTAGTTTTCACCCAATGATATATCTCATGAGTCATATCAATGTCTAATCTTCACACATTTTTTACTCTTTCTTTTATCCAAACTAAAAAAATTGTTCTTTTCAAATGGAAATAATAGTATTCCAATCCTATTTAGCACTTAACTAGTAATATGGATAATTCATACCATAATATTTCATAAATTTCACCATAGATATGCTCATGAATAACATATTATGTAGAACATCATATTTTTTTATTCTTCCTCTACTAAAATATAAATTCATTCATTGATCCATGTCTCCAAATATACTATCCCAGTAGCCACCACAACATGTTTTAATGTTCAACACTCTCTACACCATTGTTAGTAGAGGTTCTTGTAAAACACATTAGAACATTATACTAATGGATAGTTGTACACAAAGTAATAAGGAAATAGACAAAAGCAATGCACATATAAAATTGACATTAATATAAACATGCTATAAAATATAATTATCATGATTTTAAGATATAATAAACTAAAAAAACAACAATTATAATAGTGAATAGATTATATTAACACATAAAATATCAAGGGTAAGGATCGTAAGGAAACATAAAGGAAACCATTTCTAAATCTCTATATTGATCTTAATATTTTGGAGCCCTTTCATTATAAATGAGATATATTTATAAATATTTCCCAATACTTTATTGCTTCACATTCCCAATATTTTCTAAAAAAATATATATACTATTCACATTTTGAATACTTTTGATGTACAAAGTGAGTTCTATTCAAATATTAATAATATAACAAGTAAAAAATGGTGTTAAATGCACACTAGCCATAGAATTATACACTTATAATTTTGTAACTCTATTCTCCTAACAACAACATTATATGATAAATGTTAATCACATTATGGATGATTGTTTTTTTAATTAATGATAGTTATTAACGAATTTTTTGATTTACCCTTATCATACCGTAGAGGCATTAAATCATGTGTATTTTATGTGAAAATTATATTGATGATTAGATGATCTAGTAATGAATTTTATAATCTCCACCAAGTAGGTATTTGTGTTGACCCAATAAAGTGGATATAATATATTAACGATGGAAGTGAATCTAGAAACATAGAGAAGTACATTATCGGTTGGGATAACCTTGCATATTAGATAACATGAAAAAGTAAAATATTCATGTTTAGTGAGGTGGATAAAAATTTAATAAAATTTTCCACATGTGAAGGAGAAAATATAACTATAAATAAATAAATAAAAATAGATGAAGGAAAACATGGAACAAGGATGATATTAATGCAAATAATTGGAGATATTTTTTGTGAACACCCAAGTCCATGTGTAATTGAAATTTTAGTGGCCAAAAATTACATATTATTTTATTTTTCTATAATTGATTGAACCATAAGGAGATAATAATGTGATGATATACAAGAATTAAAGATAAAAACCAGGGTAAACAAGACACATTAAAAATGTAAGAACAAATTTGACGAAAAAGACAATGGAAATAAATAGGGTATTTTGTATTAAAATAAAGACATGGGGAAAGTGAAATGGAATTTTTCACTTCATAAGATGGAAAAAAACACAAATAAGTAAGGACATATATAATTTATAAATCACATAATATGCATGGTCACTACTATCATAACTTTGTTAAATTTAACTTTTACTGTTTTATGATTTTTCCCTTCTCCCCCCTTTTTTAATGATGTGTATGAATTCAAATGATATTTATATATTATTTTTTATTATGAATTTTTTCATTTTTTGTATTTTTAAAAAATTTCTTGCAGTAGTCAGACTGTCTTATTTATCTCAATATTTATTATTCTCCATAATTATGATTTACATCCTCTATGTTCTCCTTAGTGTTGAAAATGTGGAGAATAAGAATGTATATTTTCATATTAGTTATGGTTGGGATCCATATTTGACTTGGATTCTTTTTCCATATTTCAAATATTTTATTGGGGATTCATAACATTGTCAATTTTGTATGCATTGAATTGATAAATTTTTTCTATTTTTATTTTTGTAATACCTTGTTTCACCTTTGGTTTAAATTTTTTATTTTCATTTAATATTTGTGTTGTATCTTGCCATGTAATCTCATAATTTATAGTTGAATCATAAAAAAGAGAGCAATGCATAAAATGCCATGGTACTAGTTTAAGTTAGATTTAGACGTAACTATGGTTGGGAGCCTTATTTAAGATATTACTTAGACAATTTATCCTTAAAAGTACGTATAATAATATGAAATAAAAAAACACACAAGTAAATATATTTTATATTTAAATAACATGAATTATAACATGCACATACAATGAAAAGAACAAAAACATCACAATGATTTTCATTAAAACATAAGATCATAAGATGTTTTATTGCTAGATCACTATCTTTTAAAGTTTAGTTTATTATAAAAAATCACATAAATAATTCTCATTCAATAATTATCTTTTATTAGACAAGAATCCACATATCAACTATCCATTGATTATCGAGTTTAGAGGAATTCTTATAAAGGAACGTGACCCACCTAATTACATTAAGTTCTCTACAATAAAAAATAACATTTATCATACCTTAGTGTAACATAAAAATTAAATTTCAAATAAAACTCAAAGGCACTTTATTATGTTAAATGTTAATACATCACATCCTACCACATCACATGAGTTATTAGATGAATCCATAACATATTCCCATGACATAAAGAATTATAAAAAATGGACAATTTACATAACACATCATTATAAAATATGAATGAAAAACAAGTTATGTATAATATAAGCCATATGAATTCGAAAATATCATAAGACTAAGTCACAAGACTTCGAAACCAAAAAATATGAAAAAAACTCATACACCACAATATCCATATTTATAAATAATGTTACAATAGATTCTTGTAACCTTTCCAAATTAGTTGAAAACAATATTTGTGTTTTAATGTTGAAGGATAAAATCCTCCATGAATTATTATGAAATGTGTTGTTTATGAATAAATGAGTTGACCTATGTTGTGGCTGATTGAAAGATTTGATGTTAAATAAAATGTCAAATAACGTAAAACTATTTAAAAAATATATTCAACCCTACGCATTTGAAAAAAATCAACACAAATTATTATAAAAATAGATATAATATTATTTAGACATAAAAATAAAAGGATGGAACCTTTTAACTCAAAAAAAGAATCCTATTGTTCTTTTTGCAGAGGATAAGCTTCCAGCAATTGTTGATAAGGATGAATGGCTATCATCCAGAGGTATGACTTGTCACTTTAATAGGATTTGGCCTTCGTTACTTAATTTTCATCAATAGATTTATGAGCATTTGATAAATATAATAGAAGGTATGATCAAAATATGGCCCTATGTGAAAGGCATTTTCATTGCTATTTTTTATTCTAAGGTTGATAGAGTATAGTATTGAATGAATTTTTTATGAATACCAAGGTTTTATGGGTCCCTTGCACACTATAAAAATAAAAATATATTACCAACATGACATGGTGAATTAATAAAATTGATATTATGAAATCCACCAAAAAAATATCTTAGCTATAAACAAGCAAGATAAACCAACTATTTCAAGAACAAAAAAATCATCAACAATACATGCATAAGAGGCCATAAACCAAATTAATAAAATGAACCAAAATATAACAACACACACCTCACTTAGGGTAATATTTTTTCTTGTTATAATGGGGTTTCATATGGCATGGTTTTACTTTAGAAGTATTTTCCTATTAGAGACCTTTGTCTAACCTTTGTCACAGTCAACTAGATTGTCTCTCTGAGAATATATTAGGGTTAATTCCAAGGCATACATAGAAGAATCACTTAAATGGGATGGAATATATTACTAAAAATAGTGATCTTAAAAACTCCAAGGAGACCCTAAGAGATAAAATTCCAATTGATAAACCTTTTTATTAGAGAAGACATTCTTATTGATATAATATGAAGAGAACACTTCGTAGGAGGACACCATAGGATGAGGAGAGTATTTAATGAAATATAAATAATAAAAAAAATCCTTAATAGAAATAAAATCCTTACCCCTACTTCTATAATAGCTATGCCTGTCTTTACTAAAGATAATCAAAGGCTCCACATTAGCATCTTTCGACCAAGTTCCATATTTTCTAATTTTAACCTCGCTATCATATTGGAAACCATAATTATTAGGGGAATAAATATCCATATTAACATAATAAAATTAATTGATACATCTACAATTTAATCTTTAATAATCCAAATTTTGATTATAAATTTTGTTACCAACTTTGATCTTAATAACTTCTACTAAATCTTTGTAGAGATCTAAATTAATGCACATATAAGTAAAGGTAGTATGCATGTGGGATTAATTATCATAAGTGAGAGAAATAAATTTATTAATATACTTACCAATGGCTTGAATAGAATAAACCTACCAAAATTACAAAGGCATATGAGGTAACCTAACATAAATAGGTCTTAAAATAGATGATTCTATAATAGGTTAAAAGTAGGTAACCAGACATTCATGCAAAGATAGGCTTTGTCCCATGTCAAAGGGAATAAATGAAGCAACGTATCTCTATTATGGAGGAATAATATACAATGATGAAGAATCATTTGGAACAAATATAAATAATGAAAGATAAAATGAAAAAAATGTTTCCAATGCTTAAAAATCTAGGTGTGTAAATTGACTGATGTCAGCTAGAATTTTTGAAATTAATAAATCAATGCAATAGAAGATAAGTAAGATTCCTCCTTTAGAAGCACACTTCCTAAATCAACTAAAGGAACATTAGGCTTGATAAACCCTATATTTCTCTATTCAATAGGGGATCCAAATTACAAACCACCAATCAAATGTAGACATATATGATGGCACATTTTGACTAACAGTGGCCACGAGATCCCTTTATGCAACATATACAAAACTTATTCCCATTGAAACACTAAAAAAACACTTAAAAGTAGGAAACATGGTGTAAAATATGCACCAAACATAGCAATCAACTCAATATTAAATCCAACATTGAAGAGACATAGATTTGAGGGGGAAAGTTCCTTTCCCAAGTGATGTCATTAACATCTAAAACTAGAGAGATACTCAGATATAAAATAATAGAGCACATGGGAGATAAAGAGTAATGCCTTAAAATACAATAATAATTCACACTTATAAGTGCTTATTCAATAAATATTAATAGACATGGAAGTAAATTAATATTTCCCCTAAACATTGGTACCCTAAATTTAACCCTCTCATTGAGAATTAATTTCAAACCAACCTAGCTTTGATTAACCCATTTACAACTTTATGTTTGGGAAAGTTATTTGTTATTGTCATAGGACATGGATTGGGATAATTATATGATGTGAATACCATAAAGTAAGGTATGGTGTATACAACCTATGATATAATACTTGTTGATACGAACATTATTGAAAATATTCCTATAGCTATTAAACTAAAAGTGAGAGACATAAAATGGTTACAAACTATCAACTATGGATATTTACACTTTAGATCACATAGATGATTTATCATTGGTAATGTGATTAATAATTTTCATTACAATAATAAAAATTAAGGAAAATTTTTATGTAAGGATTATAATTCTAAATATTTAATATTCCATGAAAATAAGGATGTTGAGAGTGAAGATGAGAATGAAGTTATAGAATATCTAGTGATAACTCCTAGAAAGAGCAATAATGATATTATAAAAATGTGAAAGGATTTAATAATGAATAAAATGGAATATGTAATTAATAGGCATAAAGTGAAGCCAAGTGATAAATTTGTTGCTCAGGTCTCTTAAAATAACTCCAAACCTTTAGATTCATTTGAGATCACTAGCCCCATCTCCCCCAAATTAAGAGATGGGGAAAATTGGATACTAGTTAACAATAAAAAGAAGCATCACTTTCAAAATTACCTAGATCCATTGAATATGACCCTTTGATCCAAAAAAAAAAAAGAATTATTAAGGGGTGTTATTTTTTTTGGGGCGGCATGACATTGAGTTAGTTCTAATTGCTTGTAATTATTTTACTGTTTCTTTGTCACTTGTCTACATATGTTCAACATTAGTTTCTTCTTTCTGCTAGTAGAGGTGTTCTATTTTATTTTTTAATGATTTATAGTTTTATCCTTTATGTAATGTTTTTTCCCCTTTAAAACCTCCCCACTTAATCTTAATAAATAAAATAATTACAACTTTGTACAAAAACAAAAGAACATAACATTTAAAATATAAAACATATGTACAAACTAAAAAATCATGTGCACTATTAAGTGTGGCATAAAATAACATAACGAGGTGCACATAAGATAGTATTTTCATAACATTAGAAAAAAAAATAAACATGAAAAATAAGAAAGTTGTGAAAATAAAACTTAGACAATTTTCCTAAAACTACATGATTTTAGAGTTGATGTAGAATCTCATGTGAACCTAGATGTTCATGTATCATAAAACTAGAGTAATGAAAGCAACAAAAGATTTTTTTTCATGCAAATTATAATAGATATAGTATTGGTATTCTTTTTTTCCATTCTTTGATGTGATTATCCATGTTGCAACATTAGTTCCTCCACCTTAGAATTTATTAGATATTTTATATATTTATTTTTATGCATAGTCCTTCCAACTCATAGGCTAATTAATTATGCCATTTAATCACACTTTTTTTTAGAATATATGTTGTCGAATCCATTTATTTAGAATCTATGATTTCACTTTCACTACTATATCTTTGAAAATATTTATATGAATTAGCCACATTGAAAATAGGTGATATATCAATTGCTTCAAAAAAAATTATCTCACTAAAATGTTCTTCCAACTTTAAAAACACATTACACAACCCAATATTTTTCCATTTCAACTTATCATATGTCCCTTCTAGGAATATATCTTTCCTTAATTTTGTCGAAACCAAATATCCAACCTAGTATTCCAAATCCTTTCTCTTTACATCCTCACACACTATTTTTTTTATAGAGATTATATTTTCACTGAACCATTAACCAAGTTTGAAGCACAATAGGGGGCCCAATTTCACAAAGTCATAGAATGCCAAAATAACAAGATACATAAAGTCAAAACCAATGTTTATACAACAAAATAAGAACAATAAAAAATAAAAACCACTAAAATATCCTCACTAACAAAAAAAGAGACAAATAATCTACAAATAAAATTTGAAAAGATTGAGTAATCAGTCAAGCAAACTCTCAGTCCCCTTACCTACAAGAAACTTAATCATCATTTTATTATGAGAGTATATCTACCTCAGGTGAATAGTAATGCCTACATAGTATATTGAGTGCCCCCATTGATACAATGTAAAGCATCTAACTGCAAACTTTTTTCTTCCATTTTCCTACATCTTTTACCTTTCATACCATAGTCAAACTTAGATTGAAAGGAAGTATGTTGATCTATAGACAAGATCTCTTTGGAAACAAGTTACTCTTCTTATTCTTCCTTAGATGTAGTTCTACCCTCAACTATAACTTATTCCCACAAACCTTCCTCTGCCTCTATTAAATATTGATGTTAAGAGATCACATCCTAAATATTTTAACTAACCCCATTTTCCTTCTTCTTGATAGAAGAATTCAACTGTTCTACCATATTTTTTGAGACAACCTGAACTACTTCTAGTTTATGACCCTTAAGGGCAAAACCTTTATTTTCCCTTGAATCATTCAAAGTAAAATTCAAGATATTCAGCAAATCATGGTTTGGAAAATCAATCTTCCCAACCCATATCCTAAAATAAGGAATTTTCCCATTCTGAATAATTTTGAGGATAACCCAAAACCTAATTATAAATTAAACACATGTAAGGTAGCCCTTAAAAACTGATTAGCTGAGTTATAATCCCATGAGAATAATAAATATTAAAGGAATGATGAAGTGGTTTAGAAAAATAAACCATAACATAAACCCACACAAACAAAAGATGATCCTTTAAACATAGATCAATTTTAACAAAAACACTACTTTTGTTGAAGTAACCTAAAATCCATAAAACCAGAGGAAGATTTTAGAGCCTAACCTAGACTAGAGCACTAGAAATAACCACTACAATTGAATCAAAAAAAAAGTCCATGGGTACAAGAATGACCCTAGTTTCTTGACAAAGCGAGGTCCATTATTCCAAAAAAAGTCTTTGTCTTCCTCAAAAAAGTAATATAAACATGAAAAAACCATTTCAGAGCATCAAAATAGAAATTTGTGCAAACAAAGTCTAGGTATATTTAATCTAATATGAAAACTCCTCCCAGTAAGGTCTTTTTCCTATGCATCTACCAAATAGGGTTTTACACCCAATTTCTGAACCAGTAGATGAAAAATCCTCATATGAGATCTCAAGAATAGATGGATCATTAGAAAATATTAGAGTAACATCGACAAAGAAAGCCAGATCCACCTCAAACTTTTTCTGAGCTCCTTTCTTCATATTCCCTTTACCAAATATTGAAACCTCTACCTCTAACATAAAAGGCTTTGAAGAGGATAACTAGTCTCTTAAGACAAGATAAGGATTAAGGTTAATATGATCCTAAAGGATGGAGGATTTACAAAAATCCATAAAGGTATGAAAGGGGTTTGACCTATTTCGGTAGTCTACATAAAATCTAGACTAAAAAGAAGCCTTATTTGATGTTGTTTTAACTTTTACATGCGTCAACATGGAGGACTTACTCATAAAGGGTTCTTTAGACCCTGCCAAAGCTTTTCTAGCCATGCCTCTTAATATACCCTTTCACTATTATATGGGTGTCAAATGGAACTAAGACATGACCTTCTAAATCTTATTTGAAACTAATCTTATTTTCATTGTACCTCTCACTATTGCCTCCAAACGTGACCCCTTCTGCATTATTGTTGTTAGGAGATCTAGTACCATTGCCCTTATTCATTTGATCACAATCCATCACATCATTCATTTGATTCATTTTTCATCCTCACACTATTTTTATTTTTCACTATTTTTATCCAACCATTTGTGCACCTAGTTAGAAACATATTGCATATGTTATACCAAACATTCTATTTTAGCATTTTCTTTTTTACTTTTGATGTTGTGTAGCTCTAAAAATCATCTTGGACTTAAATAATAAATAATTTTAATTATGTATTCCCTATAATTATATTTTTTAATATATTATATGGAAACTCAGTTTGACAAAAATATATTCACATGTTCTTGCTTACCTTCAATTTAACATCTAATTAGATTACCCAAATTATTACTGACCATGTCTATTTTTCCATTTGCCTAAGTATCATAACTTGAAATAAAATATAATTTGGTTTTAATATTCTTCCAAAATATACTCTAAAAATTTAAATCATATATTTTATCTATGTCTGATATTATATTACATGGAAAACAATTCAACCTCACAACCTCCATGAAAAATAAGCTACAAATGTTTATAGCATAATATTATTCCTAAAAGTAATAAAATGTGTTATCTTTGAAAAGTTTCCCTCAATAAAAATATGAAATCATTGCAGCTATGTATTATATTATAACATAAAACAAAATCCATATATCCTCCCATGCTCTTTTAAAATAGGTAATGGTTGATACAATCCTCTATTTTAACTTCTCCCTTTCACAAGTTAACAAAATCTACAACCTTCAAAATACATGTAAACATGAAAACTCACTTGTGGAAAACCATATAGTTATAATCAAAATAAATAGTTATAATCTAAACATGCCAATGTTTTTTCACAAAGAAAATGACATGATAAATATCCAATATATTTATTATCAATCAATTACATACACATTTAACCTATCGATATAAATAATTATGCTCCTAAGAATAACACTAATTATTGAATAAAATATTCTAACTATGGAATTTTTTCCACTTACTAATTTTACACATGTTTTCATGCTTCCTAAAACTATTTTTATTATTCCTATGTTTACTTCATAAAATCAAATCCTATGACTTCCACTCTCAATTCACTAAATAAAATAACCATTCTACTAATCATGTCTATTAATACATTTGAGTTTCTACTTCTATGCATTAATAAAATGAATAGATTTGTATAAATTGAGCATACTTCATGTATCTTAATCAACTTAAATTTTATTTACTTGAATTTTATTGCTCTATGGTCTCCATACAATATAAACTCTTTAGGAAAAAAAATAATGTCTCCACTTCTTTATGAATTGAATAATTAAATATAACTCTTGACCATAATATATATGTTTAGAACTCCAATAATTTAAATAATTAATGAAGTATGTGATCAACTTTCCTTCTTTAGTCATCATTAATTTAATTTCTATTTCACTCGTATCACAATATATGTGAAATACCTTACTAAAATATGTAAATTCATAAATTGGCTATTCAATTATATTCTTATTCAATTCATGAAAACTATATTTCTCTGAGTCGATCCACACAAACACTCTTTTATATTTGTGAATCACATCAATGGATTTTTCACATGCCCAACTAAAATTACTAATGAACTTCTTGTAAAAATAACTATAATCCATGGGAATTGTGTAAATCAAATGTAGTCTACATTGAAATACTATCTAGTATAGCTTGTAAATTCTTTATATCCATTTTATAAAATTATTTATAAATCTTAAATCCAAAATATATCATTTATTTCTACTTAAAATACATTTCTAAAAAAATTAAGAAAAAAAACATCTTGAAACTTCTTTATAAATTTAAAAAAATGTTTCAAGTGTTCTTCCTATATTATAGTGAAAATTAATATGTTGTCAATATACTGGATGAGAAACATAATAACAATTCTTAATAAGTTAATTAATCACTCTCATGAATACACTCAGGGCACTAGTTAACCCAATTATCATAAGAAACCATTCATATAATCTTATTTTTTATTTAATTTTATATACCCTTCATCCCATTCACTTATGATAATTTTATGATATCTAGACCTCAATTATATATTTTTAATAGTCTCACTCCACTCAAACATTCCATAAATACAACTATGCATGGAAATGGAAACCTATAATTAATCTTTATCCTATTAATGGCTATTAAATTAGTGCATATTATTCATTCTTCATTATTATTAGGCACTAATACTACTATTAATTTACATGAGATAAATATTTATTTAATCAACCTTTTACCTAGTTTTTTAAAAACACATCTTTGTACTTTTACATTCTCCTTGAGTGTTAATGTATGTGCCACTTTTAAATATAATTGTTAACTTGGAATAAAATACATGCATGATGTCTTATAATTATCATGGGCGGTAACCCATATGGTAGATAATTAGGCATAATATTCTTGTACTCACCTATTATATCCACTACATTACAAGAAATTATTTCCTTTAATGATGATCCTACACACACTTATTATGATATCTTAATATCAATTTATAACAAGAAATTTGTTCTTCATCCTCCTTTGTAAACTTCTTTTAAAAAATTATCAAATTATTTATAATCTTGTCTAATTATTATAAGTGATACCTTGAAATATTTATAGTGATTTTAAATTTGTGTGTGTGTGTGGGTGGGTGGATTGGGGGGTATGCACATGTGCACAAGCTTATGTTTGCATGTGCATGTGTGTGTACAACATCACTATACAACTTGTAGTAAAAATATTAGGACACTCCATGATAAATATGATAAACATTAAAAAATAATAATGTCACATAAAACCTTAATCTCAAAATATATCAAACATTTTTCAATCATAATTGGATTTTGACATTCCATGATAAATATGACAAACATTCAAAATAATTATGTCACATAAAACCTTATCATTATATGTATTAATATAAAAACATACCAAACATTTTTTAGTCATTATAAATTTAATAACCCTGATGAAGGCTTTAATAAACTGAATATTTGATAAAACATACTATTTTAATATGACAAACCTACTTGTGAAGGTCTTGAAATGACTAGAAAAATTCTATGCTTTTGTATTTTCCTAAAGGAACCGGTCTATGAGAAGTTGTAAACATGGTTATTTGAGTAAATAATCACCTTAAGAATACTAAAAACACATTCCAAACTCACAAGTATCTTAGGTTTTGAAACAATATGTCATTATATAAGTTAACAGACCGTAGAACATGGTCTAAAGGACTATGTAAAGGGAAAAATATTATTTTTTAGTTGAATATTGATCAAAGAGGATTGTTGAAGATATAAGTGTATTATGATAATATTATAAAGTGTGTAATAACATTGATAATTATATAAAAATTTGAGTTTATCCAAATATCAAATGAAGAGTGTTATAAGTTGGAGGTCTAGTTGAAAAGACATAACAATATTTTCTATTTTTTATGGACAAAAGTCAGATTATAGATATGAGATAACCTTGATAAGATCAAGGATCTTCATAAAAGAATAAAGAGACTTCATTGAATAAAGAGGATAAAAAATTCATGAGACATAGTAAGTAGATCTAAGAGAGGTCTACTTGCATTATGATCACATACAACACCTTTTGTAATAATTTCAAAACATAATTTTACGTTAATTTCCCATACATTTAAACAACATTCAATAGAGTTAAAGGCAGATTTTTAATGCTAAACATTTTTTTTAAAGTCATATAATAATGCGAACATGTAATATAATATGAAATAAATTACAACAAAATCCAAAAGGTGAAATAAATAAGAATATTTTAAAAGTGAAATGTTGAACAATATATGTGTAAATAATACCCATAAAATCCATATAAAGGAACACAAAATGTGAATACAATATAGTGTCTTGGGTTAATGCCATATATGCATACAATGCCAAACAACTATATATTATGCCATATAATCATACAAAAAAATGTCATAAGACATGATCCTAGTCATCAAAATGCATCTTTATCTTTGCATTGCTTGTATAATCCTCTCACTTGGATGCCTTGGTCAAAACTGGAGGTGTATAATATTTTTGACTACACGCCCTCTTCCACTCAAAGCTCACACATAGATGTAACTATTCATATGCAAATATTATTATAAAATTTATACATGTAATAGAATAAGATAGTTAAAAATTTAACGAGTTATGTTTTTACAATGATAAAAAAATTATTGATAGGTGAACTTATCGCAAGCTAGTGTTCATGGTTAATTTGAGGTTGGTGATAAATAGGGTCAATGATAAGTTCATGATGATAAATAAGAGAGTGAAATGGATCACCAATAAGATTTGGTGATGTGTTGTAACATCCCAAATAAGATCTAATTTGGAATATTTGATTTTTTCAATAAACAATTTAAAGAATGTATTCTTTCATTACATTACACTATGAGAATATAATTAGTGATTCAGATAAAATAATCCAAGTATGATAACAATAAATAAGCATGTGACATCTATCCATTACTGATCACTATCATCATATGAAACATAACGTAACTTAATATAGAGAGTAACTATAGATTTCTAGCTTAATACAAACATGCAGCTACTACTATCATGGTACAATAAGTAAATAATTACATCTCATAAATTATAATGTTTTAAAACTATTAAATACAAACCAACATACAATATAAAAATATTCATAGGTTATGATTTCCTCAAACTCTAGTATCTATGGCAATCTTAAGTGTCATCTCCAAAGAAGTACTATTCTAGAGAGGAAGAACATCATTTGTGCACTTTTCCACACCAACCAAAGACCATTGATCCCCACCACAATCCACCATCATGTTATGACCCTCCGTGCTTGTATGAATAGATAGTGATGTTACGATAATCCACAGAGATAAGCTAATACCCATCTATTATATGATGTCAAGGAATACACAGTATACCATAAAGAAATATGTTCTATCATGATATCACACAAAGAGGTAAATCATACATATTAAATGAAATTGTCTAACTAACATTACTTTATCCAAACTTTTTAGTATTTATTTATCTCTAGAATAAGTCAAATTCATACAAACTACTTGATCATATTACTTTCAACTGGCATTGATGGTTATAGTAAGCTAGTGAAGTTTGTGTCACTAATTACTTAGTACAGATAATATGAGAATTGGTTAGCATAAATATATCCAACAAATTCATAATATTTCTTCATACTAAAAAGGATAAAATATGTTATATAAATAAATAATCAAATGACATATATTTAGGCCATAAAATGTATGAATGAATCTCCACAATATTATTTATTGTATAAATAATAAGGATAACAATTATAGTTTATACCAACTAGGTATAACCTATATTTAGACTACATAATCTAATTTATATTAGTAGATTTAAATACATAGTATATTTTATGAAAAACAATAATAACACAATCTATCAATTTCCATGTTTACACTACTCCATTTCAATATCTAGTCATAACAAATAAAGTCACAATTCTCATGGAAACATAATATTTCATTTAAACAACTTGTCATATTTTAGTAGGCTAAGTTCATGTAATTATAGATTTCTAACCCTTGGAATTGTCTAGCATGCTTGTAGTAGTTAATATTACTATAAATATAGGCACACCTTTATGTGTTATACATAAAGTACCTATGTATTCACATAGATATTATTCATATATATGAGCCCCTATATATCCTAAATGTATTTATAACATTTATCATATTTAACTATTTCAATAGTAGATAAATTTTGTATAGAGATATCGCTAGTCATTTAAAATTCTAATCAATGTCTTCATATGATTTCAATATTCATCATAACTACACATTTGTGCTAATAATCTAGGTACTAGAATCAATAGACTATCCATATACATATTCTATTCTATTCTAGTTAAATCAACATTAAAATCTCATTTTTTTATCTGTATTTAATCTCACTATGTTCAATTTAATATGTATCTTAAGGTTAAGACCAATTCATTAACCCATTAAAAAAACACAAGCCATATTAAAGATATAGGTAAATTCTCACTATGTTTTAATGTCAGCATTCATTTCTAGTAATTACTTCTCTATCATGGTTTTCTCGATTAGACTTACAACTAACATTTATTATTTGTAAATGGCATGTAAGCCATATACCTTGTCTATATTTATATGAGAAAACCCATTTATTTTTTCCCTAATTTGATTCTATATGGACTATATTTTTAATAATATGTGTGTGTGTGTGTGTGTGTGTGTTTATTAATTTTTATGCTTAGATTGGTTAGCACATATTTGAATTAGCTTAGTGGTTCTACAAATGAAGATAAAGATCTAACTTAATTATATGAATATTTAGGTTCTGTGCATTTTTCATAGTATTAATATAACTTAACCATGGATATTTATTTATCATTACTCAAATACAGTATTCAAGGATAATAGTTTTGTAAAATATTTTCTAATTTCTAAAATATATGGGAATGTATTAAAATATATCCCTGATTAAGAATACACTATACATAAGGTGTATTATGCCTATATTTTTATGGGTCAATAAAATACTATAACAAATGAAATCATATAAATTATTAAGTGTCATAGCTATGATATACAACATATGAATCATTAAATCCTAAAATATCAGAGTTTTGTAATATAATATCGTAACAAAGCCTAATTTATAATAATATGAAGTTTATATGCTATTAAATTATATGTTAATTGTTGTATTTATATCTACAACAAAAATTACACTATTTGTACTTATACACATAGCATGAGATCACGTGGATCAGTTTGCTCCTTATCTATTTTTTGGCCTTTAAATTAAATTGGCGTAAATCATAGTATAAGTTCACTACATAATTATTTTTGACATGAATAATTATAAATATAAATTTGCTTCATAATTCTTATAAATATATGTTTGTTGTATAGTTATGAATCCTAGCACACTTAACTTAGATGTTTCATTATGAATCAATACGTAGGGAACAATAATATAATTAATTTATAGATATCAAAGTACAAGTTTGATGCATATATCCTAATCAATTTTATTCTTATAACCTTTTACTAGTTATATACATATAGTAATTGATATGAGGGTTTCAATAAATAACAAATGCATTGTCACTATATATAGTTGATAGTTAGTGGATTTATACATTGTTGAGAAATTTCATATATATTGGGGATGTTCCATTCATTAATAGTATAAGACCATATTGGTATATACCGCAATATTATATTTGATATACACAAATAATTAAAATATTGGTTATTATTATTGTTATTCAATAAATAACAACTATATTCTCATCATATATACCCAATAGTTAGTGGGATTTATAAATTTCTAAGAACATTCATATATATTAGGGATGTTACATTTAGTAACATTGTAACACCATATCAATAGATACCACTATATTATGTTGGATATATAAAGATCATTAAAATATTGGATATTATATGATATATTGATATGGTTATATTCACTATTTTTAGAGGTCAAAACATATAATATACACACAACAAATTTAATCTATGTTCATAGATTACTATCTCCATTCTCATAGTTCATATAGATTCAAAATAATACTTTTAATTACATCACCTATCTGGCAAGTATTTTATGTTGTAATGGTTTGATCTATCAAACTTCCTCTCTCTTTTTTTCTCTCACCTTCTCCTCTTGTGCCCTCCTCTAGCTCTTTTCCTTCCTTCTTATCTTCTTATGTTATGCTCTTTACTTGTTTTATTTTTTATTTTTGCGTGAATATCTTTCTTTTTTTATGTATTTTTAAAACCAACTATAAAACACCAAACTTTATTTCTTTTATTAAATGGCCTCTCTCTCTCTCTCTCTCTCTCTCTCTCTCTCTCTCTCTCTCTCTCTCTCTCTCTCTCTCTCTCTCTCTCTCTCTCTCTCTCTCTCTCTCACACACACACACACACACACACACACACATTCTTTAGTTTGATGTTTTTTCTCTTTTTTTCTAAATATGTACTTTCTAATTAACATTTGTCATTTATGTATTATTATTTTTATATAAAATATAATTTATTTTTATTAATAATATGAATTAAAAATAAATGACCACTTTAAATAAATGATCATAATCATTTATTAATAATATGACTAATGTAAGGTCAATCACATTCCATCATTAAAAATGGTAAATAACACATTATTAATCAAACTGAATTAAAACAAAGACAACACAAATCCTACAAGATTAAATTCACATAATTATTAAATTAAACTAACACACATAATTAGTATGCATAATCAATTATCTAAATGTAGACAATCTTAAAAATATATACTAATGTTAACAATTCAACTATGCATATAATGATTGACATTAAAGTGGTATGTGCAAGGGTTCTATTTGTACCTCTATCATCTTGCAACACATCTATCTACGTCACCCTCTCCGATGATGCTCCCCATCTATCATGTTCTAAGTGATGAATATCTCCTGCATCTAACTCATGATAATTAGGTAGTTAGTCTATAACATCATGACATGTCTCTCATAAAATACTGCTAAAATAATAAGCCGACATGGTCATAACATAAATAATATACACTACAACTAACTCATAGCAATACAATCACATAATCAATGTAATATTTAATTATCTCATAATAATGCATAACTCATTGTGTAGTAAATAATAACTAAATCACATTTCCAACTATAAATATCCTTGAATAATCAAGTAAGTTTACTTAGCGAAGAAATCAAGATGTGAAATCCTTTCCACATAAATTTAGTTATCAACCCGATGACACTTATTCAAATAAAATTTCTAAATTAAAAAATTATTTAACAAAAATAACGTAGTGTGAACTATCAATTCAACCAAATAAATTTGGAAATAATCTATAAAAATCATCATAGTCCTTCAAAGTAATACTATATTAAGACTTTTGGTCATATATGACCTTGTGCTATGACATATCTCTATTATTGTGAGTGTCAATTACTTTGATTGGTTCTACCATGACCACCTCAGGATCCATAACCTTCAAATCATTCCAAATCAACACATGTGTAGGATTAGCAACATACTTTTTAAGATAAGAAACATAGAATAAATTATGTAATAGAACTAAGGATGGTGGTAATGCAAATATTTACATTATAGGATTGACCACTTATAACACCTCAAAGGGTCCTACATATCTTGATGATAATTGTTCTAACTTTAAAAATTTAATCGATATCTTATATGGCTTAATCCATAAGAACACTTTATCGAAAAATAAAAATTATCTATTTATTTTTTCAGATCAACATAACTATTCTACCTATCATTGGGTTTGACCAAAATCTACCTGATTGATCTAACATAATCTTTGACTTTTAAAAGCATCTCATGTCCAAAGACTACTTTGTCTTCAAACTTATTCCAACTGATTAGTGTCATGCATGTTCTTCCATATAATTTTTCAAATAGTAACATATTTAATAATGATTGGTATGATTTTTTGTAAGCAATTTCAATCAATGGATGATAATCTTATGACTTGTATTTATGATCCACACACTACATATGAAAAAAATGCTTTAATACCTGATTAACTTGGTCTCTCCCTCAATATCTGGGTGATATATACAGTAAAAGTTTAGTTATATACCCAAAGGTGAATTCAAAGTTACCCAAAATCTAGAAGTCATTTTTGGATGATGATATGAAAAAACTTCTTTAGAAATCCATGCAACTAATCCACTTTATTTATAAAGCTTTTCACATGAGTAGGTACATCATCTATTAAATTTCATGGTATAAAATGAGCCACCTTGATTACTTTATCACCTATCACCAAGATCACATCAAGGAAATGATAAACCTTAGACAAAATTCATACTAATCACTTACCACTTTCATTTTGATATATAATATAAATATAATAATCCAACTACATGCACATGTTCCACTTTTACTCAATGACATTCTAGACATTATGACACAAATTTCACATCTTTCTTGATTCCATTTCATATATAAATTTATATAAGCTCTACCATGAGATTGGTTACTCCTTGATGTCTTTAATATGGGGCATTTTGTATTTCATTTAAAATTATTCTCCTTATATTCTCTTGATATGGCACATATAATCCTTCCATTATAATACAAAATAACATTACTCTCTAATATGAATCATTTATATATAGGATTTTGAGCATTCTCAGATAATGTTTTATTGACCTAATCATATAATTCATCTTTTTTAAAGAATTTTATCACTCGATCCCTAAAATTATTCATGATAATAGCCATGACTACTATGTACCTTCTATGACTTAGGGCATCATCTACTCTATTTTCCTTTCCTTTGGTATAGTTTAAATCTAAATCATAATCATATAAAAATTCCAACTAACATCTTTGATAAACATTTAGGTTTGGTTGGGTGAAGATTTACTTGAGTCCCAAGTTGTCAGTCTCGATCTCAAATGGTTTTCGTAATATGTAATGATACCAAACATATAAATCATGCATAATTGCTAAAAATTTTAGGTTATGATGAGCATAATTCACCTCAAAATTCATCAATATCCTTGATTCATAAGCTACTATTACACCATCTTAGTTAAGGACTCCTCCTAATCCATCCTAAGATACATCTGTGATCACTAAAAATTGACCATTGGGGTTAGGAACTCTTAACACCACTACTAAAGTAAGCCTTCTTTTCAATTCCTAAACAATTGTTTCACACTTATTTGACAAGATAAAACTTTGGTTCTTTCACTATAAAGATGTAATCAAATTAACTATATTATAAAAAATCATAATAAATTTCCTATAATAGCCTACTAATCCCATGAAAATTATTATCTTGTGCACGTTAATTGGTGATGGCCACTCCATAATGTCTCTTATATTTACTTTATCTCCTAAAATTTAATTTTAAGAGGTTTAAGATATTGCACTCTTCCCATGAAAAATGTGCACATAGAAAACTTATCATATAACTTGTACTTTCATAATCATTGCCAAATGAGTTTGAGATATTGAAGGTAATCCTCTTTATTCTAATTATAATTATGAATGTAAAAAAGATATATAAAAAAATATCTAAATAATCCTTGAATGCACTATTCATAAGATTTATGAATGTTGTCATCACATTTGTCAACCCAAATAGCCAAACAATAACACTATGAACGCAAAGTGCCCATAATAAGTTCCAAATGTTGTCCTAGGAATATCCTCATCCCCTATCCTCAACTGATGGTATCTTGATCTAAGATCAATCTTAAGAAAATATCATTATTCATTGAATTTGATAAAAAAATATCATGTATATAAGGTAGTCGGTACCTTTTTTTATAGTTACCTTATATAATATTTTATAGTCTATGTAAATTTGAAGAGTATCATCCTTATTAAAAAAGATAACTGGTGTACCCCATGGTGACACACTTGGACTGATCAACCCCTTTGATAACAATGCTTAACCATTATCTCAATCTCTATTAACCATGCTTCATATCTATCACCCAAAATAATTCTATAGAATTTGTGTGGATTCACCTTTTTCATAACTCTAGCTAACTCCATAGCTACATGTAGTCTCACATCTTAAGAATTTTCCTACTCAATGGGATGATATTTAGGTTCATCATGATTTTCTTTCTTTTCATGGCCATGAACTTCTTGTTCTAAATCTGAAATTCAATCCTTGGTCTCATTCATGGCTATGAAAATTTTATCTAACTTTGTTGTTTATTTAACAAAAAATCAGTTAAGATCAAGTGGAGGTTTACTATCATTGACATTTGATAAACCCTCTTTGGATACTCTAGATTTCTCCATCTCCTTTCTAGTAAAAGGAAAGATACAAAAATGCTAGTGGACTCATTTAGTCCTAGATTTCAAGTCATACCTCTAATACCACAAGTAACATCTCTACTAGAATCAACTTAAAAATACATGATTTTAAAAAAAAAATATATTCTTTCATTACATTACATCATAAGAATCTAACTAGTGGTTTGGATAAAATACTCTAAGTATGTTAACTGTAAATAAGCATGTGATGTCTATCCATCAATGATCATTACCATCATATGAACCATAACATAACTAAATATAGATAATAACTAAATATTTCTAGCTGTGGCTAGTACAAATATTTAGCAATTATTGTCATCATACAATTAAATAACTATATCTCATGATGTATAATATTTTAATAATATTAAATACAATACAAGTTAAACTATATAAAGCTCAACAGAGCATGAGTTTTTTGAACTCCAGTATCCATGGCAATTTTAAGTGTCATCTCCAATGAAGTACTATTGTGAGGAAGGAGGGTATCGTTTGAGTATTTTTCCATACAAACTATAGATGCTCAATTTCTCTAAAGTATGGCCCTTCTTTCATGGATGAGTAGATAGTGATAGTGTAGAAATATAGAGAGATAAGCTAGTACCCATGTGCTGTAAATTTTTTAATAATATATAATGTATCATAAATAAATTTGTTCTAACATGATATCACACAAACATGTAAATCTCACATATGAAATGAAAATGTCTAACTAACATTAATTTGGTCAAATTTTTCAATAGTTATTGATCTCTAAGATTAGTCAAATTCATACACACCACTTCATCAGATTACCTTCATTTAGAATTGATGATGTTAGTAAGCTAGTGAAGTTCATCTGACTACTTACTCAGTACTAGTAATATGATATTTGGTTTACATAAATATAATGAAAAATTTTATACAGATTAATTCTTATTAACAAGTGTAAAACATGATATACATAAGAATAATAAAAATGTATACATTTAGTCTATTAAAAATATGAATGAATATCCACAATATTATTTATCACATAAATAATAAGCATAATAATTATAGTTTATACCAACTAGGTATAAACTATGTTCATATTACGTAATCTAATTTCTATAAATAGATTTAAATATTTAGTATATTCTATGACAAGCAGTAATATCTGAGCCCATCCATTTCCATGTATACACTACTCCATTTTAATAGTCAGTCATAACAAAGAAAGTCATAATTCTCATGAAAGCATAATCTTTCATTTAAACAATTTATCATATTTTAGTAGGCTAGGTTCATATAGTTATAGATTCCTAACCCTCGAAATTATATGGTTTGTTTGTAGCATTTAGTATTTCTACATATAGAATCACACCTTTATGTGTCATACATAAACTACCTAAGTATTCACATGGATATAACTATATGAGTACTTGAGTACTTAAATAAAATTATTTATGAGTACTTGTACATCCTAAATGTATTTATAACATGTATCATATTTAAATATTCTGACAATAGATAAATTATGTATAGAGATGTCGTTAGTCATTTACAATTCTCATTAATGATTTCATTTGATTTCAATAATCATTGTAACTACACATTCGTGTTAATAATCTTAGTACTACATATTCTATTCTACTCCAGTTAAATTGACATCAAACTCTCATATAGTTTATATACGTATTTATTCTCCCTATGCTCATTTCAATATGTATCTTAAGTGTAAGACCTATTCCTTAACTCGTTAAAAGTCAACAAGACATGTTTAAAATATAGCTAAATTCACACCATGTTTTAATATCATCGTGTATTTCTAGTAATTACTTTTCTACCATGGTTCTCTTAATAGGACTTACAACTAACATTATTTATTCATAAGTGGCATGTAAGCCATACACCTTGTCTATACGTATATGATAAAACCCATATATTCTTTTTCCCTTACTTTATTCAATGTTGATTAGATCTTTAAGGATATATATATATATATATATATAGTGATTAGATAAGTTAATAATGCTTAGATCGGGAGACAACACTTAGTTATATTTGTATGCATATTAATTTCTATGCTCAGATTGGTTAGTATACATAAATATAAAGATGTAACTTAATTACATGAATACTTAAATTGAAATTCTACGCATTGTGCATAGTCCTAATATAACTTAATCGGGGATATTTATTTACCATTACTCAAATAAATATTTCAACAATAATAGATTTGTAAAATATGTGATAGTTTCTAACAACATATCATGAAAATATATGGGAATGAATTAAAATATATCCCTGATCAGCGATACACTATGCATGAGGAACATTGCGCCTAGATCTTTATTAATTGGTAAAAGATTGTAACATAAGAAACATATGAACAATTAAGTGTCAAAGCCACGATATCCAACATATGAATCATTAATTACTAACATGTCGGAGCTATGAAGTATAATATTGTAACATAGCCAGGTTTATAATAATCTAAAGTTTATATGCTATTAAATTATATGTTTTTTATTCTATTATATCTACGACGTAACTCACATTATTTGGATTTATATGCATAGAACCACTTCAGATGGATTAGTTCGCTATCTACCTAAGTCACTGCCTTTAAATAAAATTGTTGTATATCACAATATAAGTTCGCTATATAATTCTTCTTCACATGCCTAAGTATAAATATAAGTTTGTTGCATAATTCTTAAAGATATATGGTCACTGCATAGTTATGAATCATATTATACTTATATGTTTCGTTATGAATCAATATGCAGTGAACAGTGATATTATTGATTTATAAATGTTCAAGTATAAGTTTGCTGCATATATCCTATTCAGTTCACCCCCACACCCAAACCCTCACACACATATCTATATCCTTTTACTGGTTATATCAATATGGATATTGCTACGATGGTATTCAACAAACAAATACTTCATTCTCACTATATATAATGGATAGTTAGTGGGATTTATACATTGCAGTGAACATTTATATGTACTGGGGATGTTCCATTCAATAACAATATAACACCATATTGGCATAGACCATTGTATTGTATTGGATATATACAGATCATTAAAATATTGGATATTATACGATATATTGATATGGTTATGTTCCCTATTTTTAGAGGTCGAAACATAGAATAAACACACAGCCAATTTAATTTATGGTCTCTAATTAATATCTCTATTCTCATAGTTCATATAATTTCAAAATAATAATTTCAATTACTTCACCTACCTAGAAAGCATTCTATGTTGTAATGGTTTGATCTGTCAAACTTCTTATCATTGTTCGCTCTCACCTTCTTCTCTTCCACCTCCATCTGGGTCTTTTCCTCCTCTTCTTATGCTGTATCATTTAATATTTTTTTTCACATGAATATCTTACTATATATATATATATATATATATATATATATATATATGCAACCTCTAAATCACCAATCTTTCTTTAATTTATTAAATGGATTCTCTCTCACCTTTTTTTATCTTTTGTTCCATGAGTTTTCTCCTTTTCCTAAATATAAACTTTCTAATTCACTTTAGCTATTTATGCATTATTTTTTTATATAAATAATAATTGCTTTATTTTATAATAATATGACTTAAAAATAAATGACCTCTAACAATAAATGGTCATAATGATTTATTAATAATATTACTAATGTAAGGTTAATTACATTCTATCATTAAAAATGTTGAATAACACATTATTATTCAAACTAAAATTAAACAACTACAATGCAAATCCCTTAAGATTAGTTCCACATAATCATTAAACTATGTTAACACACACAATTTATATGTATAATAAAATATCTAAATGTTTGATAATCATAAAAAATGTAATAATTTTAACAATTTAACTATGCATATAACGAGTGACATTAATGTGGTTTGTGCAATGAGTTTAGGTATTCCTCTGTCATCCCCCAACACCTCCATCTATGTGATCCTCTCTAATGATGATCTCCCTCCATCATACTATGAGGGAATAATCTTTCCTGATCCAACCAATGACAAGTATGTAGTTAGTCCATAATATCATGACATGTCTATCATAAAATATTGTTAAAATAACAAGTCAAGAAGATCATAATATAAAGAATATACACTACAACTAACTCATAACAATATAATAATGTAATCAAAATAATATTTAATTATACCATAATAGCATATAACTCATACCTTAGGTAATAATAATGAAATCATTTTTCTAAATATAAATATCCATAGATAATCAAGTAAGCTAGCTTAGTGAAGAAATCAAGATGTGACACATGTTCATGACAATAAAAGGGATGGGTCCCTGAAACATTTATATAAAATAATAATTCAAAATTATCTCATAAAAATTTATGGAAATTGACTAAATCAATAAAATAAAATAAAAAAATATAAATTCAATTTAAGAACTATACCATATCATGCATGCTAATCATTTCAATAGGAGTAGAAGACATCACTAGAAGATTCTACATAGATAATTGTTTCATGAGTCAGTTATTTTTAAAAGTACATAAGACCAATTAAAAGACACACATCCATACATATACTTAAATATTACAATAACTTTGGTTTTCCTTCATGAGTTGTTGTGCCGATGAAATCTTAGTAGATAGACCTATAGTTTCTCCCGCCTGAATAGATGGTAATGTGTCTAATGTGATAATCAAATAAACAAATAAAATATCATTGTTATTCACTTAAATATATAGACATTAATATACATGTAAAATTAATCATAACATTAATTAAACCTTAAATCACCTTTGTGTGTGTGTGTATTAGTAACAATACACATGCTCATGTGGTGTAATAAATCTTACTGAGACATAAACAATATCATATGGATTATTGATCTTTTTACATATATTATTACATTTTAAATTGTATATATATTTACATTTAACAACTCTAATAATTTCTTACAATAATTAAAATATTAAAGATACTGAGGAAGTTGTATCCAAGCTGTCTAGATAAAATGTAATCCAATGTGTCTAGATAAAACATAGATGGATGAAACATAATGAGATTGATATCATATAGGTCCACAAAAATACCACCATGAGTGGACTACATGATATAATCCTCCTCTTCAAGTCTAGTGCATTTAGAATCATATGAGCTTCTGTAATGATCTCATTGAGTAGCAATGTTAGATGAAGCCTTGCATGTCCATTGTCACCAATAAGAATATGAGAAACCTTATCTTGTATGCTAAATTAAGTGTTAATAAGCACTTTAGGCATCCCTAAATGGGGAGGGTAGGATCTCAAAAACATATGGTTTGTCCATACCTATTCTCAAAAGTTGATTAGGTACATGACATACACCTATCCTATCCCACTCATTGCCCTTTCCTCTAGCCTTGAACTATGTCAAATTAAAATAGTTTTAAACTTCATTCAATGAAAACTCACAATACAATTTTCTTGAACAATACATCAAAGGTCATCAACCATTAGTCCCAAAAATTTTATTTGATTAAATCATAAGAGATCTAGTGGATTAAAATCCATTTGCTTGACACACATAGTAGCACACCAATTTTCCCATCATTGAATCGGATAAAAAGTTGGGCCTTGTTTATGTGTTTATCTCTAATAATGAGTACATATAATTTATTGAAATAGTATGCCTTACATCTATTGTTTAACTTACACCACTTATCAATTTGACTCGCTAATAAGTTAATGTCACCTAATAATGTTTGGAATATGTTTTCTAGATTAATTTTTTTGGGGTCATTTGCATGGGGATCTTATTTTAAATTATATGGTCTTCTAAATCCTTATGACTACCTTTGGGGCCTTGAGGAACTATAGGGGGATAGGAGGGTGAGGAGGGAAATGAGGGTTTCTTGGGTTAGAAGGGATATGAAGGTTTTGGGGATTATGAGGGAGAAAAGAGTTTTGTGTGTTAGGAGGGATATGAGGGTTAGGTTTTTATTCACTTTCACTTGGCACATTACCATATGCATGTGTTAAAAAAAACTAATTCAATAAAAATAAAATAAAATTAACTAATTTTGTTTCCAAATGCACTAGAATGTGTTTGCATACCTCTCTTTCAACATGCCCTTGTCAAATTCAGGTTACTAGAGTATTTTTTGCTTGTCATGGTGTCAATTTCATATTTCATCTTGTTGTCTCCTACTTTTATTTTATATTTTTGCCAAATGAATGGCATAAATGTTTTGTCTTTGATTATAAATCAACAAAGTTGTGTGTATAGTTCTATTGATTTATAACCACAAAAATGATTTAGGCTTGATGATCACCTAGCCTATGTCATAGAACCACTTATTCACTTTTAAAAACCATATACTCAAAACCATCTCCACCACTCCAAGAATGAATTTTAAATCCTCTTTTTGGTCTTCCATCTCCATGCACTTACCCTACTATAGGTGAAGGAAAATGTGCTCAAGAAAATTATTTGAAAAAAGACTATAAAAAATGTTGTCATGTAATAATCACTGGTGAATAAAGTGAGTTCAAAACCCTATAAAATCATAATATCACACCTTATACAGTGAAGTATACCATGAGATACAAGTGTGTAAACATAGATGTATAAAAACATATAAGATATGTAAAATACACATGATACACATTGTATGACTAAGATAAAGGCACTTTAATAATTTTCTATTTGAATATTTTTTATTTTTCATATTTGATATTCTATTTTCATATTGACATTTCACATGAACGCACACATGCGTGCAGACGCATGCACACATGCATGCATGTACGCACGCACGCATGCGCGCGCACACACACACACACACACACACACACACACACACACACACACACACACACACACACACACACACACACGCACGCACGCATGCACAAACACACACACACACACACACACACACACACACACACACACACACACACACACACACACACACACACACACACACACACACACACACACACACACACACACACACACACACACACAAAGTAGTAATGAAACAAAAGCTGGGTGGATGACTAATATAAATGTATATAAGAATCTATATTCTATTTATAGCATTGTAGTAAAAAATGTTTATATGTGATATACTAAGTGTCAATAAGGACCATGCATAAAGTAAATAAACCTTATAAATAGATAAGAGGATCATCATAAATGATGTGGCATAAATATAATAACTACATAAATTAAGTAGGGCATTAAATCATATATGTCAAAAATAGTGTGACTCTAAAGATATGGTAAGATACTCAAGTAGATGTCTAGCTATAATGAAAGTAACTTAAATAAGTCAAAGAAAATAAAAGTATACTAAAAAATATGTCATACGATGTATACCTTAAAGCCCAACATATGGTGTGTGTATTGTTGGTGAAAATGATGTGATGTAAAAATGGAATGTTAGAAGTGAGGGATACTTGGAAAACTAATAACACTTAGAAGTTATAAAAAAGAAACATGGAATTAACCCACCATGGTGGTGATGTAGGATTCATGTTTGGCTCACAAGAATGTATGATGGGAAAATGTGATCACAAATATAGTTATCAAATAAACTAAGAAAATATAAAAGATCATACCAGATTAAAAAAATTAATATAATTAGTTTTCCCACAAAGTATGTCGCAGGACAAAGGAGATATTTGTTTTTGAAAGTGGGATCAAACATATAGTTAGGGATCCTATGCAAGGAACTAAAAAAATAATACAACCTAGATCCAAGATGTAAAATAGTTAAGTCAAGTTAGATTAATGTGATGAGATAGTAACTAAAAGGTATCTATATGAAGATTTGTAACCAATATGAATTTAATTATGGGTATATTTGTATGCAAAAATAACATAGTCTAAGATAAACATCAGAATAAAATATCATACAACTTTATTATATCCATATAAACCAAAAAATGTGTGTGTGTGTGTGTGTGTGTGTGTACACACACACACATACACACACAAAAAGGATACGTACCTTGGGTTGAATTGCCAGTGCATCAATATCCCTTGGCTAAAGTGGTACAATATGAGTGATGTTGAATGTGAAGACTCAAATGGAAGGATGAATATATATGTATGTCTAAATACTCCAAAGACTAAAGTGTACTTATCCAAAGACTCCAAAGACAAAAATAATTTTTTCTTTGATTCCTCTTATTCTGCTAAAAGTTGGTTTTTGTGCCTTAGATGAGAATAATGGTGTTTGTTTCTTATAATAATGAGATCTTGGAGCCATATATATATGGATAAAACTCATATAAGTGACATATCAAATATTCCAATGTAATTGACCTATATCAATTTGATAGAATAATCTAAATAGAAAACAATATTATGCCTACCATACTGATATAGTATGGTAATGGAAAAAGCTATATCAAATAGGATGATATAGTTTAAAAGGGATATAGGTAGTAAAATTAAACTGCATTGACCATTTATGATATATTAGTAGATGCAAATGCCAAAATATAACTACCTCAGTCTTTATAGGGTTAGTAAGTAGAGATCCTAAAACTAGGTTCTAGAATATGTGGAATGGTGGGGAAAATACATCATAAGAGGCTAGATTGACTATATGTTAATAAAAATACTCTAAATAGGTATAATATATGATCAAATAATATAATATTATTAAAAAATATCATGATAATATCCTAACCCAAACCTTGTTTCATTTCATAGGAATATATCTCAGAAAGGAAGATGTGTCGATGAGTGTTGCAAAAGAAACTATCAATGACAAACAAATATATAAGTGTATATACCTTGTGATAAATCATTCCATGTATTTTGGGTCAAATCATCAACCAAAGTATGTCTTATCGTAAAATATATCATCATTATCGTCATCATCAATGTTTTGTTTTCATTGATATTTCTCATTAGTATTGATGTTAGTCAATTTTGAACTATCTTTAGGAGGTTATTTTTATTTTTAAATAGTGTCATTTCTTATAAAAGTTTAACAAGGAAGAATTATTTTTCCTTGGTCAATTATCTTTTGAATTTTATCTCTCAAAACAATGCATCTATTCATCGTATGACCTATTTTATCTAGATATGAACAAAATTATGTCTTTATAAGTTGTTGGCCTATGGTTTGAACTAAATTTTGTGCATAAAAGATAACTTGGTCTTGTTTGTTATTCCAATAATTCCATTAGGATAAATTATTTATTTTTGAAAAATAAGATTTGTTTTTCATAATGTCAAATTTTTTTTGTTGTTATTTCCTTTATTTTAGTAGTAGATGAAATATTGTGTTTTCTTATGAATTATAGGTTTATTTTACGCCATAGTACTTGATTTTTACATTTTTTGATGTCATTATTTCTTATTTGTCTTTATAAATGTCTCGTGTAAAACCACTGAGCGATTTGTTTGTTGATTGAACAACTTGTATTTAATTGATGTAATGGGAATATTGATAATATATATTATCCTTGACATTCTTGTTGAATCAATCAAATCATGTGACAATGAAATATAAAGATGTAATATTAAATTCACTCATTTAAGACATTCCTTCATACGTTGAATATTTTCATTTCTATTTTTAAGTAAACTATTATTCAAAAGAAAGACTTTTTTTAATGCGTCATTCAATCCATACAACTATAGGCAAAAAATAGAACCAAATAAAGAATCTTAAACCAAAATTATAGACCAAACAACATAAGCATCATCTAAGGATGGTTTTCAAAATAAACTATGGAAGTTAATGATAAATAAAGATGCAATTAGGGATAATCATGATCATCATCGTAAAAATGCATGGCTAATATATATTTATGCATACGGCTGTGATGATTTAGAATTTTTCTCATACTAGCTTTAAAAAAAATCGAAGTATAAAATACACATTTATTTTTCGTAAATTATCTATAACATGCATCATAATGATTATTCTATATGTAGGAATGGTTTCACTCTTGATAGGTTGACATAGCTGTGGAATCTTACTCTTGATGGAGGAGGTAGGTACATTCTTACTATTGATGATGAAGGCAGGCATATTAGATTGCATATGAGTAGTATTTAAACACTCATAATAAATCATAAAATAATTAAGATCATTAGTACAAATCACATCTCTTAGCTTTCGTATCATTTCATAAATGAATTTGAGATTTATAAAAATGCTTTCTTTGAAATATTTAAAAATGCATCCGTTAATATTTGTATCCTTTAAAATATAAATATTTAAATAAATATAAATTTGAAATTAAAAAAAAAATTGGAAACAAATGTTTAAAAAAAAAAAATCTCTCATATTTATTAAAACATTACAACTTAAAAAAACTTAACACATGGGTCTCCATAATTTATATTACCTATTAAAATTGTTTATTATTTTTTTCACAATACATATTAATTAAATGTAATGACCATCCAAACATAAAACAATTACATTTATTCTAGTCATATGTAAAACATAAAAAAATAGGTGACGGTTTAGATTTT
The DNA here is from genome assembly GCA_037957365.1 of Torreya grandis. Taxonomy (NCBI): domain Eukaryota; kingdom Viridiplantae; phylum Streptophyta; class Pinopsida; order Cupressales; family Taxaceae; genus Torreya; species Torreya grandis. The sequence goes on along the minus strand of JARHVA010005465.1, from coordinate 616,694 downwards.
TTTAATAGCACAAACTTCTGTTCAAATTTTAATGTGCACGGCCAAATAATATTTATATGTTAAATATTAAAATAAATATGTATTTAATTTAATTTTTCTTTTTAATGATAATTAAACTAAATTTTAAATTCATTTTACTTTGAAAAAATAGATTTTTTATTTTTATTTATTTTTTATTAATTTATACTTATCACCAGTAAAGAAATTTAAAATATATACAAATAATTAAATCGAACTATTATTTTTAGAAATTAATATGTTAAAAATAACTTTAAAGCAATAAAAAATAAAATTAATAAATATTAAAATAATATACAGTTAAAAAATATGATTTGATATAAAAATGTTTGAGTTAATAGATTTTAATTTTAATAAAATAAATCTATTTTTTATTGATAATTAAATTAAACTTCAAATTCGTAGGTATGTTGTATGTATATAAAGATAAATATTTGAGTTAATATTTACAAAAATTAATATTTTAAAAATAAAATCAGAATAATAAAAAATAAATTAAAAATTAAAGTAATTAATTAAAAATTAAAAATTAAATTCTTAGTTCACTTAATTAAAAAATATATCACTATTTTAAAAATATATAATACAATTTATTATATTTTTTAATAATTTGAAAAGTGTTTGATTTAAACTGACATCAAACTATATTACACCATATAAGTTAGCTTTTATTAACACTCCAGATTTAATAAAATAAATATGCATTTTACATTTATTTTTTTTATAATTATCAAATTAAACTTCAAATTCATTATATTATATTGGAAATATAGATACTTAAACTTTTTTTTCTAATTCATTTATGTATAATACAAGTTAAAATCAAAATAAAAAATTAAATTAAATTAATATTTTTTGAATTTTAAAATGACAAAAATAAAATCAAAATAACAAAATTAAAAAAAAGTTTCGTATTTGAGTCTCCTTTGTTATTGGTAATTGACTCCGTAAATGGTATTGTTTCTCATGAGTTTAAAAAGTTTTCCCAAATCAAAATAAAACTTATTACCCATTTAGAAAACAAAATTTAAAAATAATAAAATTTTAAAAATATAAATTTTAATCTCTAGCTCATTCAGGTATGTGTTATTATCTTTAGGATTCTCAAGAGTAATTCCATCATTGGTTTCCATTTTTATCATACAGTTTGATTTCCTTCTAATCTTATTGAATTGATAAAAGAGTTTTATTTCTTTCTCCTTCATTTAGGTAGCTACCTAACCTATGATTTTTGTTTCCGAAAACAATAATTTTAATTATACATGTCGTAAAGATTATAAGTTATTTCCTTTTCTACTTTAATGAGGACATTTGAGTTAAGGCCATTCATTTTTTCCTTTCTGTACAATCTCACTCCTAACTCAATTCATTTTTAGTTTTTGAGCAATCGCACTCCTAATTTCTAGTTTCTTATTTTATTAGATGATGTTTTGAAAGGATTCAATGTTCGCTTTCTCAATGTTGCTTTGAGGTTCTTAACCATTTGAGACAATTTAACATTTTAATGTCATACTATTGTTGGGAGAAACCCATTGCTTAGTAACCAAGTCTTCAGGGTCTATGTTATCCATCCCGTTTTCTATAATTTGAGTGGACATCTGATCGGTTGGATGTCTTATATTATGCCCAAAAGAATCCGGACATATAGGGCAGGGAGGGTGTTTCTTACCATCTAGTTCATCGACGAAAGAAACATGCCAATTTTTAATGATGAAATCCTTTCCTTTTTTATGATTGTTCAATGTGAACCAACCTTTATTGAGCTTTATATCCCGGAGATAAGATCTATTTACAAAGATATGGAAGTTGGGATTACTAATATCCCAAATTTGGCATCCTTTATTGTACGAGAAGTTAATCCTTGCATGGAAGTCTCCTCCAATCATCCGTGCGGATTTCGACTCAGAGTTGAGTTTGAAAGCTAACTGTTTCCATGTATATTATTTCTCACCGGGATTCCTAGAGCTATGAAGGTTAATCAGATTATAGAAATGAGAGTTGAGACTTGCATATTTTCAAGTGAGTCATTACTTTTCAAACTAAAATTTTTACAGATGAGTTGTATGAGGGCTATAAAATAAATATAATCCTATTTACATGTCTACAACATCACTTCCATAAGGATATATTTTCAAACTGATGGAGAGTTCATTCGTATGAGCAGAGAAATGATCGAGTTTGGTTTTTTTAATGATGAGGACATCAAAATTATTAGAATTTATTAATTTAATTAGAATTTTTCTTTTCAATGGTGCTTTAAGACACCTTATATTCCAAATATAAGATTTTCATTGAGTAGGTTAAATTCACTTGTAGATCAAAAAGGCGGCGTCTTCCATTTATATATCCAAAACCTCATCTTTATCTTAACAGTAGCTCACATTTTTTGTCTTTATTTTTGATATAAATGTTGTTTTTAGTTTAGTTTTGTATTTATATGATAAAGGGCCCTGTGTTGTTGATCCTTAGTTTTATGTTGGGAGTCATTATGTATATTTTCGTGGTCGTTATCAAATTCGTATTCTTGTGTGGTATCCTTGCTATTTATAGTATTATTTCATGTAAAAAATTAACAAATTCGTATTCTTGTGTGGTATCCTTGCTATTTATAGTATTATTTCATGTAAAAAATTAAGTTTATAACATTAATTCTCTCTTCTTTGAAGTTATGAGTATCACTAAGTCTTTTTCTTTTGATGTTATGAGTATCATATAGTTAACAATTTTGTTTCCCTTAATAATTTAATGTATATTTATTTTATATTTATTTATATTAAGGTTATTAATTTTGGGTTTCATAAATCCATGAATAACTTTGTTTATGATAATAAGGGTCTTCTGTTGAGTGATATATTTCTTGAAAGAATGGAATTATCTGATGATATTCATATGTTCATGAAACTTTACGCTTCTAAATATGATATTTAGAGGCTATCATAGTCTAAATATAAATAATATTTTTTTTGAAAGATTTTTTATTAGATTTAATTTCACATTTTATAACTATACTTATTTCATAAAAACATAGATGTTGTAATTCATAACAATAAAATGCTCACTATTTTATAGGGAGAAACATATATACTAACTGCAATTGACCATACACAAATTGATGAAGTCAAAATTGATTATATAGAAAGTCAAAAAAAAAATAACAAAGAATATAACTCTAAAAAAATATTCTAGTTGAGTGAACTCCTAGAAATTACAATACACATGATGGCTTCGTGAATGGCGTAGATGGAATTTTCCAATATTACATAAGCACATCCCTTGACATTGTATGGATATAGATCCATAATGCCAACATAGGCAAATTACAATGAGAAACAATGAAATGTTCATACACTATATAAATTGACAAATCATGAACTCTTATAATAAGAGTTACAAAAGTATTAAATGGAAAGAATAAAAAAATAATGCAAGAGCAATTCCCTATAAAAGTAACATGTGCAAGGATAGTTCATAGCTCATAAGGGTTAGGTATGAATGTCTTATATCTCAAACCCCATGGAATAAACCACCATTGTCTTATTTATACTATGTTATCTTGAGTGAAAAACATGGAGTTGTTGTACCTTATAGAAAGACTAACTGACCAAAACATCGTAGTCTTAAATGAAGGGTAAATTGAAATGCAGAGGCTTCTAAACACTGCATAATGAAATTTTGTATATTATTTTACCAAGAATACCTCTAATTATTTCACCATATGCTCTTTAAACACTATCATCTTATGAATTCACTTCAAAAATATATTACACGATTACTAGCTCATAGAAGCTATTGTTTCATCCCTAGAAGTAACTTAAACAACAATAAGTCCAAAGAGCAAAATGCTCACATAGAACTTCAATTGATTTGATTTAATTAATATTCATGGTATCTTGACATGTTTTAATAAAATGTATTCACATTAAATCATTCAAGCATTTACAATAAAGAACATAGAAAAAATCATAATTGACTTGATTTTTCTAAATACATCAATATGAATGCCATATATCTATGTAGTGCCAAGAGCCCCTATTGCAAACCTTTTAACATTCATACAAAATTTCACTTCAACTCTATAACCAAACATGAAAAACATTATAGTCAGTGATTTCAACATTGACATGGAACAAAATTAAATTATGAAACAACATTTGCACTACTTCATGACAGATCAGAATTTGTTTTTACTCCCAAGTGCAAAAATAATAGAGGCACGTACCACAATAACCCACTTCTAGGTAAATATCAATAATGAAAAAATATAATTGACTTTGTTTCATGCATATGCGATTGACCACAACACAATTACATTTACCTTCAACATTTAGGACTAAAAAAATTAGCTTATATCCATACATATTGCCAATCAAACTCAAAAATGAAATAATAAGATAAACCCAACATCTCATTAAAACACAATTTACATAAAGCAAATTTACATTGACAATGCATAATCATAGAATGCGTAACTTATGTTTTATTTACATGAACTTATAGTTCAAGTCATCAAAGGTAGAACCAAAAACTAAAGGTACCTACAAAAAATGACACAACCATGCCAAAAAATTTAAGCATCTACAATTTCATTATTATAGTCATATTTTTCTCTTAAACATAAAATACATATACTTTCAATATCGCTTGTAATTTTACTAACATGGATTTATCTATTGAGGAACTAGATGCAACCAAGCAAGAAAAAAGGTATGCATTTACAATTTCATTTGTTAGCAAAGGTAGATCTCAAGAATACTCAAGTACAACAAAACACGCTCCAGTCTTTAATACATGCATTTGGTATCCCATTTGTTTTATTTTTAAGATGTCTAATTTTAGATATTCACTCTCAAATTTGTAATTTCTAATTCAACAATTATTTTTTGTAATTTGAAGTTCTGACTACCTTTCATCATTTTCAATGCTATCAAATCATTATGGTAATTTTTATTGTGAAATTATTTATTAAAATCATCTTTAAATTTCTATTATAATATTTTAATATCAATTTTCACAATAAAATTTATGCTTTCAATTTTATGTTGACAATTTCTACTTTAAATTTTTCAACTAAAAATTCATGCTATTTGGTTATGTTAGATTTGATTCCATGCTCTTGTCTTGATGCAATCCTTGTGAACTATAAGTTCCCTTCATATTTCTGGGTTAGTTCTTGTAAAAAAAACAACATTTTGGTTCGCATGCAGGATTAGCATGCTTTGGAGGATAAAATTCAAACCATATGAACTTTTATTCATCTATAATAGAAGAATTGTAGTGTCCTCTTCATATACTCATTAAATAAATTGAGAATTGTCCTTTGTTATCATACCTATATGATTCTCATCATCCTAACCACAATATACCCTACACTCTTTAGCTATTTATCCACATGTCCCATTGCAAAGATATTTGTTGATATTATGGTAAGTAATTAATGAGAATAACAAATCTACTCAAAATCCAATACCCAAAACATAAAGAGAGTGGAAGATCGAATCAATAACCAAACTAAGAAGGCCATTACAATAGAAACTTGTATTGTTCAAGGAACATTAAAAGTGATCAAACGATGTTGAGATCAGACCTAGTCACATCATTTTTATAAAAAATGGATCTTTGAATAAATAAAAAATCTATTTCAATTAAAGTCTACAAGTAAAAACCATTTTCCATTGGAGGCAATGGGAAAGTGATTATGAAGTATGATTTATTCTACTTTATACATGTATATGTATGATGATGAGTTTGAATTTGCATTAATGTTTCATTAGGCAATGATAAATCATAAGATATGCATTTTATCACTAATGATCCAATTTCATCATTTAAATATTGGTCATAGATCATTACATTGTGTATCCGCAACATGAAGTGAATGTGTTTGTTTTCACTATTTTGAAATTCTGTCATGAAAAAGTAGTAGATAATGTCACCAAGTAATTATTTATTTTACAACATCATCTTCTTAAATACATTTATTTTGTGATTGAAGTCATGATTGGAAATTACTAGATTCTTTCTTTTCATCGTATCAATATCATTTGAGAATATATCCTTGTTATGTTGGACTATTTTTGTGTTATATATATTTTATAATTCATCATAAAGTGGCTTAAAAATGTGATCTACACTTGTTAGCATCTTATAAAATGTGGGTGGCCCTGATTACCTTATCATTGTGAAGATGTTTTTCTTTGTTTTTTATAAATAATGAGGGGAAATTTAAATGTTTAAAGCATCAAAATCCTATTGGAGATTTCAAAATATTTTCTAAAATTTCATTCTTTTAAGGTCTCTCTCATATTATGTTTTCCAATTTATCTCACCTTTTCTTAAACATATCCATCCATAACTTGAAACTTATTGTATGATAATTATAATCACTTGGAAAAAAAGATTTGTTATATGAATTTCAATGTGATTGTCTTGATGTAAGAGTTCCCACATTAAATATTTTTTTGGTATTAAAGAGTTTTCATAACATCATTTGGGTGGGAACAAATGTAGTATAGACATGGGAAGTTCATTTCTTTTGAGTACATGTCCTGTAAAATACCCAATGGCTTGTTGATTTTTTTTTATAAATATAAAAAATCACAATCTTATTGATCTTTTGTTACATAATATGTGTGATATAATGAGACTCATGTTCATTTCTATTTTTATCACTTATGCCGAAACATACATAGGAATGAATTTGATCATAGTTACTCATGTGACTGAGTAGGTTGCTGTAACTGATAATGTTGCATTAACCTGTCGTGAGATAAATTCATTCTAGTTAACATCTCAGTAATTTTGTATTTAAAAATGTAGACATAATATAAATAATCATCTTCTTATTATCCATGTGATATTTATTAATTTTTAAAAAATAAAAATTATTTTCATGTCTTTTTCATTATATTATATATTTTTTAAAATTTAAATCATGTTTGTTTATAACAATATCATTGACACATTGTAAAATAAATATTTATTATTTCACTTTGATTGAATTTAATGTCTAATTTTAAATTATATAAGCCCAAAAATTAGAGAACATGCCCCTCAAAATTGATGACATAAACAAATGTAGAAATGGATAAGCTTTTGACGAAGACATTATTTTTGTATACAAGTCAGTGCTTGATAGGAAAAAGGCAAAATAACACATATGAATTTACATGAAAAATGAAAAAGGTGAAATTAAAATAACACTATATGTAGCTAACACATGGATTAAAAATGTGAAAGAAACCTTCTACCATAAAATTTAATATCTGTCAAATAACTATCAATTACTCCAAAAATGATAATAGTAGAGGTGATTTAGAATTCATACTACTAGTAATAATAACACAACAATAGAGCACATTGATAATTTTACTTTCATTTTATGTTCATTTCTAACTCCATAATACACTAGTTTCTAAGCCAGATGGAGCACTATGCAATTCCTACAATAACAACCAACTATGTATATGTATATAAAATAGACAATCAGCTTACCATGGACATAACATATGGTAAATAGATAAATCACACATCACATGTAATTGAATATTCAAATACTATAATTCTATTTCAGAAAACACATTGTAACCTCACCTTTAAAAAAATCATTTTATTTTCTTCAAATAATAGTTGTATTTGTTCCACACACTCATACATGAGTACAATGAAATAGAAATCAAAATAATAATTTCTTATTGAAAAACCTCATAAAATAGACCCAAATAGAAGACAAAACACTACAAGGCAACCAATACACAATTATCACTTTTGTCAATGCCAAAAAGCTTTCTAGTCCGTACAAGCCCTCCTCAACAAAATAATCAAGGTACATTTTATTATATTTACTTTTATATTGTAATTGGTTGTTTGTAGGTGTGATATTAGATTAGGTGGATATCCTATTTCATATAAATTTTTAGTTTCAGTTCTTCCTCAATATAAATCATTTTGCATTATTACTAAAATCCATATTTTGAAGGCATGTAATGTACTTATCTTCTCTGATGCTTGAGAACATTTATAATATATTTAGATACTTATTAATTGGGTAGATAATGAAAATATAAAACACACCATTGACATATATTTAGGTTCATGGTAAGCTATTAATTTTAAAGTCATATTCAACACAATTTAAACCTATTTGAATAAATTATAATCTAGTGATGGACTAATTTCATCCCATGCAAGAATCCACAATGCACTACAACAATTACAAGAAATAATGTCCATACTTCTACTCACACTAGGGAAAATTTTAGTATTTTATACTAAAAAAAATGGTATGGTAGAGTAAATCTTTTTTTTAGCCATGGAGAATCAATAAAGAAGGTGAATAATCATGAAGGCAAAATGGATGCCATAGGCAGTGTATGTTTTCCATGGTATGTTTATTACTATACTTTTATTATTCAAACTTCATATGATAAATTGCAAAAAAATAGGTGATTGAACACATGCTTCAAATGATTGTTTTAAATTTATAAATGATCATACAAAATTTTTAATTAATAATCTAGAAATGACTTTAAATGATTGTCAAGCAAATTTAGATTATCATCTAGTGTTTTCAAATGATCATATGGATTGCTCCTCAGATGATTGTCTAGCATCTTTAGAGGATTATTTGGATACCACCTCAAATGATTATTTGGAATTTTTAGATGATCATTTGTTTACCCTAAGTGAACATTTTGTTATTCTAGACAACTATCTAGTGTTTTTATATGATTATCTAGATGCATCCTCAAATGATTATTTCATGTCTCTAAATAATCATCTTGATTGTAGCTTAGACCATCATCTAACATATTTGGATAATCATAAGGTCATTCTAGGTGATTATATTATTATTATCCAAGATGATATTTTGGATGTTATTTCAAATAGTCACTGATTGACTTTAGGCAATTATTTGGTATCCATGGATAGCCATCTAGTTTCTCTAGATGTTTATCAAGAAATATTGGGTAATCATCTTAGTATTCAAGGTGATAATGTATTTTTTTGCTTGAACACTCACAATTAATCCTTATAACCATAAACATTATTTTTAACCAATTACGTTATGGATAGGTTTGCCTATATATAAGAGCCCTTACCCTCATTTTTTATTTTTCATTATTTTTATTCTCTAACCTAACTTTTTAAGACTCTGTGACAACCATCCCTTATACTCTACACTTCCAACTTCCACCAAGCCTCCCGTGTGCAACCCTATAATATTGTATGCTGGACTAGGCCCCTCTAGTGAATTGAAACCCAATTTAAAGAATATAATGTGCACTATCATCTTGGATATTTAGACACATGATCATAATGGAATAGTAAATGTTGTTTCAAGGGGATTTTTCACATGCCACAATATGATGTATATAGTCAATTTACTACTCATTTATTTTATTCATTCAACACCACATCAAAAATATTTGATATCACTATCAACAACCGTTATCTTTCCTTTTTAATTGCACTTGAAGACATCAATATATTGATAGGGGTTCTTCATAGGAATTTCAACCCTATCAATACAAAGATCCAACTAACAAATGTTAAAAAAAAACCTAGAATCCCACTATGCCCTATAGCTAGATGGAAAGTGCCATGATTAATACTTTCAAGTTTAAAACTTCAATAATGATTTTAAAGGTTATTTAATAAAAACAAAAACAACAAAAATAATACTATGTTCTTCTATTTACACTCCCAAACATTAAAAGAAAAGGGTGATAAAAACTAAATATGTTACAAATCCATTTCTACTCTCCAAGATTGAGCATTTCCAATCAATATTAACTCTACTAGGAAAACTATCAAACATACCTTTTTGGGATATGGTGTATATCCTAGGTACACGTAGTTGATAAAAAATTGATGTCATACCCATGTTTATAAAATAATTAAGGATGATTTGATTATGGATTCTGAAAATTAAAATCCTTTATTTTCTTGTATCCACTACATTCTTGCACTATATAATCAGACATTTTACTATTTTCAGGGAATAGAGATTATTAATACTCTTCATCAATAAATGGGTGTCCACATACTCTCCCTTTCCATTTAGGATGTCATTTCACAATCCACTATTATAATTCTTTAAAACTATTATATGACATCTTGTATTCAAATATTAATTTTTTATGCTATATAAAAAATTATCTCAATCAATTGTTCAAAGGAAATAAAAAATAAACGGTCATCAACTAGCTGAGGCATCTTCTAAAATAGATAAGCAAGAATCATCGCATGTCCCACCACTAACAAGAAACTATGTGAGGAGTTCAATTGTTCCTCCCCCACAATTCAAAGATAAAGATTAGTCTCATGTTTTAGGTATGAATTTTCAAAATTTTATTTATTACTTATTATTTCATTAGAAAAAATTAATAATTTTATAATCATATTATTTTAATCTTTTATAATGACTATTAGTATTTTTAAAAATACCCCAAACTTCACATCCACTAGTTCTACTGAGTTATCAGTTTCAAATACCAACAATGTCTTTTTAAAATCAATATATATATTGATTTTACTTGGTATATAATGATTTATTTTTTATGCATGTCCTAATGCATTACATTTTTAACTAATTTATAGTGTCAAATCCCACTCAAACTAATTTTTCTCCACCACCACCACCACTCAACCCACCCTACACTACACCACATGGGGGTACTATTTAATGTATCTTTTAGTAAGTGGTGGAAGCTATAAAACTATATATTTCATAACATCACAATTTCCTACATTTTCTTTGAGTGGCATTCAGGTTGTATTTGGAACTACATATCTTTAGTATATAGAACTTGAAGATGATTTACTAGGAATTGATACTAACATGAACATGAAATTTTTTAATCCACATATAGTGATACAAGGTAGTCAGCCAAACATCACTGATGATTTTCTTTAAAGTTCTATTATGCCCTCTCTAGATAAGGGAGCTTCCTTTGAATAAATTGATGTAGTTCCCAAATGTGATGATCATATTAATTTTTTTCCCTCCCAATACTTTGTTGGTTGAGGATACTAAATAATTAATTAATTATATTATTTTAATGTAACTTGAGGAATCGAAATTGTGGGAGTATCAGGCCAAGGTTTTAATTTAATAAATCAATGCCCATTTCCATAATCACTCCCAATATGATCAATTATTTTTACTCATTGAAAATGAGCTAGCCAAAATTATTATCTGATGAACAAGGAAACTTATGGAACTATTAATGTGAGTAATAATTTTAATGATATAATTATGTATATAATGTTAAACAATATATAAAATTTAAATGCAGAGGCCCAAGATTATTTCAATAAATTGAAGATAAATGAAGGCTATGCATCGATTATTGAGGCAGAAAAAGTTGTAAGTGTTGCTCTTTATTTAGAATTTTAAACTTATTTATATAATTTTTAAATAATTATTATTCCTTTCCATTTACAATCAATGTACACAAATTTAAACAATGAAGTTATTATCCTCAAGATGCATTTTGAGAATGCACATAAAATTTTAGCTTTATCTATTCCACTGATTGAATGGCTTGTAATAATGAACAAGTAAAATAATACTTTACAAATAATCATTAAGGAATATGACATGGAATAGAAAATTTTGTTCAAAAATAAATTTGATGTGGAAACTAGCTTGCTTTTAGCTGGAGATGTGGGTTGAGATGAATGTGCAACCCTTGAAAATATCAATACAATAATTAAGGATCTTATCGAGTCAAGGATCCTTAAATAAATAGAAATCCAAATAGGAGTAAGTTTCATTCAGGGGATGAAAGATAACCCAAAATAATGAGACAATCATTATTGGATTTGGTAAAGATATTTAGTTTTTTAAATATGGGAAAAGCTTTTATAATTTTATTAATTGTGAGACATTAATTTTTGGAAAAAATGTTTAGTTTTTTAAATATGGGACATGTTTTTATAATATGAGGTAACCATCATTGATAAAATTATTTAGTATTTAATTTTTTAAATATGGGATATGTTTTTTAAATATGGACCAGTAATTTTTAGCTATTATATTCTTTATATCTTTAAAGATATATTTAAAATTGAATATTTTTTATTTGGGTAAGGATCATTAATTCAATTTAATATTACGAGTTCTATTTTATATAGATGGGATGTATTTATGCATGATTATTTTGTTTGATTTAAGGTATATAGTGTGAAAATATTGGAAATGTAGACGTTCACCTTGCATTGAAGGGTATGATAACATTTAAGAATATGAGGATGCATAGATTTTTTATTTACACCACATATTTTTTGTGGAAAAAATATACACTATATGTGGTTATATGCAAAAATTTGGGGGACCAAAAATTAGACATAATTATGCTTCCCACCCCCAAAAACTATTCCACATATGCAGTTATTAGAATCGCCTACGTGATTCTTGAACATAGCTTTGGTGGTTAATGAAGTTAAATCGTGTAGGCATAAAAATAACATATGAATAAAAAATGTGTATATGTAAAAACCTTTTACGTGGTTTTTATACAATTAAAAAAAAAAAAAAAAGAATGTGAAGGCCAGATCATTTGGCATTTCACACAACAGAAACTATGAGTAAGAGAAGAAATACCAAACCTATATTTTGGAGCAATAAGTTTGAGCAAATAAAATTTCAGATTTTTGAGCCACCCACCCTTAGATTCAATAATACCATACCTAAGTAGAGTAATCCAACATGTTTTATTACAATTAGACACTATTTTTTTAGAAATTTGTTGTATTTTGCTTGATTTTATTTTTATTTTTATGCTTATTAGTGCATACATATTCATGTGCAATGGCTAATGTGCCAATCCATGAACTTGAAAAGCCTCATATCCCTCCTAAACCTCTAATATATCTTCACATGCAAAACTCTCCTTATCCTCCTCCCTAAAGAAACCCTCATAGTTGTACTATAGTTTTGTAGGCCCCCCAAGGTAGTCAAGAGGATTTAGCAAGCCATATAGTAGAAAATAAGATAAAAATTGAAAATCTCATTAGGTCATTAAGGGATAAACACTCAAATAACCCTCACCAAATTTTCCTGGTAAACACACTACATATATTACTAGATAAAGTTCAGTCATTAACAAGTCAAATTAATACATGGGATGACTAAATAAAAAGATGTATGACATACTATTATAAAAAACTATTAACAGTTATTTTTAATGATAAAAACATATACAAAGACAAAACCTATACCCTATTCATTGATGGTAACATTGGTGCACGACTTGATGTGATAACCAAACATATTCCAATCCATTGGTGCACTCATGATTTGCTCAAATAATTTTTTTGGATTGATGGTGGATGGTCTTTGATCACCAACCTTGAAACAATGATGAGGTCTCATTCTATTTTATAATAAAATTGTATTGTGAGTTTATGTTGAATAAAACCCCAAATTATTTTGATTTCTTAGAGTTCCACAGTAGGTAAAATAGATTTACATAGGATATACTAGGGGTACAATGTGCAACTAATCAACTAGTGAGAGAAATGATGATACATCACATCCTATTAATACAATACCCTCTACAGTCAAGGATACCATGCACTTAAGGCACTTATTGACACCCTCATCGAACATGAGAGCTAGGTTTCTCATACTCCTTTTGGGGAGGGTGGATGTGTTGAGGCTTTGTTTATCACTACTACACAATGAGATCACTTATCAAAATCATGTGGTACTGCATGCACTGAACTTGATGAGGATAAGGAGGATTTCATGGAATCCACATATAGTGGTTTATCTATGGGTATAAATGATATCAATCTTTCTATGTTTATTTATAGAAATTCCATATAGTCACCTTACCTAACACTTCCTAATTATGTTTAATAATTTACTTATTACAAAAAAATTATCAGACTTGTTAAATTAAAAAATATTATAAAATTTAAAATATGATTTCATGTAAATGAATTATTTTTATGTTGTAGTAGGTTTGTAGAGTCCAAAAAAGCACATGTGTTGCTCAAAGTGCATCTGAATTTTATACTTATATAGAGGTAATTTGTAATAATTAATTAATTTTGTTGTTTAATGTACATGTACGTGTGTGTGTGTGTGTGTGTGTGTGTGTGTGTGTGTGTGTGAATTTTGAAGTGACTAACAATCACATTTTTTTTGTTCAGTTGATGACCACAAAATAAACTCCATTATCTATTATCAAGGGAATAAATGCACGTGTTTCTACTATGATTTCAACTAAAAAACTACTCTTTGAGGTTCATGATCTAATTATATATTACATAATCTTTAATATAAATATGGATGTGTGTTTTGTAATTGTCCTCTCTTTTTGTGTAAGTATTTGACACACAAAATAATTATATGCGTAGACTCCTCTAGTAGTGTCTTTTGGTCCTATTTAAATATTAAATAATTTTCAATGCATTATGTCAACTTAATATGTTGTGTAAATAGGGTTTGTGTCTACAAGTTGGCTGGATTGGCATAATCGATCCAAATTTTTGCTCCTTGACCTAATTTATCTGATTAATGGCATGAAAACTTGATTTTAGGTCTGTGTCAACTAATAATCCCCTCCATTTCATATTTTATAATATCAAATTGATTAAATTAGGTGATAATCAATCGTAGGTATGAATCTGATATACCACTTGTTATAAGTAGGATTCTAAGTAAATCTATATTAAATAATATATAAGTGTGTTCTAGGAGGAGATGGAATGGTGTAACAAGTATAATCAAAAAGTTTTTTTCATTAAGTACAATATATTTTGAAGGAAGACAAAAATACCTTACTCATATTTCTTATTATCTTCGTAAATTTGTTTGGAAATGGGTTGAGTATGGTAAAACTATTTGATTTCCTAGTGCCACATTCTATTTTCAACCTACCAAGGCTTCCTATTATGAAAGTATGTCGAAGCTACTTCTTTCCATTGATACCTTCTTGTTCAATCCTGATCCCACTCTCATGCTTATAATACTCATTTAAATAGCAAAAAATTGCTCTCACAAGATTAGACCTCTAATCTTCCACCTTACCCAACTACTTTCCCTTGTTGGCTAAAATGACTATGACTAACAACTACACTCTATTATATACCTATCTCACTTGGGGTTAAGGCTTCTTTGGAAATACATTTTTGCCATATATACTCTCATAGTCTAACCATTTATATGGACCAAACACAAGTTATGGGAATTTTGGTACAAAATGACACTAACCAAGAGGGATGATGGCCTTATCTTACTCATGAAGTCAGTTAGAAATTTGAATGAGATAAGAAATAGTTTTATCATCCCTCTCAACATGTGTTAACTTGGTCTTATGATTTCCTTTTAGAGAGTTGGCATAGGATATGTGTCATTTTCCCTTTAAATTTTACCTACCCTCCTTGATTGATGTATTGCACACCTACATAGCTACCTCTACCACATTGATGTTAGGAATTGTTCCAAAGTCTTAATGTTAGGTTAGATTTTTGGTACGTAATTAATAATTATTGTAAATGGGGCATGCATCTTTTAGTAAAGACACCCCCATAAAATAAACTTACTTAGTTTAATTATTAGGTAGTTTTAATGTTTTATATTTATTAATTAGAATTACTTTACGGGTTGTTTTCCCATATTTAGTTGGTTATAGGATTAGCTATTTTTACCAATCACTGGTAAAAACTATATAAATACATGTTTGCATTGTAAAAGGGTTAACGGAGTAAAACCACCCTTATGTACTTGATTTTTTGAAATTAATAAAATACCTGTGCACTCGCACTAAGTGGGGACAAGGTTCAACCTATTTTGGTTTTGGAGTTATCAGGGGTATCAGAGCATGGTTATTTTGGAAGCTTGGTGAATTTGAAGGAGCAAGGTGAAAAATCAATTCACATGTTTATTTTTGACATGAAATAAGGTATGCCATATAAAATGATTTTTTTTATTGGTTTAAATGTTTTAAAAATTATTAAATTATTTTAATTTTTCAAATATTATTCACATTTAAACCTGTATTTTCCATATACCATAGTCTGGTCCTTTTTGATCATTCATACTCCATTTTCCTGTGTTCAACCTCCTCATCTGGCATAAAAATGAATTTTAAGCATTTTAATGTTATTAAATTCATTGTTTTTTGGCCAAAACTAGATTTGTACGGCCTATTTATTTGAGAAAAACATCTGAAAGTTTTCATTCATGGCTGCCATTGTGATTTGCATTCATTTCAACGCTTTTTAAATCCAAAACATCTACAAATCTTGATCAAATGGCATTAAAACATCTATTTTTGCATTTTAAATGAAAAATCTAGAAAAATCTGAGTTGTATGGCCTGTTGTATGGCCTTCCAATGCCCAAGTTTCATTTTCAACTCATTCCCTGCAAAAAAAAATTTAAAAATCAGCCAAAACTTAGTCAAAAACAATTTTATCCTCCCTGTACGGATTTGTATAGCCTGTAGGAAAGAGAGCAGGTGTAGGAAAACATCCAGGAGCAGCCATGGCATCCCAAGGAAGAATGGTGTAGTATAAAATTTAGAAATTTTTTTTTTGATTTTTCTAAAGTTTTGTTTCAAATATTTGCTATGGCTGGGTCCCATGGGAGAAGCTGGGAAGAGAAGGCTGTAAAAGGGGAAAAAGAATTTGTATTTACTTACTCACATTTCACATGTAATTTTTTTTATATTCCCTCATACACGAAAATTTGGTGTAAGTAGAAATTTCTATGTGTAGTGTTCTGCAAATGCTCTTAGAGCAATTGGTTAAGCTTATTTTGTTAGAAGCTTGCAAAGGAGGAAGTCAAGGATTCAAATCCCTTCTTTTTGGAGAAATTTATTTTTGCTTTGTAATATATTTTTTTAAAAAGGAATTTTATCTTTTTTAAATCATAATATTGTAAAACACATACTTATTGTATTGTGTTATTTAAATTTTTGGAAAAGGGGTGAAATTCAATCATATTTATTTTGCATTATTGTGGTGAGATAAGGGTGTAATTGGTGGAATAAGGTTGTAATTTGATAAAATAAGGGTGTAATAATTAATTTTTGGTATGTTTAAATGCCAAACCCATCAGAAATACTTATTTTTTCTTTTACGCTCTATGCGGAGGTTAAGTGCAAAACCCCATAGAAGCAGTGTCCTATGTAGTGAGTGTGATATTTGTTTCATTTCTTTTGTATTTTCTTGCACATTTCTCTACTACACTTACTTTCATTTCAAAATGTCAAAAATTCAAAACTTGCTTTCAGATGGTGATAGATTAACAATTTCCAATTATTCAGATTAGAAACGATTGATGGAGGCTTCACTAGTTTTTAATGAGTTATGTGATATTGTTAAGAATGAAAATCCCACATTGCCAACAAAGCAGGCTAAATTAGATATTTTCAATTTGCATGATTCTACTGCCTTAGCTCTCATTAAATGTTGTTGTACTTGTGATACGTATGTTCATATTGAAAATTCTCCTCATAGTTCCACTGAATGGAAAACATTGTTATATTTGTATGATAAGAAACCTAAGCATACGAAGATAGATATTCATATGCAGTTGTTTAATTTGTCATTAGATGAATATGGGGATATGGGAGAATATATGTCTAAGTTGAAAAATATCACTACTGAGTACACTAAGGCTGGTTTTGGAAAACTAGATGATGACCTCATAGTTATTGCTGCTTTGAAAAGAATACCAGGGTCCTATAGGAATTTTTTTGAAATGTTGCATGTCTCTGACAAGATCACAGGCATCACCTTTGATAAGTTGGCTGAGTTGCTCCTCCAACATGACATCTCTCTACCCAAGAAATCTAATAAAATCAAAGAAGCCCATGTTTTAGAGTCAAAGCGTAATTCATCTTCGTTTGGGCATCAAAACAATAGAGGAAATAGTTCTAGAGGGGGTCAAGGTTATAGAGGAGGCAGATATCAAAATAGATGTAGGGGTCATTCAAATAATCAACAATCTAATCAATCACATTCACATGAAATAAGTGATCGAGGACATGATCACAATTCATATAGGGGCAGAGGTCGAGGTAGATCAGACATTCAGTGTCATAGATGTGGAAAATTTGGTCACATTGCCTCACAATGTAGGATTCCTATTGATAAAATTCAAAGGCCACAAAAAGTGACTAAGACTAAATCTACTCAATATGCCAATCATGACTATGATGAATCTTGTAATGTTGCCCATGAATCTGCATTCACTACTTTGGGGTACATTGATTATATTAAATATGAGGCTAGAGATGAGCTCATAGATGTATGGGTTTTAGACACAGGAGCAACCAAACACATGACATTTAGGAGAGATTTCTTTTGGTCTTATAAGGAAGCTTCTCTCTCTCTCGTTGCCTTAGCAAATAAGTCTATGCATACACCACTAGGACTTGGTTCTATTTGAATTCTTCTTCCTAATGGGTCTATAAAATACTTAGAGGATGTTTGGTATGTTCCCACATTGAAGAAACACTTACTTTCTTTGGTAAATATTCGAAAGAAAGGTTATCAAATTGTGATTGAAAATGGGCTCATTTACATCAATTCAGTGAAGGATGATTATAAAACAATCTATACAGGATATGAAGATGGAAAATTGGTTAGATTGCATTGTAAGCTGCTTCCTCCCAATATAGAACTTGCAGTAGTTATTGACATAGGTATAGGTAATATGTCTACACAGAGATTATGGCATCTCCGCTATGGACATTTGAATATCCACTCTTTAGTGGATTTGCATAGATATGGTATGGTGAATGGGTTGCCCACTTTTCACAAAGATAGTATTCTTTGTGAGTCATGTGTTTTGGGTAAACAAAATTAGGAAAAATTTCCTAAACAGTCATCTTGGAGAGGTAACAGATGTTTACAGTTAGTTCATAGTGATGTATGTGACATGAAAAAGTCGTCCATTGGTGGGTGTAGATACTTTGTCTTGTTTATTGATGAATTTGCTAGGATGACTTGGGTATTCTTTATGAAACATAAATCTGAAGTTTTCTCTAAGTTTGTTGATTGGTTACACTTAGTCAAAAAATAAACAGGTTCACATTTGGCCACTCTTCGTTTAGATAATGGAGGTGAGTATACCTCAAATGAATTTTTAGACTATTGTTGAGAACATGGAATTCATAAAAAATATAGTAATGCTTATACTCCACCACAAAATGGAGTATCTGAATGAATGAATAGAACTTTAGAGGGCACAACACGTGCCCTGTTCTATTACAAACAGCTTGATGATAAATTTAGGACCGAAGCTATTGGTACTGTAGTGTATTTGAGAAACAGGTCCCCCATAGTTGCACTTTTGGGACAAACTCCATATGAGGCATGGTATGGGTTTAAACCCAAAGTTAAACACTTGAAATTTTTTGGATGTGTTTGTTTTGCTTTGGTTCCTATTAAACATAGAACTAAGTTGGAACCACGAAGGTGAAAATGCATCTTTCGTAGTTATTCTGAAGATAAAAAGGGGTTTCGTTTGCTTGCATAGGATTCAGGCAAATTCATAGTAAGTCGAGATGTAATATTTGATGAGTTTGGGACTATGAACACTGTAGAGATTGATTCTCAACTTGATAGATTAGAGACGAAAAATGAAAAAAGAGATAAGGGTTTGAATAATGGGGATAACTCTTCAAGGTTATGGTATGAAACTCAAATTCCTTCACTTTCCTCTCCTTCATCTACAAGTTCACAGGTTGATGACTTAGAAATTGTTGAAAATTCTCTAAGTCCCGCATCGAATGATACACATAATGAGAATTCTAGAGGTCCCTGATTTGAATAATTTGTCTAAGCATCCAAAATGGGCTAAAATTACTTTTTTTGACTTGACCGCAGATGAAGTTGGTTTAACAGGGCCCAAGCATTCTCAAAAATAGGTGAACTATGATATGGTTGTTACTACTTCCACTGAGCCATCCACTTTTGAGGAGGCATCTACTGAACATGTTTGGCAACAAGCAATGAAATGTGAGTATGATTTCATACTTAACAATAATACATGGGTTTTAGTTGATCCTCCTCCACATGTTAAACCCATCAGATGTAAATGGGTTTATAGGACTAAGTATAAATTAGATGGCTCCATTGATAAACATAAGGCATGACTTGTTGCAAAAGGATATGCACAACAAGAAGGTATTGTCTATGAGGAAACATTTGCACCAACTGCCAAATGGCACACTATTCATATGGTACTTGTCTTAGTAGCACAAAATAGTTGGAAAGTACATCAATTAGATGTTAAAAGTGCTTTTTTAAATTGTGATTTATAGGAAGAAGTCTATATGAAACAACCTCAGGGTTTTGAATAGGTGGGTGCTGAACACAAAGTATGTAAATTGATAAAAGCTTTGTATGGACTCAAATAGGCACCCAGGGCTTGGTATGAGAAAATGGATTCATACTTGAAATCCATTAGTTTTCATTGCAGTGAATCTGATGATACTCTCTATTTTCAAGTGCAGGGTAAGAAAATGGTGATACTTGTTCTCTATGTCGATGACTTGTTTCTCACAGGTAATGATGAAAACCATAAAAATTCTATGAAAAAAGAATTAAAAGATGGGTTTGAGATGATAGATATTGGACTTATTCACTACTATCTAGGCATAGAGGTAACTTAGAAAGAGCATAGTATTTTCATTTCACAAACTAAGTATATTTCTAAGTTATTAGAGAGGTTTGGCATGAGTGATTGCAAACCTACCCTCACTCCCATGGAAAGTAACTTGAAATTGTCTAAGGATGATAGAAGTGCCTTTTTTGATGGCACCACATATAGATAATTGGTGGGAAGTTTGATATACTTGATGACTACCAGGCCCGATATTTCATTTTCAGTTGGAATTTTGTCTAGGCTTATGCATGCAGCAAAATGAGTACTTCATTACCTTTAGGGAATGAAAACATATGGCCTTGAATACCAATATAACAAGAATTTCAAACTTGTTGGATATTGTGATGCAGATTTTGGTAGATGTGTGGATGATAGAGTGTCAACCATAGGATATATTATGCATATTGGTTTAGCTTCCATTACTTGGTGTTGTAAGAAGCAGGGTACAATGGAAAATTCATCAGTAGAATCAGAGTATATTGTAGCATGGGATGCTTCTAGAGAAATTATTTACCTTCATTGTATTCTTGATGATATTCATGTTTCTCAGTTTGCTCTTGCACTGTTATACATTGATAATCAGAGTGCAATCAAGATGTCCAAGAATCCAGTGTTTCATTCCAAAACAAAACATATGGATGTCAAATACCATTATCTATGAATTTTGGTGGCAAAGAAAACTCTTCATCCAATATATTGCCCAACTACTAATCAGACAACTGATATCTTCACAAAACCCCTTGACATAATCAAATTTGAAAAATTTAGAAAAATGCTTGGTATGTGTCCAAAGACCTGACTTTGGATCATAGGGGGATTTGTTAGGACTTGTTCCAAAGTCTTAACGTTAGGTTATATTTTTGGTAGCTAATTAATAATTATTGTAAATGGGGCATGCATGTTTTAGTAAAGACACCCCGACAAAATAAACTTAGTTTAATTATTAGGTAGTTTTAATGTTTTATATTTATTAATTAGAATTACTTTATGGGTTGTTTTCCTATATTTAGTTGGTTATAGGATTAGTTGTTTTTACCAGTCATTGATAAAAACTATATAAATCCATGTTTGCATTGTAAAAGGGTTAACGGAGTAAAGGCATCCTTATGTACTTGATTTTTTGAAATTAATAAAATACTTGTGCACTTGCACTAAGCAGAAACAAGGTTCAACCTATTTTGGTTATGGAGTTATCAATTGATATCTCTTCTTGAAACCTCATGAGATGATGTGAAACTTCTCAAACTAACACAACTAGTATGATATCTTATATGCTCACTTTGTCATCTTGCCAAGCTTGCTACATGCATAATAAAAGCATGTATCATGGGGAATTTACATGATCTAGGTAGAGAAAAGTCTTAATGAGAACTATAACATCATTTTCATGTTGGCATAGACTTCTATGCATGTTTTTATTCCTATAATCCACCTAAAACTCTAAAAAATACCCAATTTGGTATTTCTAGGCCTCAAGAAGCCCTGAATTGGCATAGATCCCTACTATATCCATCCTTGGGCTCATTGGATAGCTTTAAATGGTGTGATATTTTGGGAGTTATGAAAAATCATAAATTCTTCATAAAACTCCCAAATAAAAAATCTTTCTAAACTACCTATTTGTTACCCTGTATGGGACATAGAGGTGTTTTGAAGTGGCTTAGAATTATTTTGTCTCTTTTTGAGGTGGATGAGCATTGATTCAAGTCTAAAAAATATTATCATTGATTCTATTATAACATTCTTGGCATATTAGCAAGCCTATTTATGAGATGAAGCACCCATTCTGACCTCAAACAACATTGACAACAAATGTTGTCAACATGTGAGCCAAGTTGGAGATATCTATATTCAAGGCATCATGGTTGAAAAATAGAATCTCAAAAGTTTTTAGGTTCACTTTTAATTTTTATGACTATATTATTGGCCTTTGATCACTCTTCGTTATGAGACACAACACTAATTTTGGTGTCAAACAACATTGACAACAAATGTTGTCAACATGTGAGCCATGTTGGATATCTCTACATCTAGAGATTTTTAGATGAAAACCAACATCTCAAAATGTTATGGGTGGTAATTAATGTATACAACCACATTATTGTGCTCAAATCACTCATGGATAGGAGATATATCACCCATTTCAGCCTTAAGCAACATCGATAACAAATGTTGTCAACAAGTAATCCAAGTTAGATATCCCTACCTATGGGGCCTCATGGCTTAAAATTAGCATTGAAAACATGTATAGGGTGCTTATTAACATATATAACTACATTATTTTAATTTTATCACTATTGGTTAGGAGATAGAGTACCCATTCTACCTTCAAGCAACACTGACAAGAAATGTTGTCAACATGTGAGCCATATATATATATATATATATATATATATATATATATATATATATATATATATATATATATATATATATATATATATATATATATATAAAAACTTTGGGGCCTCATGGCTGACAACTAACATCATGAACACATTAGGGGTGGCTATTAACATTAATTTATATAGTATTAACATTTAATCACTCTCAGATATGATTTAGAGCACCCATTTCGGCCTCAAGATGACATTTCCCTATAAGTCAAAATTATTGTTTTTTAGGAAAACTTTGGATAGGCATTAAATAAAAACCATAGTCATATCCACAAACAAAAGTAACATCCTTTGAATCTATAATTCCTCTATTTATACCCTAAATCATAGGAATCAAAAAAATAATGATGAATTGATGATAGAAGATTATGTAACTAGTTATATAATGTAACTTTTATGTAGTCAAGAGATAAGTAATTTGCCTATAATAGAAATTTCCACTTCTTGGACCTGTGAATACTAATACATAACTTCAAACACTATGGGATGTGAAAATTATAATAATTCCCACAAACACAACCTTTGAATCCATGCATATATGTAATTTTTTAATAATTCCATCATATACCAACATTCAAAATAAAAGTTGTGAACATGTGGGCTACATTAGAGATCTTTATCTTTGAGGCCTTATGGTTAAAAAATAAAATTTACAACACATAGAGAGTGGGTATCAACATTTATGACTACATTCTTATCCTCCGAGCACTCCCAGTTAGGAAATAGAGAACCCATTCTAGCTTCAAGAACCATTGACAATAAATTTTGTCAACATGTGAGTGAAGTTGGAGATATCTACCTTAGGGGCCTTATGGCTGAAAACTAGCATAAAAAAAAATCAATGGTGTCTACTAAAATATAAGACCAAATTCTTGTCCTTTGATCACTTCTGACTAGGAGATAAAGCACCCATTTTGGCCTTAAGCAATATTAACAATAAATGTTGTCCACATGCAATCCATGTTAGATATCTCTACCTTCGATACCTCGTGGATTAAAAATTGAATTTTGAACATGTTGGGGATGGTTATTAACATCTAGTACCACATTATTGGCCTCTGAACACTCCCTATTAGGAGAGGAAGTACCCATTCTGACCTCAAACAACATTGACAACAAATATTGTCAACATGAAAGGCAAGTTGGATATCTCAACCTCTGGGTCCTCTTGGATGAAAGATAACACAACCATCATTTTCAAGGTGGAGATAAAAATATATTACTACATGTTTAGCCTCCAATCACTCCTATTTAGGAGATGAAGCACCCATTCTTGACTCAAGATGAGATTTCTTGATAATGCAAAATTATTATTTTTAGGCAAACATTTGATAGGCATAAAAAGAAAACTATAAATTGTATCCATGAAATGAAAGAGCCATATTATGTGTATCTAATTCCTACACTTTGAA
This sequence comes from Torreya grandis, assembly GCA_037957365.1. Classification (NCBI taxonomy): domain Eukaryota; kingdom Viridiplantae; phylum Streptophyta; class Pinopsida; order Cupressales; family Taxaceae; genus Torreya; species Torreya grandis. The sequence goes on along the minus strand of JARHVA010005465.1, from coordinate 592,234 downwards.
CCTGAATCCCGTGAATCTAAAAAAAGTGAAATTTTGGGGCAAAAGATTTTATGGTCAATCTTACAACGAAACTTTTATGTAGTTAAGAGACATGTTATTTGAATCCAATAGAAATTTACACTTCTTATATCACATATTAGGAATCTATCATTTCAAACACCTTGGCATGTTTTAATTACATGAATTCCCAGGTCCATGACCATGGAATCCATGTGGATACAGATTTCTTGAAGATAGTGTGACTCAAGAATGAGAATGCAATCATAGTTTGACTCAAGAACGAAGTGAAGAAAAATATTTTTATAAGATCTGCTTATGTATGAATGATAGTATGATTCATTTGATTATTATTCATAATTTATTATGTTATTCTCAATGATTTACATGATAGTTTGAAATATTTAATCAATTATTGTCTTAAAACAAATTTATGAGCATAGTTTTCAATAAAAAGTGTATATTTGGAAAACATATAGGCATAATCAATTAATGATACTCTAATAAGAAATTTTCAAGGAATAGATTCATAGAGATAATATTTTATTTTATACCTTGAAGAGAAGAAATGCTTAACATATGTTCATAAACTCAAGAAACTTTATGTTTCTCGTATATAATAGACTGCTAAATTATCTTTTTCTTTATATCCATGCATTTTGAGAAGTTCTTGTCAACTAAATTAGTGAAGAGGAGGAGAAATTATACTTGTATAAAAAATAATGGGCTTTTGAAGTTCTCAAAAACTAAAGTTATGAATTTTTTTCACTTGATGCTAGTGACAGAACCCTGCATAAGTTTATAGGAAATTTGACATGTTTTTGTGATCAATACCCATGAGAGTATTCATAAACAATAAATTTGGAAAATGGGTATATGGAATGGTGTAAAATTTATTTATATTGTTTCCTATATGAAATTTATCCTCAAGGGTAAGTGTTTGAAGGGCTAAAAGGCCTATAAGGCTAATGAAGGCAATTGTATGAGTGGAAATATTCCATTTCTTTCAAAATGTTGTCAAAAGATTACATTATATTTTTATGGGTATAATGATAGCTTGGTCATGTATTAAATGGATATGATATGACATAAATCATTTATTTATCAATCTTGAAAGGGGTATAGGGACCCATTGCATCATCATCAAGTAACATTGACAAAAAATGTTGTTAATAAAAAATCAGACCTAAAAGAACTAAAATATTCTCTTAGATTCAAGAATATGGAATTCTCTACTAACGGTGTCAACCATGTGAAGGTGGAAGATAATTTAGCACCCCTAAGGTCTACAAAAAATATATTAGTGTTTAGTTAAATTGAAATTTATATGTAAAACCTAAGAAATAAATAAAATTTGATAAAAGTAAATAAATTTGCAATTGAGAATTCAACAAACCTTGGGGTTAAAACTAAGGAATCACTGAGATAAAATTTATTCTTTATAGTATCAAGAATTGATTCATGTTTGGATTCTTGAACCTTACATATATTCCTTTTTAGTGGCCTACCGTAATATTTGTGTAGTTGAACATTTATTGTAAGAACCAAATTTGAATAGTGGAGTATCTTCATATGTAGTTTAAAGTCTCCTAAAAACTATACATTAAAAATTTTCACATGATAAAATTAAAGTCAAGTTCTAGTAACTACAATAGACCCAATGGGATAGTGAATGTTTTCACCATATATGACTACAAAAGTCAATTTATGTTTTTCCTCTACACACTAGCACAAGTAGTAGTTTGTCTCCTCCTTGTTATCCTCATATGGAATAACTACATTAAAATGCCCTGAATCATAAAATAAAACATGATTTAATAACTTGATTTGCTAGTATATTTACCAAATTTAGTACAAGAAACAAATGTCAAATATAATATGGTGCCTGGTTTCACTAGATTAGACACACGGTCAAATTCATATTATGATGTTATCTCTATAATTTTTAATTTAGGTGGAACCTGATAAGTCTCAAGTGGAACTAGAGGGTTATAACTCTAGTCATCCACCCATTATTATAACTCACACTCATTCTAAATAAGTCAATACATGAAAAACAAAAGCATTTGATGTGCCTCCTATGAACCATGCTAGAACTTGCATTTGAGCTATGAAATTAGTGTGATTCAATTGATCCTATTACTATCATACAATATTGATAGATTACCAATTCATCATCATCCATGAGCTAAAAATATTTAGGAAAAGTTAAGTTTTATTGAGCACCATGGCCCATATATTCGTTACACCATTCAACTATGTTCTTTGCATCTAAAAAGTCAACACCTTATTCAAACATTAAGTCATCTCTTGCAAGTGCATTTTGACACATGATCATGTACCATCATGATCCTCTTTTCTATGTCTTGCTTCAATGAAATTCTAAATATGTTGTAAACCAATTCTCATATGTATCCTTCATATCCAAAATAACATCTATGTATTCTTATATTATGACGTGTAGTTATCTGACCATATATAATGTTGATTGAAAGTAATGTTCCTTTTATTTAAATTTCTATAAAACAACTCAAAAAAAATCAAAACAACCCTACACATACTTAAAATAATGTCTTAAATCATCACTAACATGAAATTAATACTCCATTAATATTTTTGATCATTCTCTGTAGTATTAGATGAATACATGAATGCTATATGCACAAAAATTAAAACCTGTACTGAATTATAGTATTATGACTGAACCTCTCTTTGTGGTTGCAATGTGTAATTCTCTATAAATTAAATTATTGAAACAATAATAATTATTACAAATGTCTTATTAATTAAATTGAATTTTTCTTCTATTCATATATCTCTATGTGTGTGCCTTAAATACTCATATATAATTTCATTCATAAATTTATCCTAAAATTTTGAAACAAGTATTTGTTTCATAACAAGGTCACACCTTTTAATTTTTTTCCATAATTAATTTCATATACCATAGATTTATATTTACTACAACCAACTAATTCTTGTCCAATTTAATGTGTACTCTCCTCATGAGTAGTGCGTTTCAATTTTTTCAATCCACCACAAAAGTTGTGAATTCCATCTAAACATGCAATGTTAAAAAATAATTAACCATCTTGTCTTTCAAAAATAACTATTGGAATGAATTCTCTTGCTGATTTTTTATGGGATTCCACTCCACACTCATAAAAAGTGTTGTTAGTATTCAATTTAAAATGAACATGATTAAAAATATCATAATTCATAGAAAATTCAATGTATTGCCTACAACAACAATTAGTGCATGTGTGATTTATTTTCACATAGAAGGGTTTGTCCATATCAAAATAACTTTAACTAATAGAAATTTGTGAATAATTTTCAACATACTTAGAGTAAAATTGTGTTTGATTCAAATCCCAAAAAATGTTTAAGTTGTGACTCATAGTTAAAAAAACTAACTCTTCTTTTCACTACATCTCTAGTATTAGGCATTACCCTTATGTTATCTTTCCAAAATTCTACAACTAAATCTTTTAGGGAATCAAATATATCCTTGTCTTTATATAGGAGTCTACCAGAGATTGCCCACAAGTCATTATTACCATCAACCTCAAGCCTTGTATGTCTCCCAATTGATTTCATTAGTGTTTTTCTATTTATGTGCAAAGCTCAGCTTATTTTTCTAATCAATTGTTCATTATTTTTTATCACTTACCAAAGAAGTTGTAATAACACATCACTCAGAAGTGTTACCATCTTTGGTGCATTTATTGACACCTACTTGATGGTATGCATTATGAAACATTACAACAATTACCTTTTTTTTACCATCAATATTAGATGTTCTTATTCCTATGGTGTTCATTGTAATTCTCATGCTTTTTAATTTCATCAATGTAAAAAACAATTGGCATCTTTGTGTTTCATTTTAATCTTGAAAGTGTCAGTCCCAAATTATTTCATCATTTTTCCCATATGGTACTCAAACATTTTTTTAGGCAATAGTTTAAAAATGGATTCATTAATTTCAATTAAATACATTACTTTGATTATATAAATCATTGGGGTGTTCTTAATGGTATATTTGATTTATTACATGTTTCCATATTATTTTCTCCATTAGTAGGTTCTTCATTCAATGGTGTTCCTATATTATTTTCTTCATTGTAACTTTATCCATTAGGTGTTTCCATATTATTTTATTTATTAGTAATTTATCCAATGCATACTTACATGAGTTTCACATCATAATGAATACTATCATCATCATCATCATAAAAATTAAAAAGAGTAAAATTTGAATGTGGAATTTCATTATAATTGGGTATACTATCGGAATTGACAATTGGATTTTCATAAATGGGTATAGTATCATTGTCCATTTCATCATTATTGGTGACAATCAATTCATTAGGGATAATACACTTACATAGACAAAGTTTTTTCATTCATTATCTTTACTTTTCTCTCACCACTTCTAATTCATTAGGAATTTTGTACTTTAAATTATTCTTCCTACTAATATGAAATCCATCACCAATGATTGCATAAAGTTTTAAACTTTTTAGGGTGGTCATAATAATACAACTATTCCAAAAAAATCTTACTTTCAATGTGAAGTACCAAGTGGGTAAAACTATCTAATTATTTTAGAATATTTAAAAATAGTCAAACATAATATTTAGTTAACCATGTGAGTAGATAATGATTTATGCTTTTGAGAATGTGGACAATATAATTAGACCTACAACATATATACTGTAATAGAGAAGGGGATAATTATCTCAAAGTTAAAAAATGACTGTTGATGTTTTTATATTTTTATTATTGATGAAATAAATGTTCACATGGAAATGAGGTGTATGCATTAAAAATGTGTATGTGGTAATAATGTGTACTTCATTATACCACATACATGGTATTTAGTGCATGTTAAATACCATAACCCCTAAGACATAAGACCTAAACACTAAACACTTTACTCCAATTCATAAGCCATATACCCTATGCCCTAAACCTTAAGCCCTAGAACCTATACCCTAAGCCCTATACCTTATTTCCTAGACTTAAACCCTAAACCCTAAATCCTATGTACCATATAAAATAAACCATATACCTTAAACAATAACCCTAAATTCTAAGCCCTAGAGACCCTAAAATATCAATGGTAAACTCTTCAATCTTTATACCAATCATTTGAGCCCCAATTAATATTATTTATTCTAAGAATTTGGTTTAAATGGCTTACTTTGGCCCCAACCACACATTACTTTCCCCAATAGAATAATTTGAGTAATATATGATGACATGTGGGTTAATAAAACCCAAAAACACATTGTGTGCTCATAAATAAGTTTAGCTAACTCAAATTATTTTAAATTCCCTTCATGATTAGACCCTATACCCTAAATTATAAATCATAAGCCCTAAACTCTTAACACTTTAAGCCCTAATCCATAGTTTACACTATACCTTATGTCCCTAGATAGACTCCTTAAACCCTAATGATTTATCTATGTAACTAACATCATTTACAATAATATTTAGGCTCATATGGCTCAATTTTTCCCAATTCACATCATTCATTTCCCTAATTGACTTATTTACTCAATCTATGGTGTGTTAGCAGCCAATTGAGCACAAAATCACATTTTATAGTCACAAATAGGTTTTAAGATTAGAACTTATTCACCTTAAAACATTATCTTTATTCCTAAAAACACATTGTGATCACAAATAGTTTCAATAAGCTAAAATTATCCTTAATTACCTTCGTTATTAGACTCTAATCCTTAAGCCCTATCTCGCATACACCTATAACTTTAATCTCTAAACCCTAAATTATAAGCCATAAACTAAATTATTTATCTATGAAATTATCATCATGTATAGTAACAATTATTATCACAGGGCTCAATTTGGCCCAAATTGTTTCACTCATTTCCCTAACTAACTAAGTAATGAATCTGTAGTGACCTGGGATCCAATTCATCCAAAATAGGTTTAAAGAGATTTAAATGGTCTCAATTAATTTCATTATTAGACCTTATTCACCCAAAAACATTAATCTTATACCCAAAAACACATTATGGTCACAAATAGGTTCAATCAACTCAAATTTTCCTTAATTACCTTCATGATTGAACTTTAAATCGTAAGCCCTATCTTGTATATTAGTGAAACCTGAATAGATAAACACTAAATTTTAAACCTTAATATAAATTATTTAGTCATAAAATTAACATACTTTACAATAATAATTGGGTTCATTATGCTCAATTTGGGCCAAATTGCATCACTTATTTCCCCAATTAACTAATTTAGTTAATCTATGGTGACCTAAGGGCCAATTGACCCTCAAAAAATACTTTGTAGTCATAAATAGGTTCAAGGAGCCTTAATTGGTATCAATTATATTTAATATTATAACATTAATCCTATTCCCAAAAACACATTATGCTGACAAATAAGTTTAAACAACTCAAGTTGTCCTCAATCACATTCATGATTAGACTCTAAACCGTAAACCATATCCTAAATATACCTAAAACTCTAATACCTAAACCCTAAACCCTAAATTATAAAACCTAAACCAAATTATTTAGTCATGTAATTAACAACCTTTACAATAATAATTAGCTTCATAAGGCTCAATTTGGCCCAAATCACATCACTCACTATCCCAATTGACTAATTTACTAACTTTACGGTGAACCCATGGATAATTGAGCAAAAAATTACATTATATAGCTATAAATGGGTTGAAACAACTTAAATTGAATTGGTCTCAATTACCTTTAGTATTAGACCTTAGTCACCCTAAAACATTAACCCTATGTAGAAAAACACATTGTCGTCATAAATAGGTTCAATCAGCATAAATTATCCTCATTTACCTTCATTATTAGACTCTAAACCCTAAACCCTATCTTGCATATACGTAAAACTCTAATTCCTAAATCATAAATTATAAACCCTAGACTAAATGATTTCATCATGCAATTGACATCCTTACAATAGTAATTAGGTTCAAAATGCTCAATTTGGCCCAATTTAGATCACTCATTTCCCCAATTTAGTAAGTTACTTGATCTATGGTGACTTTATGGCCAATTGAGCCCAAAATCACATTTTGTAGTCATAAATAAGTTCAAGGAGACTAAATTTGTCTCAATTACCTTTGTTATTAAACATTATTCACCCTAAAACATTAACCCTATGTCAAAAAACACATTATGGTCACAAATGCATTCACTCAACTTAACTTATCCTTAATTAC
>JARHVA010005465.1:575000-580000 GCA_037957365.1 Torreya grandis | reverse complement strand
GTGTTGCAATTAGAAAAAATTTTGAAAAAAAAAAAAAAAACACACCCTCTCACTCCTTGATGAAAATAAGAGGTTCAAACATACAAAGGGGAATCCTCCAATTTGGCACAAAGAATAGAAATATACGAATAACCCTTTATCATTGGCACACCCTCTTTGGGCTTAGTAGGTGAGACATATATACACACGAGAATATGCAAGATGGAAATGGGAATACAACAGCTATTACATTGGGAAAATAAGGAAAAATAACATAAATTTTAGTATTGAAAAGATACATAAAGATTTTGATCCATTTCAAACTTTAAAATAGGAATATTTAATATACTCAAACATCGAGTCTTGTGAAGGATAAGAATACATAGTAGAATACTAAAAAAATTAATTGGGATTTCTAATAGAAGAAGAGGAGCCTATGCATTAAATTTTAGACCAATTCACCCCTCTTAAAAGTACAAAACCATAGTGGAGTGGAAAGGGTTTCAAATGTATGATATGGCCAATAAAAAAGGGAAGAAAAACACTTGGGAGATTATAGAATATGTGGATATAAATAACTTTACATATGATGATATTATCAATGCACTATCATCCATATTATAAACCACATCATAGAATTAATAGAGAAGAGAGAGAAAATCAAAGAGACTACCAAGGTGTTGTAAGAGGAATCCCTAAAAAAATTCCTTCATCCTCAAAAATTTGTAATTTAATTTGCACATGAAGATTATCGATTTGAATAGTTTAATTCCCATACAAAAATAATAAATTGGGGATGTACATCAACAAATTTCAAGGACTCACTATATGAAATGGAGTGTCCAAATGGAGAAGGCTGTAATCAATAATAATTCATACCATCACCAATGCATGTCCCTAATACGATTCGAACACCACATTATCAATTGAACATCAATTAATATAGATGCTACAACACATCTTGAATCACATTTACCCATTTGAAGATAAGAAGTCGAGGATCAAAAAAGATGATATATACCGCTTTGAACATAAGAAGTCGAGGATCAAAGAAGATGATATATACCGCTTTGAACATAAGAAGTAGACGATCAAAGAGGATCAAAGAGTATTTTCATAGGCATCTCTTATGTGCTTAATGAGCTAGTTACGGAGTATTTTCACACATAATTCGAGAGTGTTTTCACCAGTATCCTCCATGTGTTTACTCGACTACATTTTTAATCTTTTTATAGGAAGCTCTAAACTGTTTACTCAGATAGCTTTGATGTATTTTAATTGGCCGATTTGGTGTTTCCACAAGCAACATTGGAGTGTCTACACAAGTAACTCCTATGTATCCCATATATAGCTCTGAAGAGTGGTAAAACCGTAATTTTCAGACAAGTTTTCAATGCAAATTAATCATCAGTGTTAATAAAAAGCTAGCTCTGAATTATCTGTGTTTTACCTCTGGAATGTTTACACAACACAAGTAGTTTTGGAGTATTTTAACTTTGGAATGTTTATACATGTATCTCCAAATTGAATTCACATCTACTCTTCGAGAATTATTTTATGTTATTCATAATTAATATTATTTATTTATTAATTAGTAGTAATAGGTTGAGATTATTTTACTATTATTTTTAATAATTAATTGTTAATTTTTACAAAGATTATTTCTAATAATAATTTAATATATTTTTTTAACATTTTTAATAAATAATAATTAAATATTAGTATAATAATAATTAATTAATATTAATTTACGTTTTACATTAATCATTAATAACTATTTTAATTTTAATTTTATTAACTATTAAGTTTTAAAAATTTATAGGATCATATCTTATTAAAATATCATAAGTACCATTTACACGTTATTAGTGCACATTTTAAATCCCATTTACTTGTAATAAATTCCAATTTTTTTAATGAAGAGAAAATCATTCATTTTATTTTAATAATTAATAAACAAAATTTTATAATAAAATTAATAATCAATTATTAATTGCATAATATTATTTAATGATTAATTGTAATATTTATTTAACATCATTTTAATATATTTTTATTATAAATTAATTTATTAATTAATATTAATTATTTATTATATAATAAGTATTAATAATTAGTTTAATTAAGTAGTTTTTTGGATTGTGCTTCAATGATAAGTTAATGTAATGGTGATCATTAAATTACAAGATGGATCTTAATTTAACTATAATATATTATTGAATGGTTATCATTTATAATAGCATGCTATTCTAAGATGTTAAGCCTAGCAATCATATGTAAATATCAAAAACAAAATTTAATTAAATAATTATTGAATTTAAGTAAAAAATATAATGTATTTTCTTACCAAAATATTAGTAGTCTCTTTTATTTTTATTTATTTATTTGTTAACTAGGGGAATCGAGATTTAGTCCAGTGCTCTTGAATTTATTCAACGTTAACTTGAACATGGTGAGCCTCCTCTCCTCCGCCGCCCCCCAAACCAAAATATTAGTAGTCTCTTTTATTTTTATTTATTTATTTGTTAACTAGGGGAATCGAGATTTAGTCCAGTGCTCTGAAATTTATTCAACGTTAACTTGAACATGGTGAGCCTCCTCTCCTCCGCCGCCCCCCAAACACGTTATAACCCTTATTTAATTGTGAAAAAAGTTTAAAGTAAACCAAAATAAATCAAACTAATGATACGTAACATTAGAATCATTAACCTAACACTATACCTCACGACTCACTGTCACACCAAGTCAACTAGTCTCATTTATTTGTTATTAATGTCACTTTTTAAATCCCATCATTTATAACAACTCCCAAATTTTTCGGCAGAGGCATTCTATATTTAAAAAACTATCCCAAGATTTGTCTAACATGAAACCTAGAAACTCAATGTTTTTAAAACCACCCCCCTATTGACACGTGTGTGGAGGATCATCTACGGTAATTTTGAGATGCATGCACAGCAGGTCAGGTGTTGACCTTGTTGGAGGAGAATGCATCTTGAATAAGGCATGAAACATGGCAATTGCGAAGGGAAAGTCAAAAAATGTGCAAATACCCATTTACCATCACAATCTTAGCAAAATGTGTATGGCATCTGATCACATGGAAGGCGTGCGCATGCATGAAGGAGATCACGCCCTGGGAGAGTTGTATGGTCACCTGCGGATGAGCACAGAGATGGTCGATTGAAACCTTAACAACTTCGAACAAGCTGTATGACCCTTCAGATCAGATCACTGCATGAATAAAATGACGTGAATACACGATATACAATCTCAAGGAAGAAGATATAGCACGTAATTGAGTGGATTAATCGAATCCTAAACATTACTTTATGTTGCAGGGAAGCGTTGACAGCTCTCTGAATGCTCAAATAAATAACAATTAATCTAAATGTACCGTGGATTATTTTCAAAACTATGTTGTTCGATATGAAATCCATGTGTGCGTATATATATATATATATATATATATATATATATATATGCTTATGTGTATGTATGTATGTATAATTGAAATCTTGATTTAGACCTTATGTATTTCAGAGTGTATCTCCCTACCCCACATCTATGTATCTCATAGCCGATACTAATATTTTTAGACATAGTCAAATGTATAGGCGCATATATATATATATATATATATATATATATATATATATACATACTAATAGCATTTTAATATAATATCTGGTCAAAGAGATGGTTTTATTGGCAAGTTGCATCATCAATCAACTTGTGTTTTAGTTTAATTTGTTCTAGAAAATACGACTCTCTAAATGCAATAGAATGTAGGTAGTGTTAATAGATCTGAAGATCTGTGGTGGTCGGTTATCATTAAAACAAGCATTTTGAGGTTAAAATTATGTGATTTTCGTGGGGTTTGATTGTTAGTAACAAGGAAAAAAAGAGTAAATAATGTGTGTAATGTATTGTATTATTTACATAGTTTTAATATGTGTTTAAATACGTATTTAGGTCTTTGCATATCCATTCAATATGCATGGTTGGGATAAAATTAGGTGTATTTGTGTATTGTTTAATTTATACCTATCATTATAATATAATTTAATATGATAAATGTAATTTTATACTATACAAAAATAATGTGTAATATTGTTAAAAAATTTAAGAAAATGTTATGTTTTAACTTGAGCTTTTGTTGGTAGATGATCTAACCTCATTCTTAAATTATTAGACCTCATAATGGTTTTTCGAAGAGTTTTTACATTTTTATGAGCATTTTTTGCCTTCCTCTAGGTGTTTTTTCATGCATGGAAGCCTTTTTGTTAGGAATATTAGGTCCACATTCATCCACTGAGGCTCCAACTCATTAAGGCCAGTCATCACCATGCGGTCTCCTGAAATAGAGGTGCAACCCAAACCTGTAAGCATTGATAGAACCATGACCCTATAGAGAGACACCACATGTTCTAGGAAGTTAAGGTTGGTACAGTCGACATTCTAAGTTCTATCAGATTTGACAGAGCCCAAGCAAAAATAAAGAGCCTCCACAAGATCCTAGTGATCGTCAGGGACTGTTAATGTAGGATCCCAAAGACAACAAAAAAGTGCCATGTGTCCTTTTTATAGTCCAAGTAACAGTCAAGGACTGTCAGCTTAGGACCCCAAGACCCAATAAGACACATACATGTGTCCACATTGTAGACTCGCTATCAGTCAGTGACTATCAAACTAGGCGAGCAAGACATAATTGACATAGGATAATCTTGCAGTTACTCTCAATGACTATTTTTGCACCCAAGGTTCCATTTTTCACTCCTCAGCTAAATCTACATGAATCCCCACATTATTTGGGCTCGTCCAAAGAAATTCTTGCATTGTGAACCCTATCAAATTCAGCCTCATCCTCATTTGAGACCTCCATCTTAACTAATCAAGGCCCCAAGATTGTCGAGGTATGCTTTATGTTCACTTTATTTTCCCATGACCATCTCCTTCTCCTTATGCTTTATTTATTATACAAAAATATTGAGTGTTTACAAGGTATTTACATATTTGGC
>JARHVA010005465.1:565000-567500 GCA_037957365.1 Torreya grandis | reverse complement strand
AAAAAATTATTTGTGAGTGCCCAAAATGGATTGGTAAGGATATATTTATGATTGGAGCATGTAAAGGAATCTTCTAAGTACCTCCTGGTGGCATTGAGTGTTTAGGAGTGTGAGTGGAAGCTATAAGAAATCACTTGTTTCTCATATATTTTGTATAGCAGGTATGGTTGATTGAGTCAAAGTTGTAAAATGGATGGAGGTTGAATCTTGTGACTTTTAATTCATGCTCATGATGGTTTTTGAGCAAGTTTCAAACCTTAAATGTGCTAAAATGGTCATGAAAGGTGACCTATCAGTAAAATCCCTAATGTTACATCCCATCAAGTTATACTTAGAAAATGTAGTAAATTGGTTTCTTTTCAAATAATTTAATTAACATTCATTCCACATAATAATACATTACAGCAAATCCAAACTATAACTTAGAATAATAGTATTTCTAAATTCAAATATTGAGTATAATAGTTATTTTATACAACTCTAATGAAAGTAAATATAATAGGAAACTATTATAGTTGGTTTTCTAATACAACAACTAATGTTCAAATATAAGAAATATATATTATAATTACATTTTATTGTGATATTCATCCTAATACAATAAATATATATGAAGATCTTTAAAGCTTAATTCGAACCAAGTCATGTATCACTGATAATCTCAAGTGTTGTCTCTAGGTAAGTAATACAGTAGGGAGAGAGATTATCTACTGAGTGCTTTTCCATACCAACCACAGACCAATGATCCCTTGTACAATCTCATTTCAAGGAATTTCCCTCCCTTCATAGATAGGTAGATAGAACAATGCAGGAATCTAGAGGGACATTCTAGTACGCCATGTGCTGTAAGATTTCTACTACATGATGTATATCATAAATAAAATATATTTCTAACATGATATCACACAATATGAAAATCAAACATATTAAATGACAATGTATATCTAACAATACCTTGCACAAAGTTTTTAATAACATATGATTACCCCAATCGGTCAGTTTTATAACACACCACTTGATCAGATTATCTTATTTTAACATTGATGGTGCTACCTAGGCTAGTGGAGTCTGTATCACTACCTATTAGCATCATAATTATAGAATCTATAATAAACATAGGTAACATAGCATAAAACTTAAAGATTCATTCATATTTTCACCTATACTAGAAATAGAATAATCTTAAACATTCATATTATTACATCCTCCTATAAATCACATCATATCACATGTTATACATACGAGTAAGCAAAGTATACTTTTATTCTATTCACAACTGAATGAATGATACGTTATTATTTAACTCATATAGGAAATAATGTTTATAATTTATAGATACCACATGTAACATTTACACTAATTTCAGTTTCTCAACTACTATAATAAGATCCATACGACTAGACCTTATTATATCCTATATTATGATAGTCTAGTGTTCTAATATATAACTAATATTTTTCTCATAATCAGTGATACAAAGTAATCATAAATATATAGAATTATAAGCTTTTATTTAAGTAAGTATATATAACAAAGCAATTCGTACAAACACATAAAATTCTAACCCAACATTTTTTTACTCTCTCAAGGTTGTATTAATGCATATAAAATATCATATTAGTTGTTTCAAAATATATTTTTCAAGTAATAATCAACACATACATTTAGTTAGTTGATGTAGGTGAGAGTTTAGACATATAGCTACATTATGTGCCATTTGACCATATAAATTTAAGCTAACATATGCTATGATATTTCATAATATAAAGTTCATTGTGCTTTAGCACTCTACTCAGACATGAAAAATGAACTTCACATTATAATTATTAAACAAGCAAGTAAAGAATTATACGACCTAGATATACCCTAGTTTATACTACATAATAATAATCAGATTAAAACATAATATCTAGGAACACATCATGATGCACAAATTTATTCAAGAAATATTTAATCATTTACATATTAAATACTCTCACAAGTATACTATACACAATTTTTCATCTTTACATAATGCTAAAAAATTTGACCCTATTGACATGTTTGAATAATATTACAGTGCTTATAGATATACTACTTGGCCTTTATGAACATTCTAATCAAATTCATAGTAGAGACTTAGATCCTATAATTCTATCAATCCAGGAAAAATTATTAATCCAATAGGAATATGTTAACAATATACTAAAATATCTATTTTTGATATTGTTTACAAAAGGTAAAGTGATATTCCAAAATTATATAAAACTCAATTCATGGTCATCATATGCAAATGGATTGCAAAGGTAAGTAGTCACATTGCAAAACATTGATTGACTAAAGCTTAACAATAAATTTGACACATATTTGAGGATAAATATCATATTGATAAACAATCATCTCATATAATATTATTCTTATGTCATACAATCATAATGTTTATTAACAAATGTATCAAATTGCATGACTAACAACCTTTGTAGTGACAATTGATCAAGAATGTAATAATCCTAATTTAAAA
>JARHVA010005465.1:490000-560000 GCA_037957365.1 Torreya grandis | reverse complement strand
TTAAAATAAAAAACTATATATTATAATTACATTTCATTAAGGTGTTTAGCCTACTACAATAAATAAATACCAAGCTCTTTGGAGCTCGAGTCAAACTAATTTATGTAATGCTAATAATCTTCAAGTGTTGTCTCTAGGTAAGAAATATAATGAGAAGAGAGAGAATAGTTTAAGCATTTTTCTACACCAACCATAGACCAAGTATCCTCCACATAATCTCCTATCAGGGAATGACCCTCCCTTCATAGATAGGTAAACATAATAGTGCAAGAATCTAGAAAAACATGCTAGTACCTCATGTGATATAATATTTCTATTACATGATGTTTATCATAAAGAAAATATATTTTAAACATGATATCACACAACATGAAAATCAAACATATGAAATGATAATGTATATCTAACATTACTTTGACCACAGTTTTTAAATAACATATAATCAGCTAGATTAGTTAATTTCATAACACACCACTTGATTGGATTATCTACTTATAACATAGGTGGCTATACCTAGACTAGTGGAGTCTATTTCACTACCTATTAACATCACCAATGTAGAATATATAATAAACATAGATAACATAGTATAAGATTGAAAGATTCATTCAGATTTTCCCCTATACTAGGAATATAATAGTCTTAAACATTTATAATATTAAATCCTCCTAGAAATCATATCACATCACATGTTATACATAGGATTAATCAATGTACAATTCTATTTTGTCAATGAATTAATGAGTCATACTTTAGTATTTAACTCATACAAGAAACAATGTCTACAATTTATATATACTATATATAGCATTCACATTAAACTATAGTTTCTCAACTACTAAAATAAGATCCATATGACTATACCCCATGATATCTCATATTATCATAGTCTAGTGTTCTAAAACATAACTGCCAATTTTTCCATAATCAATCATACAAAGTATTCATAAATATATGGAATCATAATATTTTATTTAAGTAATCATATATAATAAATAAAGTTATAAAAACATATAAAGTCTAACCCAACATTCATTTACTATCTCAAGCTTTCTTGAATGTATACATAATGTCATATTATGTCTTTCAAAATATAATGTTCAAGTAATAACCAACACATACATTTATTCAATTGACGTAAATGAGAGTCTACACATACAACTACAATATGTACCATCTGATTTATATATTTAAACTAATGTATTCTATGATATCCCATATTATAATAGATCATTTTACTCGAGAATCCTACTCAAACATGAAAAATAAATCTCACAATACAATTCTTAAACAAGTACAAGATTATACCACTAAGATATACCTTAGTTTATACTACCCAATAATAATCAAATAAAAACATAATCTTTAAGCACACATCACGATGCACTAATTTATTTAATAAATGTCTAATCACTTACACATGGAATACTCTAATAAGTATATTACATAATATATTTTATCTTTACATGCCACTAAAAAAATTGACCTTACCATCATGTTTGCATAACACTACTATGCGTACAGATATACTACTTGGCATCTATGAGCATTCTAATTTAATCCATAATAGATATTTGGTTAATATAATTGTATGAATCACGAATAAAGTATTAATACAATATGAGTATGGTAAAATTCTACAAATATATCTATCTTTGTTATTGTTTACACAAGGTAAAGTGATATTCTAAAACTATATAAAACTCTAATCACGATCATCAAATGTAAATGGCTTACAAGGATAAGTAGTCAAATCACAAAACACTGATTGACTAAAGCATACCAATAAATATGACATAGATTAGAGGATCAAAATAAGTTTAAAAAAAACTCGTATCATATAATATTATTCTTATGTCATATAATCATAATAATTATTAACAAGTGTATCAAATTGCATAATTAAGATCCTATGTAATGACAATTTATCAAGAGTGTAATTATCCTAATCTAAAAGGTATCTCCCATGTCTCAAAAGCATCAATGTAAGCTAAGTCAAGAATTCAAATTCGACTAAGGATAAGCATATAAACAATAGAATGAATGTCATGTTTACTTAAAAGAGTTATTTTATAATTACATTTAATTATTTAACAAATTAAACTCCTTTTATTATTCTTTGCTTAAACCATTTAACCAATTATTTACTTGGTAGTATCACTAGTATTTGTTTACAAAGGAGTACTAATATAATATACAAGATTTGTATTTACATAAATATTTATATATTTTGACACTATTTTAAAAGGTTTACTTAATTAAATATTATCTTAAATGACACTCAAGTTTGACTACTTTTTCTGAATTAGGTATGAAATTCATTCTAACATTGACTACTAATCAAGGGTAATAGTAAGTAAATATCCAAACTCTAAATAGGTTATCATGATAATTACTCCCATTAATTTAATCTAAAACTCAAGATAACCATAATATGAAAATCTCAATCTTGTAATAATTAGAAACATATATTATTATTTTTTAGATGACTTAACAATATTATTTATGACTCAAAGTTCCATTAAAACTCAGTCATGTTTTATAAAATTAGTTATATATTGAATTATAGTTATTTAATAAATAAGACCAAACATTTTAAAAATTTACTGTTGTCAATTATAAACCACTGTGTTTTCAACTAAGATTTTAATTTAAATGACTTGGCCTTTTTATTATTGACTCGGTATCTCATATTTAAACTTAAACTTGGCATTATAATAAATGTCTTGGCAGTTTTAGTTATAAACATGGAATTTATACTATAAACTTGGTGTTTCACATTTGATACTCAACTCAATTAATTTATACACAATGCTTTATTTTAGAGACTTGGTTTTTTCATTAATATTACCCAACACTATAATATACTTAATTTTTAAATTAGATACTCAGCATTACATTTAATATACAAAGTACATTATATAATATAAATAATAAATTGATTATACATGGTTTAACTTCTAATTTATATTGGGAGTTTCATATTATTGAGGGCATTTGATAAAATTGACTCGAAATTTAATATAATTGGCTTGGCATTTGACATAACTGACTTCGCATTTCTAAAATGCATCCTATCACATGTAGTCCATAATATTTATCACACTACTCTTATATAAATTCTTTCAAGATACCATCATATGGATTTTCAATGAACCAACCTCTACAAATAAAATTCAATCTCTCTCTCTCTATATATATGTGTGTGTGTGTGTGTGTGTGTGTTTGTGTGTGTGTGTGTGTGTGTGTGTGTGTGTGTGTGTGTGTGTGTGTGTGTGTGTGTGTGTGTGTGTGTGTGTGTGTGTGTGTGTTTTGTGTGTCTGTGTGTGTGTGTGTGTGTGTCTATATATATATATATATATATATATATATATATATATATATATATATATATATATATATATATATATATATATATATATATATATATATATTAATTAACATGCATCCCCCATATATTTAATGAAACATAGAACAAAACAATATAAGACACAATAATATATAATTAGATAAGTGCCACATGCAGTAACCTAAAGGTAGGAATATAGTAACATTTAGAATACCTTTGTTTATTATAAATCATTCTAATATAATTTTTTCTATGAATTTCTAATCTACTTCCATACAAAATATTACACACAAAATTCAAATTGCAAAACTTGCCTTGCTAGGAATTACCTGAATGAAGAATGTTGATGAATATGCCTTTGTTCTTATTCCCCAAACTCTCTCTCAAAAATACTTTGCTTCCATTCTATCCATCTCCCCATTTTTTAACTCTCCATCTAAATTTATAAAACTATATACCTCTATTTCTGTCATGCCTTCTCTTTGCATGTTAAATCTCCCTTAGTTCCTTTCATGCATGACATCTCTACACTCTTTTTAAACAATAGTTATATCCTCACAAATCCAAACTCATTCTTAATTCCACTTTCATCATTAAAATTTAAAACATTTAAATTACTTATTTTAAATCCCTACACCATGTTTTTTCTATGTTTTCTCAACATATTATTATGTTGACCAATTTAAACAATGTTATCCATTTTTCTACTTTCTCCTTAATATCATGCATGATTTAAAAGACTAAGCTTAGTTTGTATTTACTCATTTTTAGTAAATTAGTATAACTCAATATCTTTAGAGTTAATAAATAAAGGTAATTTCTTATTTAACTAACTATATCTAATAATAAGATAATGTATAGTCAATTACTATTCACATGTAGCAATTAAATATCTATATTTTAATTTATTCTAAAAAGTCAAGGCAATTAAAATAAATATATCTAATGCATATAAATCACAAAATTTATATATAAATGTAATTAAAAAATTTATTTAATTATGTACTAATATTTTATGCATATAACATTTAAAATCTAAAGTCTGTGTGTGTAGGGTTATTAGCAATTCCTCTGTCATCACCCATTCATCCCATCTAGCCCATCCTTTATGATGATGTTATCCCTCATCAATATTTGAGGGTAGGATATATCACTAATACACCTCATAAAATATAGTTAATTAGACTAACTCATCATATGTATCAGTCAATGATTCAAAAATAAAAAATATACACCCTCAATGTACAAAATAATAATATACAACTATTACATCATGTATATTAATCAATAATATCACTGTTCCATTATAGTATATGTCGAAAATATCAAATAAAATACATAATAATTATCTAATAACCATATTAATCCATGTATTCAAAGGTTATAAGTCATAGGGTGAAATTAGGATGTGACACCTAATAGTGAGAAAGACAATGAGAAAACCATGTAGGAGTGAGAATGAGTTTATAGTTATGTTACATTGAATTATGAATGGATATAATTGATTTAGGCTATTTTACAAGACCTATAACACATGTCCATTTTTATTATATGTTTTAGAGGTCATTGAATATTTTTAAAAGGTTTCTCACAAGATGAACTATCTAGTGAAGTGAGATAATGAAGGTGTAAGGTTCAGAGATTGGTCTATATATAACATATTTTCTATTATATATTTTGTAAATTTGTGTTTTGATATGTTATATATATTTATAATGATCATAATCATGAATTAATAATTTATTTTCATATCTACACAAATTTTAGAATGCTAGTTCACCATGACTAGGTTCTCAAGACAGAATGACAGCTCTAAGTATGCAAGATGAAGTGAAGATTTTGATAATCTATTATAGGATTATGTACATATAGTTAACATGTTGATTTTTTTTGGGACATATATAAACTATACATTATTTATACATTTTTAAATATATTTTATGGAGTAGAGATATAGAAGCAAATGTTTCTTATCTAACTAAGCGACTACTATGAAAAAGATGTTTGGCAAATTGGTCTGCAAGACCAATGATTGACACTAGAACCAATGACATATATATTTTAATATGTTATAAATGTCACATGTTAACTATTTAATTCAATAATAAGTCATATAATTTCCCTTACAAGTGCTAAAGTCAACATTCTTCATGACTATCTTTTTGGAGCTATCAACTATTTTCAGTATGTTAGTGAGTTTCATGTTCGTATGTGAATTTGATGAGTTTGTAAGTATACCAATAATTTTTTGTTAAATTATATGTTACATGGGATATTATTAAATAATTTTTAGTATTTTAAAGTGTCTTTATTGTTGTTAATGGTCAAAGAATATTGACCATGTTTTGAAGCTTTCTAGTAGAATAGAGTGAGCCTTTTGTAAAAGTGTTTTTGAGTGTTTATAGGATAGGTGATGGTGTATAATGTATTTTATAATGACCCTAAGGTTATAAATTTTACATGCATATGTGTATTGTGCCTTGAGAGTATTTACATAGGTTTTTTGAGTTGTATCTTTCCAGATAATGGTTTTTTGGGTAATTAAACCTATTAGGTTTTTAAGGCATAAGGAAATTTCATGAGGTAAATTAAGGGTATGTGACTTATTAAGCATGGAATAGGTCATATAAGATGTAAAATAAAGTGTTTTAAAGGATTAAGGACTTTGATGAGGGCCATCTAGGTCATAGTGATTAGAGTTGTTTTGTGCAGAAGATAAACCTAATGCAATTAGGTCTCTAAGTATGCCTAGAAGAAGATTGAGGTCTAAAGTAGTTTAGACAACATAATGGTCATCCTTGTTTGATTTATTATTATGTGTAATGTGTTCTTAAAATACCATTTGGGTCTGACCCTAATATATTAAATCCTTGGCTGACCAAGAGTAAGTATTCTAGTGATTGGTATAAGTACAAGGCATATTAGTCCTATTTGTAGGAAAAAAAAGGGAATGATAGTACAAGAAAATAAAATATAACCTTGAGGAGTAGAAGAGGTTGTGTAGACCATAAAAATTGAGCATATGATTATTAATTGACATCCATAAAAAAATTTGAGTAAGATGAGCAAGCTCATATGAGCTAATAAAGCCATATGAGGGTTATTTGAGTAAAGTAGAATGGTAGATTTGCTTGTTTAAAGATCTAGTTTGACAACATTGAAGGAGTGATATTGTTTTTATTATGAGACCATCATAGATACAACAGAGATGTGTTCTTGATGTATGATGGTGGACAAATTATATAGAGAGATGAAGAATATATCACCATATATTTATTGAACAACAAGGTGTTATCAACGTGATCAAGTTTGTCTTAGCTGAGTTGGTGCTTAGTCAAAAGGGAGTGAGAACGACCTTGTAGTCTAGATATATAAAAAGTATCCTTAACGTGTCTAAGTTAGTGATGAGTCTCTTAAGGGGTGGGTTCTTCCTTTCAAGTTGGAGTTTGCTAAAGGACTTATTGAGTTGGTGCTTGACTAGTGAGGGGTTGGTACCTCATTAATTCTTGATCCATTGCTTCTAGGATTATAGTCTGAGTAGTGTGTTAGTGAGTTTTATCCCCCATGAGGGTTTAACACATATATCTTATGTTCTTGTGTTGATATCTTACTTATTATTTATGTGATTGCTTCTTTATAGATTGTTTGATCACAATATTGGTTTAAAAGGTTAATCACATTAAGTGGAAAGAAAGAATTATTTTATGAACTTGACTAACTCTCCCCTTTCAATTATTGTGATTAGAATAATTGGTATTAGAAGTGGGTTCTTTTGAGAGGTCTAAAATCCTAAAAGTGATCCTAAGAAGCATAAGCTTGAAGTATGATGATGACAATGTTTATGATGGTTATATTGATGGTCTACCAAGCAATGATTGCACTGACAAAGTTGACTAAGAAGAAGAAGGATGACAAGATAAGGCATGATAAAAACTTAAATTAGTGTGAGTTATGTGTTACTATAAGACATAAGTCAAATTTTAAAAGATATCATAAGTGTTATTTCCCAGCTCAAAATGATTATGTAAAAGCAAATTCAAAGATCAAAGCTTAGTTGATAGTAAAAAGAACATTGAAGACATGTTGAGATAAATGTATAGGTCAAGGCATCAAGGTTTTTGACATAATTTTGTTAGAGTCCTTTTAATAAGGTACGTGAAATTATATTGGTGAAGTTGGTATGTTAGATGCCTAAGTATGTTGATGAGGCCATGATAATGAGATACATAGCTGAGAAAGGGTAGAGAGCAGAGATGAGAAGATGAAAACTAAAAAAAACTGTAACATGTAATGTTACATGCATTTGAATTTCAATATTTGTAACCATTTCTATATTCTTCTGATTTTAATTGAATTGTATATTTTTGTGGTGGTGGTTGGTCAATATGTGGAATGAAAATATTAGGACACTTTTTTCCAGCCAAAAGTTTTGTGCAATACAAAATAACATAGAGATGAATTTCATTATTTTTGATGATGAATATTATTTTGAAAAAAAAAAAAAATTATTGTCAACAAATAATAAAAAAAAAAAAATGTGTAAATGAGAGGAAATGTTGCTCCCACTAAACAAGTTTTCTTTAAAAAAGAAGAAAAGAAGTGGGAAAAATATGATATAAAAAGTGATATATTTTATTTAGAGGATAACTTTCATTCGATTTAAAAAAAAGGAAAAATTTGTGGAGTGATCATATTGTCTAAATGCCTCAAAGTGATAAAAAAAAAAAATACTAATATTAGGGGTTCATCCATTATTTTATCAAATGATGAGGAATTCTAAATTTTGGAATGGTGTAAAGAGTTAATTGATATGGGCTTAGAATCATTCATAAAATGCACAAGTTTCTTACATATGCTAAATTAGATACAACCTTTTCAATGATGGTGTTCCCAGAAAATCATGGCGGATAGGTTTTAAAAACAGAATCCTTATTTATCATATGAAGTTTTTGTTTCTATAGTTTTTAATTCTTAATTTAAAATTTTACAATGTATTTTTATGTTTTCAATATAAACGTAAAGAAATATAAAATTAAAATTAAAATTAATTGAAGGTTGGAAGGAATTTTAAAATCTAAGTAATTTAAAATAAAATATAACAAATAAACGGATCAAAATATTAACATTTATCAATGTATATGATTAGTCTGTGCATATATTGCACCTCTTCAAATAAAATAACACTCATAAAATTTCATTTCAAGTTGTCAAACTACGGAGAATATATGGTTGTCTAAACTATTGTATACTAATGGATAGATGACTAAAGAATTATTTTTGAACTGTATACATCATTTATGTCTATACGCAAAGTGTCACGAACAAACATACATATTCTAATATTTTATGGACATGGCAGCCATTTTTCACTTCAAGTAATTGAAGAGGCAAGATATTTGGGGATCGAGCTAGTTGCATTTCCCCATCACAACTAGCCAAAAATTTCTGCTCTTGCATGTACGTTTTTAAAAATGTATTTAAGACTCATTTAAAATTTTATGACTTAATCATGGATGAATAAACATCATCTTATATATAGAATTTAGGAGACACAATAGTCGAGCACTTTTTTAATAACAATAAAGAGGGCACTCATTCCAAATAATATGAAAATTTGATTTAAAAGGATAAGTATATAACCTATAAACTTTATAAAAATATTTAATAAAATCATTCCAATTAAATAATTTCATGTTTAAACATAAGTTATTATAGGTGATTAGAACCTCATAATGTAACATAATAGGTAAATATGAGGAACATAACCAAACTATTATCAATATCATTCAACAAAAAGTGGAGAAAATAGAAGCAATGCATGTTATTGTAAAATATCTTAACACCAAAATTTTTAGAAGATAATGAAAGTCATGAAAGTTATTTAAAACTGAGACAAGGTGCATTAATAGACCCTTCCAATAAAAAGATATGCAACTTTATTTTCCATCCAGGAAGAATTAATTGTTCCTACCCATGTAAGCACTCCATATTGGGTAAACGATTAGGCAAATAGCCTTAAAATTAATTGTAAATTCTTCCATACATACATTTCAATATCGATGCTTTCACTAACTCCTCCCCCACTGAAGTTGGTTCATTACTATGTAAAATATGGAGAATGAGACATTAAAAAGGTGGTTCATTACTATGTAAAAGGTGGAGAATGGGACATTAAAAGATGAAATAGTAGATTGGGGTGCAATTGAAGATACATTTAAAGATAGATAAAGATTATTATTTTTTAAATAAATTAAAATCAAAAGATGTTTTTATTATTATCATTTCTTAAATAAATCAAAATTATTAATTTTTTAAAAATATAATAAAATTAAAAATATTATTCAATTATCAAGTATAATGGTTTTTAAGAAATTAGGAAACAATGATTAAAGTTTAGAACATAATATCAAAATATTCACATTAAAAGAGTATAGACAAATGTTTATAAAAAAATATCTTTAAAAAAATAAATTAAAATAATGGAAAAAGAAAATATTTATGAATAAAACAAAAACAAATTGAAAATAAGATTAAAAAATAAATAAAGGATTAAAAAAATATAATACGAAAGTAAGAAAGAAGAAAATTAAAGATAATAATACAATGGACAGGTAATTAAAATATGATATAAAAGAATTAAGGAGGAAAAGGTGTTTCACAGACCCTTCTAACCCTCTTCTCCAACAAAACTACAATTTCAAAGACGTGATAAAAAAATCGTATCCCACTTTCTTAAATTGCATGCAATATCCTTGTTGGAGTTGCTTTTTTCTTCCTCTTTTGTTGAAACTAAAATACAAGAACTAAGCCTAAAATTTTTATATGAACAGATGACTTATACTCATGTGAACCTGGCACCAAATACTCCCAATCAACAAACATATTTTAAGGAGAATACCCTTGTAAGATTAACAACAAATGCAATTTCTTCAAATTATTCATTGTTTCAACTTGAATGATTTAAGTTTTGAATTTCATGTGGATTTGTTCTAGACTTATAACATTTTAATACGTTACATTTAGATTTTTGGTCATACATAGGATATTACGGTGCTCACGTTAGAGTTTTTATTCTTCATAGAACAAGGTGAATTTATAATGTAATGAGGCCATTAATTTTTATAGTTCATGAAAAAAGGTAATATATAAAGTAATCGTTATTTTTTATTAATGGAATCCACCTAAAAATTTATATTTCTGGCAAGAGTAATGAAAAAATAAATTTACCCATGCAAATAAGCTGAATCATTCATTAAGAGAGCATGAAATATATGCAGAAAATGGGAAATGAGTCATAATCTCAATGGAGTTTTATTATATATATTTCGCACATTGTTCTTCTCCACCCTGCAATGATTCTGATCTATCATTCAAAACATCAAAGAATGGATAGAAGATAAATATGAAAACCACTTGTTAGAGAATGAACCAAAAAAAATTCGTGAAAACAATTTGAAAAAATAATACTTAAAGTTGAAGGAATGAATTTTTCTATGTATTGCGACGTTGTTAAAAAACACAGATTGTGTTATATTATTTTCAAAAAATGACACTACTCCAGATTGTGCAGATTGGTATTCCAACCATGGCGTGCATTTGAAATTGGATTGGTGGTTAAAAAAATAAATTCATAAAGAATTTGATCCCTAGACAAGTTCTTTAATAGGTTTTCCTTGATTTGAAGAAAGTGATTTAGTTTTTAATCTATGTTCAATATAGCAAAGAAAGAAGAAAAATAACGTACTATTCCAATTTTCTTTGTAAAGACACTTTAGAAACTATAAAATATTACCAAACATAAAAATCTAGTAATAAATATGATCTACTGAGAAGAAATGGAAATCGTTTACTTCATAATGACTATTGTGCAGCTTTGTTAGCAAGAGTATAGGGACAGGGAATTAATTGTAATAAAAGGAGAAAATAATTATATTAAATTTGAAAAACGAGAGAATGAATAACAGGAAACGAAGAGTTGGAAAGCAATTTAAAAAGTTATTTGAAGAGCTTTTATGAATAAATGTATGAAGAGAGGAAGGTAGGCCACTGTTGAATAAAACATGTATCTTTAATGACTTTACTTGTTTTCATGGTTGTTCTTATTCTATTTTATGGTTTCCACTATTTATTTCATTATATTCTATATTTTATTCTTACCACTAAACTATTCCAATAATGTGGCTGTTGTCAAGAGCATCGGTCTTAAAAAAAAATTGAGCAGACTATCAAGATATGCTTGAGGAAGAGGAAGATGGTTTCGAATCCTCCTTATCCCATTACATTTTTTTTTGGTCCATATAACGTAAGATTTTGGTGTTTTCTTAGATTCTTGCATTTAAATGGGTATCCGAGCTTCTTGCCTTACTCGAATTAAAATGTGGTTCGTTCTTTGTGAGATTTAATCTTGTTGTACGTAGACACATACTTCAATTTTTTAATTGAATTAGGGACCCAGTATTGTTTGCATATCTTTATTTAGGGTCTTTATAGCTTTAGATTCATGACATTGGTTTCAATTTTTGTAAGTTTAAGGTTACTTTTAAAGTTTAAAATTTATAGAAATTGGAATTATCAAAATCAAAACATGAACGATCATTTTGGTTTATTGTAATCCTTGGGTTTTCATATCTTTAGTTATTTTTTTGGGTTAACAAAACTAATATGCCTTCTCCTAGTGTTTGTATAATTTTATAACTATGAATCAAAGATTTGTAAATTATTCATTGCTAGGACCCACTTTATTACATTGCTATGTTGTATTCATCCTTCACGCCTTTGCAAAATGT
This sequence comes from Torreya grandis, assembly GCA_037957365.1. NCBI lineage: Eukaryota > Viridiplantae > Streptophyta > Pinopsida > Cupressales > Taxaceae > Torreya > Torreya grandis. The sequence continues at coordinate 547,865 of JARHVA010005465.1, read as the reverse complement.
TTCTATGTCTTTAAAATCTGAAAGAACTGGAAAAGAGAATTGAAGTTGTGCATAAACCATATGCATGATATATATTATGCCTTTGAATTTATTTTTGATTGGTATTTATGAATATGTTTAATTAATAATTTAATAGGTAATTAGACTGACATGTTTTTATTTTAGCCGAGTTTTTACCTTTATTGTATATTAATAAGGTTATTTCAAGCTAAGGATTCTCTCGGGCTATCTCAAAGCTTATTTGATTGCACCACATGACATCAATTCACTAATTGAATGTTTAAGTAAACAATGCAAGTAATTTGGTAGTGACACCATTGTAGTGCTTTATACGGAGTCTCCCAGTGAAGCAAAGAAATGAGAGCTATCCATGTGTCATCATTCTACTAAACTGGAGGTGACATCAACATGGACATGTTTATAGAAAGTACCAAGAAAGAAGAATAGTGAGAGACATCCACATGTCATCATCTCACTAGTCCAGATGTGACATTAACATGGATCTTTATACGAATAATCCTAGATAAGTGAATCTCCTAAATTTCAGCAAGTTTCACCATCCCACTAGCTTTTAGGTGATGTCAACATGGATCTCTGTATGGAAAGTTGCAAATAAATAGAAAGTGAGAACCATCCATGTATCATCATCCCACTAACCCATGACTTTAAAGAGATAAATCACAATAAGCTTTAGCCCATGTAGCATTGGAATAGTAACATGTAGATAAGTTTCCTTCAAAGCCATGTAAGCAAATAATGAAAACATCAAAACAAAGATTGAGAGAGTAAAAAAGAGGCATAAGTCATATTAAGATGACTAAGCATTTAAACTAATGCAAAACAATATACATGGCAATAAAATCCCTAAAATTTGGTATTATGAAATTTAAACATAAACAATAAACAAGGAAAAGAGTTAAGGTTGTTGTTTCACTTAATTAGCACAAATTGAAGAATTAATTCATTCAATTCTCAAATCCAATATAACTAAAACAATATTTTTCAAATTATCATTTCTAGTCTAGTTACATATCCTCCTAATTATCAAGATAATTGTGAATTTTGAGCTCAAGTGCAAATTATGAATCTAGATCTCTATTGAGATAAAGAATTTATAGGGTTTTTCATAGATCAAAACATTTTAAAGACTAGATTTGTGATGGCTTACTCATCTTTCATTCTAATCCCCTCTACGTACTAAATTATAAGACCAACTAAATACATATATACAACATTTGACTTGGTGGCTTTGAACCACGAGTTCTAACTATATTCCACTATTTAGGATGTGGTCGATGTAGTTAAACCATATAAGGTTTAGGACCAAATATTTATTTTTACATGTAGATACAACGATGAATGCTTGGCTATCAATGTGGTTGGTCTTCACTACACAATATCCAATTTAGATGTAATGACTTACATTGATGTATTATTTTATTTATTCTTGAATACTAAGGCTATTAGAAATATATCAGACTTTAGGATGGCAAAGACACCAATTGCATATATCAATGGAAATAACTTTGAAATGAATTCCATGATCATGTTTCTATACATGTCATACAGGTAGGACATGGTGAATTTATGGCTTCTTAATAATAATGTCATCAATAAGTTACAAGAGTGGGTTGGAAACATAATAAACTTTGCAATTCTACCTCAGTTATCCTCATTTAGATCTTCAAACATGGAGTAGTAATTTTTATGATCCTATTAAATAGAATATACATTGTTTCAACCATCACTCATGTTAATAAGGATGGATCCTTTCAATGGACATGATTTATAATTCTAACAAAATCATTTCCTTAGGAGAAATTATCAACTGCAATTTTATTTTGAAATTCAAAAAAATCAGAAGTTCCTTAGATGGGAACTTCTACATGATGCCCTATGTAATAGACCTGATGACTTCAACTATGTATTAATCCTATGAGTATCCTTGGTAACCATCTCAAAACTACCCAAGGATCATGCTACGTGATTAATTTAAATTTTCTTCATGTGAATAGATTTAGGTAGAACATGAAAAAGGATAACTGATACTTTATACTCTATGATGTATCAAGAAATCTATGGGAAGAACATGCCTAGGCTCTCTAGCCCTATTAATAAAATAATTTCAAATATGGTAAATTAGTTGTTGTATGCTAAATTGTATAATAATTAGAATTGATAGAATAAAGTCACACCCTTTGTACTTATGAAGCATTTTGCCTAACAAAATATATGAGCAATAAATTACTACTCAATTAGTGGATAACACTAATATTGACTTAAGGAAAGTTAATCAATCAACCATCCATATAACCCTTATTAGTATTGATATGATGTATAACATAACATGAGATCACCTCCAATTTTTTGGGAATATTAGGCCACATTATGGGTTTAAAATGACACCTTTCAGACACTTAGACCTTGAAAAAAATATTAGAGAACACATTATAAAATATGAAATAAAAGTGAGGATCAACTATGGACATCAGTCTTATTATCATGATAGTGTGTGATCATGAATGTTGAATATGATATGGACATTAGCCCTATTAGGATGCATAGGTCCAACATGTCTATGATTGTGCCACATAGGATTGATTATGATCCTACTATAACTAATGAGTATGCCAAGATAATTGAGAAAGACAATTGGGTTTCTAGACCTATTCATGCCCCCTAGGTATAAGAAGAAGTGTAAGAATAAGGTGGCCAATCTGGCCAATATTACATCGAGAGAGAGATTAAAAACCTAAAATATCCCATCTACACATAAATACTACTACATATCTAAAATAAATCATGAAAGAACCTCATTACATAATTAAAGACCAAAAACCTATGACTCTCATCAAATCAACTATACTTTTATTCATGTTTCCTCTACCTCCATTAACCATAAGACAACAAGTATTCCTTCCTTTCTGTCTCAAGTTAATGTTTCTTGTCCTCATTTTTATACACTAATAGTGATTACCTAATCCCCTAGGCATCCATCTTCATCAAAACATACCTTGAAAATTACATGACCATTGGTGGTACCTCAATCCACTAGATTTCCATCTTTATCCCCCATAATTCCTCAAGTGGTCACCATTCATCCCATGCACTCACCATCTGCTACCACTACATCCCTTTAAACTCCTATTCTAACTTCAAATTGGCCAACCTCTATTATAAAAAAAAAAATTACATATGTAACAAAGCCCAAGAATCCTCACATTTCACCTCAAAAGGTGGAAGTGGAAGAGAAATAAGTAGTCACTCCCAAGTAGGAACAAATAATAATGGGTGAACTACGGTGTGACCCATTTCATATTTATGATAGTGAGGAGAAGGAAAAAATATGGGAAAAAATTAAGAGTGGGTTTAAAATAATTAAACAAAAGAGACGTAATCATTTGATGAGACCACACAAACAAAAGAAGATTATAAATGGAAGATAAAGGAAAGCCTCTAGTCAAGAAGAACATAATTAATGTAAGAATTTGAAAATGTTAGTCATGGAGATGGTAAATTGATGGATAATAAATTTCTATAAAAAATATAAGAAGATGTAGAAGTAGAGATAGAGTCAAAAATACATATAACATAGAATCCACCCCCAACTACACCTCTGAGCTCTTCACCTCAAGCTACTACAACAATCAGTTCCCTAGTTATCTCTCCCCTAACTATTTGTCTTATTAATATTATTTATTTAGTAGATTATTTGTCACTAAAAATATATGTCATTTATTATATTCTTTGCATTTTTATCATTCTTTAAGCCAAATAAACTAGCTTCAGGAAATTGTAATTCCAATTTTGCCTACCACAACCCAACCTACTATTATGGACCTTACCACTACTGCTGGGACTACTAGGGATGTATAAGCTTATGTTATTGACCATTTTAAAAACTTATTGAGTGCCCCAATGACCTACTCATTTTTTAGTGGAACCAATTCACAGTCACCTAAACTAAGTAAAATGGTACATTTTGAAAACCTGTTGTCCACTTCAATTTTGCTACACTTTCCACCCATCTTAGGTTCACTACACAATTATAGATGCCTATCAGACAAGCACCCTGAGTAGACTCACCTACGGTTTCAGTCTAAAAAGTAGTATGGAAGGCCATATATGTGATTTAATGCACCTATACAAAGGTAGTTATTCCTCTTTTTTATGTAAAAGGACATTTTACACTAAGGTAATTTTGCCTCTAGATTAATTAATTTTAGTTACTCAAGTAAAAAAAAGAGTTGAGGAAGAACAAATAAATAAACATGTTGAAATGAACATCCCTTTGTGGATTCAATATTTGAAATATGAAAAATCATCGAGACAATATTTAGTGATAATTGATAAACCCACACTAAAGTTTCATATTGATAGACATAAAAACACATTGAGAAAAGCTAACAGGAAAAAGATGTTTTCTGAAGGTTAGCAAGTTGAGCTACAACAAAGAGATAAATATTCTATTTATCAAAACGAAAACAAAAAATCCCTCAAACCTAGATAGATATAGGAATGACCCTTATATATTTGTATATGTTGATGGAGGAGTCACAAAAGATAAGATAAAAAGTTTTAATTAGCTTATACAAAGAAAGCCAAAGGTGAGTACCATTCAAGCTCCCACATAAATAGTAGACGAACTATAAGGGATATCTAAGAAGCTATTGGGCACTATTAATTCGATAAGGTCTTCAAAGGTCACCTCCCAGCCTAAATGGAGATATATTTTTCAATTTTTGAATAAAATAAAGTATATTAATGGAAAGGTTAGTTGTATAATCCAAGTGACAAACAATAAGTCTTATGCTCTTTCAAATTTAATAAAACTGGAGCTGCTTGGGCACATAATTATATTGTTATTAAAAGGGACAACTTACTAGAGTGCCATCATTAAATTCAATCCCTAGACCAATAATTTACAAATTATAAAATGGAGTCAATCTTTATCCTGATGGATTTAAGTGTTTCCCAAGTAGCCACTCTACAATGTCATCAACCTATAACACATTTATGGATATGTGTGGTTGACTTATGGCTTACACACCTTCATATTAACTCGTTGCATTTTTCTATGCTCTTAGTATATTTACTCTATGGAATAACCATGGATAAGTAGAGTATATATAGGAGGTACTGATTAGTCTTTTATCACCATATTATGAATTTTTATAGTAATAAATTATTGTGAAAGTTGTTCCCTCAAAGGTGATCAATAATAATAATAATAATAATAAAGTATTCTACTATTTCACCAATTAATTATATGATATATATTTCTATTGTTATGAATTATCTAAGTAATTTACAACAAAATTGTATTAGAACATTGATTTGGGTACATTTCTGTGGTGTATTTTTTTTTATTTTTGATCTAGCATCATGACCACTAGAAGGTCAAAAAAACATAACTTGTGACAATGGAGGAATTGAAATTTTTTTTCATAGTAATTTTGTTTGTGAGGTTTTTTATAGAAAAAAAATTATAGTAAAAAATTTTAAAAATAGTGTAGAATTTTTTTACCTGGTGTAAATTAGAATTTTTGGGACTCATCTCTATCAGATGATCGTAAAGATATATTATACTGGTTCACCTTTTTAGGTTGAGCATTTTTACGTTTGTGCACATTAAAAATAGATGGATTCATCTTCATGAGATTATTAAAATAGTGTATTCCATTGTTACTCTTTTTTGGGAGCTAAAACCTTCCTAGGTTTTGTGAATAGTTAGTCTAAACATTTATGGAAATTAGAAAGGGAACGAAACACTAAAAATTCCTCACAAGGATGACATAGAGTATAGAACATCTAATCTATCTATTTTGGATGTACTTAAACAACTTAAATCAATGTTTTAGGGCATGGTGAAAGAGATCATTTTGATATAATTTAAGAAGACATTATAGGGTTGAGAGGGGACTTGGATAGCATGATAGATCAATTATAAAAATTATATGTGCCATGGGAAACTTGTAAACTCAGGCACTATAAAATCTCCCTCCACCACTTTAATTTGGTTCTCCTCCTCCAAACAATACTAACACCAATTCTGCTACTAAGTCAATGTTTCTAAAAGTATACCTACACAAGTTTGATGGTAATGTTCCACTCACCTAGCTCACTCCCTCCAATTGAAAATTTATTTGGTCTACATCAGGCTACAAGTTTGTAAAAAGTTTTTATGAACTCTATATATATGGAACTTCAACCATTCAATTTTTATCATTTGTTATGTGATCAAAATAAAAATAAGGGTGTCTCTAAAAATTCTTTTAGTCAGCTAAGTAAGTTGTGCTAGACCGAGAATGTCAAGGACTACATTTATCAATTTTAGAATATCTATTTACATGTGGTAGACATCATTGATAAAAATATGACTCACCTAATTTTGGGTGGCCTCAAAGATAGTATTCAATTAGAGGTCTGCATGTTTCATCCTAGTACTGTATTTAAGGCCATACCAAGGGCATGCATGTATGAGGAATAAGATGTTATCATATTAAGACCTCTCACCAATACACATGAATGCACCTTCCTAGTACTATTATTTCATCAACCTACCATATTGACACCTCATCAAGTGGAAGAAAAGAAAGCATAAGGTTTGTGTTTTAGCTACAATAATGAACGAAGCAAAGGGAATCAATGTGATGAAAATAAGTTGTTTTACATTGATAGTACCAATGATGAGGAAGAATATGAGGATGATTCTGGAGATGTCAACCATTCATGATATTTCACATAATTGGGGATGATGAGGAAGAATATGGGGATGATACATGCTAATCCCCATAGACTCTGAATTCCATGAACTTCTTAGGCTAAAACACCACTGGGTTAACCCAATATTCCTTTTAAACTAGATATATAATTCATGCATCTTGCAACATATAAAATTATGATTTTGATTTTAACTTGATGTTAGGGTTTAACAAGTATGAAAGCTTTTTCAAAGGTTTATCATGCTCTTCTAGCTTTGTAATCATTTATCCTAATAAAGTATGTACACTTTTTAATCATGTAAAATTTCTTTGTAATATGTCAAGATAATCTCACAAAAGATGCAATGCTTATGAAACCTCATTATGTGTGTAGTAATATCCTAGATTCACAAGCATGGGTTTAAATTTTGGGCCAATGTTCCCCAAAAATTTAATTTAATGGATCATAATAGATATTATTAAGTCCACTTAGAATCAATTCTCATAGAGTTTTGTAACCTAGATATTCCTGAGTAACTATATTTCATGGCTTTGAATCCTCATTTTATTTTGTGATTTTATCGTTAGGTAGATTTGAATCTTTCTCATGTTCAATAATCCACTCAAATATAAGTCCACATCACTCTCATTGGTCTCTATCAAATGTGCAATATATATGATCCTCTTTAATGTTTAACAAAATGTTTTTCCTATTTTTGCTACCCTTTTAATTTTGGATAACCATAATTGACTCTCTAGTTGATTCTTACTATGAATATAATTTTATTGCATTACTTAAATTTTCTTCTTGTCTATAAGATAAAACTATTTTCAGCTTCTTTATTATATTATGTATAAGAGGATTATCATCCTAAAATATAAAAGTTTGAATGAAGTATTTTTGTATCAGAGGCCAATTCATTATCTCTCATTTACATTCTTAGTGCATGTAATACACTGTTTAAACTACTAATATAGTATAATTGTATATGTGCACCCAATATCTGGGTTAAACACCTTTCGTAGACCGCACATCCACACACTTATGAACATGCATTTTTGGGCATTATACCTTCCTGAAAAAGGGCCATTATTCTTTGACATTAAATGGAAGTTTTAATTGATCATGCGATGTTTTGAAATACTTATCCCATTATTGTTGATTTTTAATGAACTCTATGATAAGTTGCAATAGCTCCCCTCCACACATTATTCAATGTGCTCAATATCATATCTATGTTGGGCACATGATTTTTTAGTCTAAAAATTAATTTGTTCAAATCTTAAGATACAAAATATAGATGTAATTAGCATTGAGTGGTGAAAATCATTCAAATAGACCCACCTCATGATATCCTCTCACCCAATTCAACATTTGGGTGTCAAAATTGCCATTGATGGGATATGTTGCATTTCATGGTAAAGGTTCTTATATAGCAGGTTAGGTATAATCCATATCTATCATAGCCACATTATATAATAAATACACTTCAAACCTTATTAGGGATCACACTGAGGGTGAGTTATAACATTCTATTTGGAATTATGTAACTGGTGTATTTTTTATTATAGGTCTATATACATGCTATTCTATTTATTTTGACTATTATTGATGTTCCTTTTTTGGTTAAAGAAATTGGTAATTTGTAACTAGTAGTGTATTCTAATTTTTTTCTAGACCCCCCCTAAACAAATTACTATATCCATAATATTATCATGAATCTATCTCCTTAAATATAATATAGGGCTTACTGTCATTTTTATTTATCGGAATAATGATAATTTTATCCCATGGTGTGCTTCTAGTTGATTACATAATGTGTTCATGATAATTTTATCATCATAAGACCACCTCTTCATAATCCATATATTGTATTATATTATTTCAATATTAATATCAATAAGTTAAAAATATCCTTACAAGCTCAAGTGTGCAACATTGATTTCCACATCTTAGTTATGACCAAAAGGTCCTACCCTACCATAGTCTTCTAGACTTAGAGCTACTAGACTATAATTGAGCATTGATGATATAGTATCTCCCATGTAGATTGTTGAATCATATAAACTATGCTCCCAAAGTCAAAAACAACATTTATTAGCTCATATTTTACTACCTAAATACCTATATGAGATTCAACATCCTAGCACTTATGATTTTCCATGTACCATACTACCTTTTTATTGAGTTGTTTTCTTATCTGTGCATACTCTAATAAGTTATATAAAAGGTATTTAATAATCTATGATATTTTTTCATTTTGAAAATTAATTAAGAGTTTCAAAATTTTGGTTATGGCTTTGACTTCTTGATCTTATCTCATGATACACATAATTTTCCCATACATTTATGCATATATAGTGGTAATATCAGCTTTCGATGTAACTTGATGTTATATGTTAGACAAAACTTGTGATACTTGGTACATCGTACCCCGTTCTATCATAAGAATAAGATATTTACCATATTGGACCATTCTAATTATTTATTTGTATGAATATATAAAGGAAGTAATCCTTATTATGCATGCTACTCTAACATGACTTCCTATAAGAACATGAAATCATTAGGGTGAGAATTAATCATATTCATATTTCACATATGATTTTTTCTTCTATGATTTTATAATGCTAGACAATCATATATGTGGTGTTATTTTGAAATTATGTAGTAAGAAATATACATTGTCCTCCAATTATTTTTGGGATAACTACATGCGAGTGATTACATTTCCTACATATATAAAATAAATATAATTTTCATGTCTGTCATTCACCTTGGATGCAAACACCCTTCTATCGACCTCAATAACATCCTATATATATTCCTTATCTTTGTTTCAATTCCCAGCCCAAGTACAGTTATCCATCATATCCTCATTGCCTATATGGAGAGTGTGAAAATTGTTTTTCCCATCATATCCCTCAAACACACTTTGGGGAGAATATGGAGTCAATAATATTTTTTGTTGTTATGGAAATGCAACATTACAAGGTTTTTGGAGTTAAAAATGTGGAAGTGTCCATCCCACTTCATATTCAAGAGACTGTATAACCTATGATGTCCAAACTATGATATCTTGTGATTGACACATTTATGAGGTTGGTATCTATCTAAGAACATTCTACATCATAAAAATCATATCTACTTCTAGACATGGGAATCCTAGCTTCATAATAGGAACATTTTGTGCTACAACTAAGTAGACAAAGATTGTTTGAGGCTAATTTTTAGTTACATGCACCAGCACATAATAGTTTTCACTAAATTTCATCTTAACTTTAAGGAATTCATTTATTTGGTTCCCTTATTTATATATTCCATGTATTTTAAGTGTAACTTAAGCTTATCACTTTCATCTAATTACTCCATCTTGCACAACACAATGTAAATTTTTACCTATTTCTTCATAGTGGGTTGTGAGATATCTCCACATTCCACTATTTGTTCCACCTAGAGTGAAACTTCATGATCATACACCTTATTATAAATTTAAGTATAAATAATTCCTAAATTAGTTATAGGTTAAAAAATTATAAAAAACATGTATTATTGTCTTTATTTTGAAAAAACATTATACCCTGTTTATTACACCATAAAATATGCAATCATAGTCATACATTGATTCACTTGATTTATATTGAATGTATTTTAACCCTTGTATATTTTGACTTGTACACTTATTAATTTAAACTCACCTACCAACTAGGTTTTAACATAATCAAATATTAGTTTTGTAGCATCTATTTTGTATAAAACTCTAGAGATCAACCTATTAAATCTCATATGAGCTCACACTTCTTTGAATCTTCTATAGTTATATTTTTGATATACCAATTAATCTTGTAAGCTAGAAGACACTACTTAGGTTTGGTATACCCATCATATGGTGTTAATGTGACAAACAAATTTTTATTCAAATACATACTTGTAGTAGCAAGACTTGAAGTTAGTGGTGGTGGTGGTGGTAGACTCAATTTTAAAAAGTTCATATATTTTTTGAAACCTTACTACCTCAATCAGTGTCTTCATATCTAGAACCTGATTCATTTTTTCACTATATTTTCTAAACTTATTTTTCATAAAATCAAACCAGTTACTTTATCTACTAATTTCTATAATCTTTCTTATTTTTGGGGATAAGTGTACTTTAAAGTGAATGATACATATCTGTGAACTTTCACTATATTGGATCTTGAACATACTTTCATCCTAATACTTTGTATAACTTCTTCTAAGGATTTATCCTTATCTTCTCCAAATAATATCCTCGATTTTAGTTTTAATGTAAAGCTACCTTATAACAATTCTACTCATGCTTCTTCTACCATTACACTATTTTCCATTTCCTCATAATATTTATCTATTTCTAAAATTTTATTTATGTCTTATTTAGTTTTGAGCCTATTCCTTTCCTTATCATCATTTTATGTATATTACCTTTCTTGCCTATAAGATCCCATTTCATCATGTTATTATATGCTATCTACTCTTAATATACTCTTTTGTATTAGGATTATTCTATTAATTACATTTTCTTTGTTATCATAGGTTTCAATCTAACTGTAGAATTCAATTTTTACTTTAATTCTTGGCATCCTCCCTATTTTCTGTATAGGTTACATATTTCCTTCTCATTTCTTAATCATTCACTCCATCATCAAACACATCCCCATAATGCTAGAAGTGATTACTCCATATTTTTAGGGGTAGGCACCATGGATTTTTATACAAACAAAATTTTTACAAGAGTAGGTAGTCATTAAATAAAATTCCTCTAATTCAAATCTTAAATAGGTCGTGCACAACCTCAAATAAATTTTAGTCCTATATAATAAATTCACTGATGTATTTGTCAATAGTAGTTTTCACCCAATGATATATCTCATGAGTCATATCAATGTCTAATCTTCACACATTTTCTAGTCTTTCTTTTATCCAAACTAAAAAATTTGTTCTTTTCAAATGGAAATAATATTATTCCAATCTTATTTAACACTTAACTAGTAATATAGATAATTCACACCATAATATTTCATATAGTTCACCATATATATGCCCATGAATAACATATTATGTAGAACATCCTATTTTTTTATTCTTCCTATACTAAAATATAAATTCATTCATTGATCAATGTCTCAAAATATATATATCCCAATAGCCACCACAACATGTTTTAATGCTCAACACTCTCTAAACCATTGTTAGTAGAGGTTCTTTTTAAGCACATTAGAACATTCTAGTAATGGATAGTTGTACACAAAGTAATAAGGAAATAGACAAAAGTAATGCACATATAAAATTGATATTAATACAAGCATGATATAAAATACAATTATCATGATTTTAAGATATAATAAACTAAAAAAATAATAATTATAATAGTGAATAGATTATACTAACACATAAAATATCAAGGGTAAGGAGCATAAGGAAACATAAAGGAAACTATTTATGAATCTCTATATTGATCTCTATATTTTGGACCCCTTTCATTATAAATCAGATATATTTATAAATATTTCCCAATACTTTATTGCCTCACATTCCCACTATTTTCTACAAAAAAATAATACTTTTCATGTTTTGAATACTTTTGATGTACAAAGTGAGTTATATTCAAATACTAATAGTATACCAAGTACAAAATGGTGTTAAATGCACACATGCCATAGAATTATACACTTGTAATTTTGTAACTCTATTCTCCTACCAAAAACATTATATGATAAATGCTAATCACATTATGGATGATGGTTTTTTAAATTAATGATAGTTATTAATGAATTTTTTGATTTACCCTTATCATACCGTAGAGGTATTAAATCATGTGTAGTTTATGTGAAAATTATATTGATGATTAGAAGAGCTAGTAATGACTTTTATAATCTGCATAAAGTAGGTATTTGTTGTTACCCATTAAGGTGGGTATAATATATTAACAATGCAAGTGAATCTAGAAACATAGAGAAGTACATTATCAGTTGGGATAACCTTGCATATTAGATGACATGAAAAAGTAAAATATTCATGTTAGGTGAGGTGGATGAAAATTTAATAAAATTTTCCACATGTGAAGGAGACAATCAAACTATCAATAAATAAATAAATAAATAAAAATAGAAGAAGGAAAACATGGAACAAGGATGATATTAATGAAAATAATTAGATATATTTTTTATGAACACCCAAGTCCATGGGCAGTTGAAATTTTAATGGCCAAAATTACATATTTTTTTATTTGTCTATAATTGAGTGAACCATAAGGAGATAATAAAGTGATAATCTACAAGAATTAAAGACAAAAACAAGGGTAAACAAGACACATTAAAAATGTAAGCACAAATTTGATGAAAAAGACTATGGAAATAAATAGGGTATTTTTTATTAAAATAAAGACATGGGGAAAGTGCAATGGCATTTGTCACTACATAAGACAGAAAAGAAGACAAATAAGTAGGGACATATATAATTTACAAATCAAATAATATACGTGGCTACTATTATCACAACATTCTTAAATTTAACTTTTATTGGTTTATGCTTTTTAACCTTTTTTTAATGATGTGTATGATTTCAAATGATATTTATATATTACTTTTTATTACAATTTTTTTCATTTTTTAGATTTTTTTAATTTTTCTTGCAGTAGTTAGACTATCTTATTTACCTTAATATTTATTATTCTCCTTAATTATGATTTACATCCTCTATGTTCTCCTTAGTGTTGAAAATGAGGAGAATAAGAATGGATATCTTCATAGTACTTATGGTTTGGATCTGTATTTGACTTGGATTATTTTTCCATATTTCAAATATTTTATTGGGGATTCATGACATTTTCAATGTTGTATGCATTTAATTGATAAACTTTTTTATATTTTAATTTTGGTAATACCTTGTTTCACCTTTGTTTTAAATTTTTTATTTTCATTGAATATTTGTGTTTTATCTCCCCATGTAATCTCATAAGTTATAGTTTAATCATAAAAAAAAGAGCAATGTATAAAATGCCATGGTACCAATTTAGGTTAGATTTATAATGATGTAACTATGGTTGGGGGCCTTATTTAAGATATTACTTAGACCATTTATCCTTAAAAGTACATATAATAATATGAAATTAAAAACACACACACACACATATTTATTATATTTAAATAACACGAATTATAACATGCACATATAATGAAAAGAACAAAAAACATCACAATGATTTTCATTAAAACATAAGATCCTAAGAAGTTTCATTGCTAGATCACTATCTTTTAAAGTTTAGTTTATTATAAAAAATCACATAAATAATTATCATTCAATAATTATCTATTATTAGACAAGAATCCACATGTCAACTATTCATTGATTACCGAGTTTAGAGGAATTCTTATAAAGGAACATGACCCACCTAATTACATTAAGTTCTCTACAATCAGAAATAACATTTAACATACCTTAGTGTGCCATAAAAATTAAATTTAAAATACAACTCAAAGGCACTTTATTATGTTAAATATTAATACATCACATCCTACCACATCACATGAGATATTACATGAATCCATAACATATTCCCATGACATAAAGAATTAAATGAAATGGACAATTTTCATAACACATCATTATAAAATATGAATGAAAAATAAGTTATGTATAATATAAGCCATATGAATGCCAAATTATCATAAGGCTAAGTCATAAGACTTCAAAACTAAAAAATATGAAAAAAACTTGTACACCACAATATCCATATTTGTAAATAATTTTACCATAAATTATTGCAACCTTTCCAAATTAGTTAAAAATAATATTTGTATTTTAATGGTGAAGGATAAAATCCTCCATGAGCTTTTATGAAATGTGTTGCTTATGAATAAATGAGTTGACCTATGTTATGATTAAATAAATGGTTTGATGTTAAATAAAATATCAAATAATTTAAAACTATTTCAAAAATATATTCAACCCTATGCATTTTAAAAATCAACACAAATTATTATAAAAATATCTAGAATCTTATTTAGACAAAAAAGATAAAAGGATGGAACCTTTTCAATCAAAAAAATAAATCTTATTATCTTTTTTGCAGAGGAGAATCTTCTGACAGTTGTTGATAAGGATGAATGGCTATCATCCAGAGGTATGACTTGTCACTTTAATAGGATTTGGCCTTCATTACTTGATTTTAATCAATGGATTTATGAGCATTGGATACATCTAATAGAAGGTATGATCAAAATATGCCCCTATGTGAAAGGCATTTTCATTGCTATTTTTGATTCTAAGGTTGATATAATATAGTATTGAATAATTTTTTTATGTATACCAAGGTTTTATGGGTGCCTTGCACACTAAAAAAATAAAAAATATATTACCAACATGGCATCATGTATTAATAAAATTGATATTATCAAATCCACCAAAAAAATATCTTAGCTATAAACAAGCAAGATAAACCAACTATTTCAAGAACAAAAAAATCATCAACAATACATGCATAAGAGGCCATACACCAAATTAATAAAATTAACCAAAATATAACACCACACACCTCAATTAGGGTAATATTTTTTATCGTGAGAATGGAGTTTCATATGACACGGGTTTATTTTAGAAGCAATTTTTTTCCTATTAGAGACCTTTGTACATCCTTTATCATCATCAATTAGATTGTCTCTCTGAGAATATATTAGGGTTAAGTATAAGTCATCCATATAATAATCACATAAATGGGATGGAGTAAATTACTAAAAAGAGTGATCTAAAAAACTCCAAGGAGAACCTAGATAGAAAATTCCAATCGATAAACCTTTTTATTAGAGAAGACATTTTTATTGATATAATATGAAGAGAACACTTTGTAGGAGGACACCATATGATGGGGAGAGTATTTAGTGAATCCTAATAAATAATAAAAATCCTTAATATAAATAAAATCCTTACCTCTACTTCTATAATACCTATTCCTATCCTTACTAAAGATAATCAGAGGCTCCACATTAACATCTTTCGACCAAGTTCCATATTTTCTAATTTTAATCTTGCTATCATATTGGAAACCATAATTACTGGGGGAATAAATATCAATATGAACATAATAAAATTAATTGATACATATACAATTTATTCTTTAATAATCCAAATTTTGATTCTAAATTTTGTTGCCAACACTGATCTTAATAACTTCTAGTAAATTTGTGTAGAGATCTAAAATAATGCACATATGAGTAAAGGTAATATGCATGTGGGATTAATTATCATAAGTGAGAGAATTAAATTTATTAAGAGACCTACCAATGGCTTGAAGAGAAGACACCTAACAAAATTACAAAGGCATATGAGGTAACCTAACTTAAATAGGTCCTACAACAAATAATTCTATAATAAGTTTAAAAGTAGGTAACCATACATTCATGAAAAGATAGGATTTGTCCCATGTCAAAGGGCCTAAATGAAGCAAATTATCTCTGTCAGTGGAGGAATAATAGACAACGATGAAGATCATTTGGAACAAATATATATAATGAAAGATAAAATCAAAAAAGGTTTTCAATGCTTAATAATCTAGGTGTGTAAATTGACTGATGTCAGCTAGAATTTTCGAAATTAATAAATCAATATGATAGAAGATAACTAAGATTATTCCTTTAGAATAACACTTCCTAAATCAACTAAAGGAACATTAGGATTGATAAACCCTAGATTTCTCTATTGAGTAGGGGGATCCAAATTACAAACCACCAATGAAACCTTAAAAAAATATGATGGCACATTTTGACTAACAGTGGCCACCAGATCCCTTTATGCAACATATAAAAACCTTCTTCCCATTGCAACACTAAAAAAACACATAAAAGTAGGGAAAATGGTGTAAAATATGCACCAAACATAGGAATCAACTCAATATTAAATCTAACATTTAAGAGACATAGATTTGAGGGAGAAAGTTCCTTTCCCAAGTGATGCCATTAATATCTAAAACTATAGAGATACTCAGATATAAAATAATAGAGCACATGGGAGATAAAGAGCAATGCCTTAAAATACAATAATAATTCACACTTATAAGTGCTTATTCAATAAATATTAATAGACATGGGAGTAAAAAAATATTTCCCCCAAACATTGGTAGCCTAAATTTAACCATCTCATTAAGAATTAATTTCAAACCAACCTATATTTGATTAACCCATTTACACCGTTATGTTTGGGAAAGTTCTTTGTTATTGTTATAGGACATGCATTGGGATAATTATATGATGTGAATAACATAAATTAAGGTATGGTGTATACAACCTATGATATAATACTTTTTAATATTAACATTATTGAAAATATTCCTATAGCTATTAAACTAAAAATGAGCGACATAAAATGGTTACAAACTATCAACTATGGATATTTACACTTCAGATCACATAGATGCTTTATAATTGGTAATTTGATTAATAATTTTCATTACAATAAAAAAAAATTAGGAAAATCTTGGTGTAAGGATGATAATTCTAAATATTTAATATTCCATGCAAATAAGGATGTTGAGAGTGAAGATGAGAATGAAGTTACAGAATATCTACTGATAGCTCCTAAAAAGAGCAATAATGATATTATAACAATGTTAAAGGATTCAAAAATGAATAAAATGGAATATGTAATTAATAGGGATAAAGTGAAGCTAAGGGATATATATGTTTCTTAGGTCTCTTCAAAGAATTCCAAACCTTTAGATTCATTTGAGATCACTACCCCCATATCCCTGGATTTAAGAGATGGGGAAAATTAGATACTAGTTAACAATAAAAAGAAACATCACTTTCAAAATTACTTAGATCCATTGAATATGACCCTTTGGTCCAAAAATTTAAAAAATATTACTAAAGGGGCGTTATTTTTATTTTTATTTTTTTTTGGGGGGATGGGGGGGAGGGATGACGTTGAGTTAATTCTACTTGCTTGTAATTATTTTATTATTTGTTTGTCACTTGTCTACATATGTTCAACATTAGTTTCTTCTTTTTGCTAGTAGAGGTGTTTTATTTTATTTTTTAATGATTTATATTTTTGTCCTTTATGTAAGTGTATCCCCTTTAAAACCTCCCCATTAAATCTTAATCAATAAAATAATTATAGCTTTGTACAAAAACAAAAGAACATAACATTGAAATTACAAAACATATGTACAAACTAAAAAAACATGTGCACTATTAAGTGTATCATAAAATAACATAACAAGGTGCACACAAGATAGTATATTTGTAACACTAGAAAAAAAAGTAGACATGAAAAATAAGAAAGTTGTACACATAAAGCTTAGATAATTTCCCTACACTTACATGATTTTAGAGTTGATGTAGAATCTCATGTGAACCTAGATGCTCATGTATAATAAAACTAGAGTAATCAAAGCAACACAAGATTTTTTTCATGCAAATTATAATAGATATAGTAATGTTATTCTTTTTTTTCATCCTTTGATGTGATTATCCATGTTGCAACATTAGTTCCTCCACCTTAGAATTTATTATATATTCTATATATTTATTTTTATGCATAGTCCTTCCAACTCATAGGTCAATTAATTATGCCATTTAATCACACTCATTTTTAGAATCTATGTTGTCCAATCCATTTATTTAGAATCTATGATTTCACTTTCACTACTATATCTTTGACAATATTTATATGAATTAGCCACATTTAAAACAGGTGATATATAAATCGGTTCAAAATTTTTTATCTCACTAAAATGTTCTTCCAACATAAAAAATAATTTACATAACCCAATATTTTTGCATTTCAACTTATCATATGTCCCTTTTAGGAATATATCTTTCCTTAGTTTTGTCGAAACCAAATATCCAACCTAGTATTCCAAATCCTTTCTCTTTACATCCTCACACACTATTTTTTTTATAGAGATTATCTTTTGACTGAATCATTAACCAAATTTGAAGCACAATCGGGGGCCCAATCTCTCGATGTCATAAAATGCCAAAATACCAAGATACATAAAGTCAAAACCAATGTTTATGCAACCAAATAAGAAGAGTAAAAAATAAGAACCACTAAAATATCCTCACTAACAAAAAAAGAGACAAATAATCTTCAAACAAAATTTGAAAAGATTAAGAAATCGTTCAAGCCAACTCTCAATCCCCTTACCTACAAGAAAATTAATCATATTTTTATTATGAGAGTGTATCTACCTCAGGTGGATAGAAATGCCTACATAGTATAATAAGTTCCCCCATCGATACAATGTAAAGCATCTAACTACAACCTTTTTTCTTCCATTTTCCTACACCTTTTACCTTTCTTACCACAGTCAATCTTAGATTGAAAGGGTGTATGTGGATCTATCGACAAGATCTCTTTGGAAACAAGTTACTCTTCTTATTCTTCCTTAGACATAGTCCTACCCTCAACTATAAGTTATTCCCACAAACCTTCCTCTACCTCTATTAGAGATTGAAGTTAAGAGATCACATCCTAGATATTTTAACTAACCCCATTTCCCTTCTTCCTAATAGAAGAATTCAACTATTCTAACAAAAAATTTGAGACATCCTAAACTACTTCTAGTTTCTGACCTTTAAGGGAAAAACCTTTATCTTCCCTTGTATCAGTCAAAGGAAAATATAAGCCAGTTGAAGGAGCCAAAGGAAAATTTAATCTATTCACCGAGTCATGGTTTGGAAAACCTATCTTCTCAGCCCATTTCCTAAAAAAAGGAATTTTCCCCTTCAAAATAATTTTGAGTACAACCCAAAAATTTATTCCTTACATAATTATAACTAAAACACATATAACATAGCCCTTAAAAATTGATTAACTGAGTTATAATCCCATGAGAAGAAGAAATATTAATGGAATGATGAATTGGTCTAGAAAAATAAACCATAACATAAACCCACACAAACTAAATATGATCCTTTAAACTTAGATCAATTTTAACAAATACACTAGTTTTATTGAATAGTTGTTAAAGTAACCTAAAATCCCAAAAACAAGAGGGAAGATTTTAGAGGCATACTAGACTAGAGCACTCAAAATAACCACTACAATTTAATCAAAAAATAGAGTCCATGGGTACAAGAATGACCCTAGTTTCTCGATAAATCAAGGTCCATTATTCCAAAGAAAGTCTCTCTCTTCCTCAAAATGTAAGATAAACATGAAAAAACCATTTGAGAGCATCAAAATAGAAATTTGTGCCAACAAAGTCTAGGTAGATTTAATCTAATGTGGAAGCTCCTCCTAGGAAGGTCTTTTTCCTATGCATCTACCAAATAGAGTTTTGCACCCAATTTCTAAACCAGTACATGAAAAATCCTCATGTGAGATCTCAAGAATAGATAGATCATTAGAAAATATTAGAGCAACATCCACAAAGAAGGCCAAAACCACCTCAAACTTTTTCTGAGCTCCTTTCTCAATACTCCCTTTATCACATATTGAAACCTCTACCTCTACCAGAAAAGGCTTTGAAGAGGGTAACTAATCTCTTATGACAAGATCAAGATAAAGGTTAATATGATCTTAAAGGATAGAGTATTTACAAAAATACACATAGGTATGAAAGGGTTTTGACCTATCTAGGTAGTCTACATAAACTCTAGACTAGAAAGAAGCTTTATTTGATGTTGTTGTAACTTTTACAGGCCTCAACTTGGAGGACTTACCCACAAAAGGTTCTTTAGACCCTGCCAATGCTTTTTTGGCCATGCATCTTAATATACCCTTTCACTTTTATATGGGTGTCAAATTTAACTAAGACATGACCTTCTAAATATTATTTGAAACTAATCTTGTCTTCATTATACCTCTCACTATTGCCTCCAAAGTTGACCCCTTCTCCATCATTGTTGCTATGAGATCCAGTACCATTGCCCTTATTCATTCAATCAAAATCCATCACGTCATTCATTTGATTCATTTTCATCCTCACACTATTTTTATTTTTCACTAATTTTATCCAACCATTTGTGCACCTAATTATAAACTTATTGCATATGTTATACCAAACATTCTATTTTAGCATTTATTTGTTTACTTTTGATGTTGTGTAGCTCTAAAACTCATCTTGGACTCAAATAATAAATAATTTTAATTATGTCTTCCCTATAATTATATTTTTTAATATATTATATGAAAACTAAGTTTGAAAAAAATATATTCACATGTTCTTGGCTTACCTTCAATTTAACATCTAATTAGATTACCCAAATTATTACTGACCATGTCTATTTTTCCATTTGTCTAAGTATCATAACTTGAACTAAAATATAATTTGGTTATAAAATTATTCCAAAACATATTCTCAAAATTTAAATCATATATTTCATCTATATCTAATATTATATTACGTGGAAAATAATGCAACCTCACAATCTCCATGAAAAATAAGCTACAAATGTCTATAGCATACTATTATTCCTAAAAGTAATAAAATGTGTTATCTTTGAAATGTCTCCCTCAATAAAAATATGAAATAATTACAGCTTTGTATTATAATATAAAATAAAATAAAATCCATACTTATATCCTCCCATGCTGTTTTAAAATAGGAAATGGTTGATACAACCCTCTATTTTAACTTCTCCCTTTCACAAGTTAACAAAATCTACAACCTTCAAAATACATGTAAACATGCAAACTCACTTGTGGAAAATATGTAGTTATAATCAAAATAAATAGTTCTAATCTACACATGCCAATGTTTTTTCATAAAGAAAATGACATGATAAATATCCAATATATTTATTATTAATCAAGTACATACACATTTAACCTATCGGTATACAAATTCATGCTCCTAAGAATAACACTAATTATTGAATAAAATATTCTAACAATGGCATTTTTTCCACTCACTAATTTTACACAAGATTTCATGCTTCCTAAAACTATTTTTATTATTCCTATGTTTACTTCATAAGATCGAATCCTATGACTTCCACTCTCAATTCACTAAACAAAATAACCATTCTGCTAAGCGCGTCTATTACTAAATTTGAGTTTCTACTTCTATGCATTAATAAAATGAATATATTTGTATAAATTTAGCATACTTCATGTATTTTAGTCAACTTAAATTTAATTTACTTGAATTTTATTGCTCAATAGTCTCCATACAATATAAACTCTTTAGGTAAAAAATAATGTCTCCACTTCTTTATCAATTGAATAATTACATATAATTCTTGACCATAATATATATGTTTGGAACTCCAATCATTTAAATAATTAGTGAAGTATGTGATCAACTTTCCTTCTTTAGTCATCATTAATTCAATTTTTGTTCCACTTGCATCACAATATAGCCGAAATACCTTACTAAAATATGTAAATTCATAAATTGGCTATTTAATTATATTCTTATTCAATTCATGAAAACTATATTTTTCTGATTCGATCCACAAAAACTCTGTTTTATATTTGTGAATCACATCAATGGATTTTTTACATGCCCATCTAAAATTACTAATGAAATTGTAAAAAAAACTACAATCCATGAGAATTATGTACATCAAATGTACTCTACATTGAAATACTATCTAGTATAGCTTGTAAATTCTTTATATCCATTTTATAAAATTATTTATAAATCTTGAATCCAAAATATACCATTTATTTCAACTTAAAATTACATTTCTAAAAAAAAAAAAAAAAACATCTTGAAACTTCTCTATAAATTTACAAAAAATGTTTCAAGTGTTCTTCCTCTATTATAGTGAAAATTAATATTTTGTCAATATACATGATGAGAAACATACTAACAATTCTTAATAATTTCATTAATCGCTCTCATGAATATAATCAAGGCATTAGTTAACCCAATTGTCATAAGAAACCATTCATATAATCTTATTTTTTGTTTAATTTTATATACCCTTCATCTCATTCCCTTATGATAATTTTATGATATCTAGACCACAATTATATATTTTGAAATAGTCGCACTCCATTCAAACAATCCATAAAATCAACTATGCATGGAAATGGAAACCTATAATTAATCTTTATCTTATTAATGGCTTTGAAATTAGTGCACATTATCCGTTCTTCATTATTATTAGGCACTAATACTACTATTAATTTACATGAGATAAATATTTATTTAATCAACCTTTTACCTAGTTTTTATAAAACACATCTCTGCACTTTTACATTCTCCTTGAGTATTAATGTATGTTCCACTTTGCTCAATAATTGTTAACCCATATAATTGTCATGGGTGGTAACCCATATGGTAGTTAATTAGGCATAATAATCTTTTACTCACCTATTATATCCACTACATTACAAGAAATTATTTCCTTTAATGATGATCCTACACACACTTATTATGATATCTTAATATCAATGTATAATAAGCAATTTGGTCTTCATCCTCCTTTGTAAACTCCTTTTAAAAAATTATCAAAGTATTTGGAATCTTCTCTAATTATTATAAGTGATACCTTCAAATATTTATAGTACATGTTAATCTATATTTTATGTGTGTGTGTGTGTGTGTGTGGGGGGGGGGGGGGGGGGGGGAGGGGGTGTGGTGTGGGGGGGGGGGGGTGGGGGTGGTTTTGGATGTGGGTGGTTTGTGTGTGTGTTGTGGGTGGGGGCAGTGGGTGGTGAGAGGGGTGGCGGTGTTGGTGGTGCTGGCGTGGTGGGGTGGGGGAAGGGGGGGGGGGTGTGTGTGCACATGTGCGCAAGCTTATGTGTGCATGTGCATGTGTGTGTACAACCATCGATATGCAACTTGTAGTAAAAATACTAAGAAACTCCATGATAAATATGAAAAACATTAAAAAATAATAATGTCATGTAAAACCTTAATCTCAAAATATATTCAACATTTTTCAATCATTATTGGATTTTGACATTCCATGATAAATATGACAAACATTCTAAATAATTATGTCACATAAAACCTTATCATTATATGTACTGATCTAAAAACATACCACACATTTTTTAGTCATTATCAATTTAATAACCCTGATGAAGGCTTTAATAAATTGATTATTTGAGCAAACATACTATTCTAATATGACAAACCTACTTGTGAAGGTCTTCAAACGACTAGAAAAATTCTATGTTTTTATATTTTCCTAAAGGAAAAGTCTATGAGAAGTTGTAAACATGGTTATTTGAGTAAATAATCACATTAAGAATACTAAAAGCACATTCCAAACTCACAAGTATCTTAGGTTTTGAAAAAATACTTCATTATAGAAGTTAATAGACGTTAGAAAATGGCCTAAAGGATTGTGTAAAGGGCAAAATATTTTTAGTTTAAGATTGATAAAAGAGGATTGTTGAAGATCTAAGTGTATTCTGAGAATATTATAAAGTGTGTAATAACATTGATAATTATATAGAAATTTGAGTTGATCTAAATATCAAATGAAGAGTGTTATAAGTTGGAGGTCTAGTTGAAAAGACTTAACAATATTTTTTATTTTTTATGGACAAAAGTTAGATTGTAGATATGAGATAACCTTGATAAGATCAAGGATCTTCATAAAATAATCAAGAGACTTCGTTGAATAAAGAGGATAAAAAATTCATGATACATAGTAAGTAGATCTAAGAGAGGTCTACTTGTATTATGATCACTTACCACACCTTTTGTAATAATTTCAAAACATAATTTTATGTTAATTTCCCATAGATTTAGACAACATTCAATAGACTTAAAGTCAGATTTTTAATGCTAAACAAATTTTTTAAGTCATATAATAATGTGAACATGTAATATAATATGAAATAAATTACAACAAAATCCAAAAGGTGAAATAAATAAGAATATTTAGAAAGTAAAATGTTGAATAATATATGTATAAATAATACCTGTAAAATCCATATAAAGGAATATAAAATGTGAATACAATATAGTATCTTGGGTTAATGCCATATATGCATACAATGCCAAATAGGTATACATCATTCCATACAATCATACAACAAAATGTCATAATACATGATCCTAATCATCAAAATGCATCTTTATCTTTGCCTTGCTTATATAATCCTCTCACTTCGATGCCTTGGTCACAACTGGAGGTGTATGCTTATATAATCCTCTCACTTCGATGCCTTGGTCACAACTGAAGCTGTATGACATTTTTGACTACATGTCCTCTTCCACTCAAAGCTCACACATAGATGTAACTATTCATATGAAAATATTATTAGAAAATTTAAACATGTAATAGAATAAGATAGTTAAAAATTTAACACGTTATGTTTTTACAATGATAAAAAAATTATCGATAGGTGAAATTATCATAAGCTAGTGTTCATGGTTAATTTGAGGTTGGTGATAAATAGGGTCAATGATAAGTTCATGCTGATAAAAAAGAGTGTGAAATGGATCACCAATAAGATTTGGTGATGTGTTATAACATCCCAAATAAGACATAATTAGAAATATGTGATTTTTTTAATAAACAATTTAAAGAATGTATTCTTTCATTAGATTACACTATGAGAATATAATTGGTGATTAAAATAAAATAATCTAAGTATGATAAAAATAAATAATCATGTGACATATATCCATTAATGATAAATATCATCATATGAAACATAACTTTATATAGAGAGTAACTATAAATTTCTAGCCATAGCTAGTACAAACATGCAACTACTACTATCATGGTATAACAAGTAAATAATTACATATCATAAATTATAATTTTTGAAAACTATTAAATACAAAATAACATACAATATACAAAGATTCATAGGTTATAAATTTCCTCAAACTCTAGTATCAATGTCAATCTTAAGTGTCATCTCCAAAGAAGTACTATTCTAGAGAGGAAGAGCATCATCTATGCACGTTTTCACACCAACGCAAGACCATTGATCCCCACCACAATCCACCATTAGGTAATGACCCTCCCTGCATGTATGAGTAGATAGTGATGTTATGATAATTCATATAGATAATTTAATACCAATGTCTTATATTATTTCAAAGAATACACAATATACAACAAAGAAATATGTTCTATCATGATATCACACAAAGAGGTAAATCATACATATTAAATGACATTGTCTAACTAACATTACTTTATCCAAAGTTTTTAATATTTATTGATATCTAGAATCAATCAAATTCATACAAACTACTTGATCATATTACTTTCATCTGACATTGATGGTTATAGAAAGCTAGTGAAGTTTGTCTCACTAATTACTTAGTACCAACAATATAAGATTTGGTTAGCATAAATATATCCATCAAATTCATAAATATTACTTCATACTAAAAAAAAATAAAATATGCTATATAAATGAATAATCAAAAGACATATATTTAGGCCATAAAATGTATGAATGAATCTCCATAATATTATTTATTGCATAAACAATAAGGATAACAATTACAGTTTATACCAACCAGGTATAACCTATATTTAGACTACATAATCTAATTTATATTAGTAGATTTAAATACATAGTATATTTTAAGAAAATAAATAATACCATAATCCATTAATTTCCATGTTTACACTACTCCATTTCAATAGTTATTCATAACAAATAAAGTCACAATTCTCATGAAAACATAATATTTCATTTAAACAAGTTGTCATATTTTAGTAGGCTACGTTCATGTAATTTTAGATTTCTACCATCAAAATTGTCTAGCATGTTTTTATAAGTTAATTATAATGTAAATATAAGCACACCATTATGTGTTATACAAAAATTACCTAAGTATTCACATGAATATGTTTCATATATATGAGCCACTGTATATCCTAAATGTATTTATAACATTTATCATATTTAACTATTTCAATAGTAGATAAATTCTATATAGAGATATCATTAGTCATTTAAAATTCTAATCAATGACTTCATATGATTTCAATAATCATTATAACTACACATTTGTGCTAATAATCTAGCTACTAGAATCAATAGACTATCCATATACATATTATATTCTACTCTAGTTAAATCAACATTAAACTCTAATTTTTTTTTATGTATTTAATCTCCCGTATCTTAAAGTTAAGACGAATTCTTTAACCTGTTAAAAGAATAAAATCCATATTAAATATATAGGTAAATTCTCACTATGTTTTAATGTCAACATTCATTTCTAGTAATTACTTTTATGTCATGGTTTTCTTGATTAGACTTACAACTAACATTGTTTATTCATAAATGGAATGTAAGCCATATACCTTGTCTATATGTATATGAGAAAACCCATATATTTTTCCCTAATTTGATTCTATATGGACTATATTTTTAATAATATATATATATATATATATATATATATATATATATATTTATTTATTAATTTTTATGCTCAAATTGGTTAGCACATATTTGAATTAGCTTAGTGGTTCTACAAATAAAGATAAAGATCTAACTTCATTACATGAATATTTAGGTTCTGTGCATT
Source organism: Torreya grandis (assembly GCA_037957365.1). Lineage (NCBI taxonomy): Eukaryota > Viridiplantae > Streptophyta > Pinopsida > Cupressales > Taxaceae > Torreya > Torreya grandis. The sequence goes on along the minus strand of JARHVA010005465.1, from coordinate 520,726 downwards.
TTTCACAGTCTTAATATAACTTAACCGAGGATATTTATTTACCATTACTCAAATAAAGTTTTCAATGATAATATTTTTGTAAAATATTTTATAATTTCAAAAATATTTTTAAAATATATGGGAATGTATTAAAATCTATCCTTGATCGACGATACACTATGCATAAGGTGTATTATGTCTATATCTCTATGGGTCAAGAAAAGACTATAATACATGAAATCATATAAATCATTAAGTGTCATAGCTATGATATACAACATATGAATCATTAAGTCCTAAAATATTAGAGTTTTGTAATATAATATCATAACAAAGCCATGTTTATAATAATATGAAGTTTATATGATATTAAATTATATGTTAATTGTTGTATTTATATCTACAACAAAACTCACACTATTTGTATTTATATACATATAATGACATCACGTGGATCAGTTTGTTCCCTATCTATGTTTTGGCCTTTAAATAAAATTTGCGTATATCATAGTATAAGTTCACTACATAATTAATTCTAACATGCCTAATTATAAATATAAGTTTGATTCATAATTCTTATAAATATATGTTCATTTCATAGTTATGAATCATAGCACACTTGACTTAGATGTTTCATTACGAATCAATATGTAAGAACAATGATATTATTGATTTATAAATATCAAAGTATAAGTTCAATGCATATATCCTAATTAATTTTATTCTTATATCCTTTTACTAGTTATATACATATAGTAATTGATATGATGGTATTCAATAAATAACAAATGCATTCCACTATATATAGTTGATAGTGAGTGGAATTATACATTGTTGACAACTTTCATATATATTAGGGATGTTCCATTCAGTAATAGTATAAGACCATATTGGTAGATACCACTGTATTATATTGGATATATACAAATAATTAAAATATTAGATATTATTAATGTTATTCAATAAATTACATATATATTATCATCATATATAACCAATAGTTAGTGGGATTTATACATTTCTAGGAACATTCATATATATTAGGGATGTTACATTCAGTAACATTATAACTCTATATCGGCAGATACCGTTATATTATATTGGATATATACAAATTGTTAAAATATTAGATATTATATGATATATTCATATGGTTATATTTACTATTTTTAGAGGTCAAAACATATAATATACACAAAACTAATTTAATCTATGTTCATACATTACTATCTCCATTCTCATAGTTAATATAGATTCAAACAATACTTTTAATTACATCACCTATCTGGAAAGTAGTTTATGTTGTAATGGTTTGATCTATCAAACTTCCTCTCTTTTTTCACTCTCACATTCTCCTCTTTTGCCCCCCTCTAGCTCTTTTCCTTCCTTCTTCTTTTCTTATGCTATGCCCTTTACTTATTTTTTTAATTTTTGAATGAATATCTTTCTTTTTTTTTTATGTATTTTTAAAACCACCTCTAAATCACCAAACATTATTTATTTTATTAAATGGTCTCTCTCCCACCCCCCCCCCCCTCTCTTTTTCTTTTATTTGATGTTTTTTCTCATTTTTTCTAAATATATACTTTATAATTAACAATTGTCATTTATGTATTAATTTTTTATATAAAATATAATTGATTTTTAATAATAATATGAATTTTAAATAAATGGCCACTTAAAATAAATGATCATAATAATTTATTAATAATATGACTAATGTAAGGTCAACTACATTCCATCATTAAAAATGGTAAATAACACATTATTATTCAAACTGAATTAAAACAAATACAACATAAATCCTACAAGATTAATTTCACATAATTATTAAATTAAGCTAACACACATAATTGGTATGCATAATCAATTATCTAAATGTAGAAAATATTAAAAAAATATAGTAATGCTAACAATTCAACTATGCATATAATAAATGACATTAAATTGTTATGTGCAAGTGTTCTATTTTTCCCTCTATCATCCTCTAACACCTGTATTTACGTCACCCTCTTTGATGATTCTCTTCCTCTATCATGTTCTAAGTGATGAATCTCTCATATGTCTATCTCATGATAATCAAGTAGTTAGTTTATAACATCATGACATGTCTATCATAAAAATATTGCTAAAATAATAAGTCAACATGATCACAATATAAATAATATACACTAAAACTAACTCATAGCAATACAATCACATAATCAAAGAAATATTTAATTATCTCACAATAATACATAACTCATAGGGTAGTAAATAATAACTAAATCACATTTCAAACTATAAATATCCTTGAATAATCAAGTAATTTTACTTAGCAAAGAAATCAAGATGTGACATCCTTTCCCCATAAATCTAGTTATCGACCCGATGACACTTATTCAAATAAAATTTTTAAATTAAAAAATTAATTAACAAAAATAACATAGTGTGAAGTATCAAATCAAGCAAATAAATATGGAAATAATCTATAAAAATCATCATAGTCCTTATAAGTAGCACTATCTTAAGACTTTTAGTCCTATATGACCTTACACTATGACATATCTCTATTATTCTGAGTGTCAATTACTTTGATTGGTTCTACCATGACCACCTCAGGATCCATAACCTACAAAGCATTCCAATTCAACACATGTTTAGGATTAGCTACATAATTTTCAAGATAAGAAACATAGAATAAATTATGTAATAAAACTAAGGATGGTAGTAATGCAAACATTTACACTATAGAATTGACCACTTATAACACCTCAAAGGGTCATGCATATCTCAATGATATTTTTTATGACTTTCAAAATTTAATCGATATCTTATATGGCTAAACCCATAAGAACACTTTATAAAAAAATGAAAATTATCTATTTGTTTTTTTAGATCAACATAACTATTCTACCTATCATTGGATTTGACCAAAATCTGCCTGATTGTTCTAACTTAATCTTTGACTTTTGAAAGCATCTCATGTCCAAAGACTACTTTGCCTTCAAACTTATCCCAACTAAGTAGTGTCATGCATGTTCTTCCATATAATTCTTCAAATAATACCATTTTCAAGAATGATTGGTATGATTTTTTGTAAGCATTTTCAATTAATGGATGATAATCTTAACACTTGTATTTTTGATCCACACACTACATATGAAAAATATCCTTTAATACCTGATTAACTCACTCAGTCTATCCATCAATATCTAGGTGATATATACTGTCAAATTTTAGTTACATACCCAAAGCTAAATTTAAAGTTACCTAAAATTTAGAAGTCATTTTTGGGTGATGATATGAAAAAATCTTCTTTATAAATCCATGCAACTAATCCACTTTATTTATAAACCTTTTCACATGAGTAGGTACATCATCTATTAAATTTCATGGTACAAAATGATCCACCTTGATTAATTTATCAACTATAACCAAGATCACATCAAGGAAATGATAAACCTTAGACAAAATTCATACTAATCACCTACCACTTGCATTTTGATATAAAATACAAATATAATAATCCAACTATTTACACATGTTTAACTTTAACTCACTAACATTCCAAACAATATGACACAAATGTCATAACATATTTCTTGATTCCTTTCCATATATAAAGTTCTCTAAGATCTACCATGAGCTTGGTTACTCTTGGATGTCTTTAATATGTGGTATTTTGTATTTCATTTAAAATTATTCTCCTTATATTCTCTTGATCTGGCACATACATCCTTCGATTATAATACAAAATAACATCACTCTCTAATATAAATCATTTACATTCTGAGATAATGCTTTATTGACCTAATCATATAATTCATCTCTTGTAAAGAATTTGATCACTCGATCCCTAAAATTATTCATCATAATAACCATGACTATTATGCACCTTCTATGACTTAGGGCATCATCTACCATATGTTCCTTTCCTTTGATATAGTTTATATCAAAATCATAATCATATAAAAATTGTATCTAACATCTTTGATAAACATTCAGGTTTGGTTGGGTGAAGATTTACTTGAGTCCCAAGTTGTCAGTCCTGATCTCAAATGGTTTTCCTAATAAGTAATGATACCAAACTTATAAATCATGCATAATTTCTACAAATTATAGGTTATGATGATCATAATTCACCTCAAAAGTCATCAGTATCTGTTATTCATAAGCTACTATTACACGATCTTAGATAAGGACTCCTAATCCATCGTAGGATACATCTGTGATCACTGAAAATTGACCATTAGGGTTAGGAACTCTTAACACTGCTACTAAATTAGGCCTTATCTTCAATTCCCAAAAAGTTGTTTCACACTTATTTGACAAGATAAAATTTTGCTTCTTTCACTAAAAAGAAGTAATCCAATTAGCTATATTAGAAAAAATCATAATGAATTTCCTATAATAGCCTTTTAATACTCTGAAAATTCTTCTCATGCATGTTATTTGGTGATGGCCACTCCATAATGTCTCTTATATTTACTGTATCTTTTAAAATTTCATTTTAAGAGGTTCAATATATTTCACTCTTCCCATGAAAAATGTGCACTTAGAAAACTTAGCATATAACTTGTGCTTTCATAATCATTTCCAAACTAGTTTGAGATGTTGAAGGTGATCCTCTTTATTCTTATAGTAATTAAGAATGTTAAAATGAAAGACAAAAAAAAATATCTAAATAATCCTTGAATGCACTATTCATAATATTTATGAATGTTGTCATCACATTTTTTAACCCAAATAGCCAAACAATAACACTATCAACACATAGTAACCATAACAAGTTCTAAATGTTGTCTTAGGAATATCTTCATCCCTTATCCTCAGCTGATGGTATCCTGATCCAATATAAATCATAGAAAAGATCATTGTTCAATGAATTTGATCAAAAGGATCATCTATATAAGGTAGTTGGTACCTTTTTTTTATAGTTACCTTATATAATATTATATAGTCTATGTAAATATGAAGAGTATCATCCTTAGTAAAAAAGATAACTAGTGAATCCCATGGTGACACACTTGGATTGATCAACCCTTTTAATAACATTTTTTAGAGTTGAGCCTTCAATTCAAATAGCTCAGTGGTTATCCTCCTGTATGGTGCCTTATACTATGGTTCTGATCTAGGTATGATTTCAATATAGAAATCAAACTCACGTCTAAGATATAATCCTAGTAATTCTTCTAAAAACACATCATGAAAATTCTTAAAGAATGGGCAATCTTCAAGACATGGTTCCTTAGATTCCTTCATCTTTTTTATCTTGACAATAAATGTTTGGCATCCTTTTCCTTAAGCCTTCTTGAGTTGCATTATAAATATATGCCTAAGATTCAACTTTATTTTTCTACTTGAAATTTATGTCTAATTCTCAAAATCAGCCAGACACTCAACCTTATTTAAATAGTAGTCAAACGTAACCTTATGTTTCACAATCTAGTTGAATCCTAAGATCAAATCATCATAACCCTAGTGGTGCTACATACAGATCTACTACTATTGTAAATTTGGGCATCTTAATCTCTACTTTGACTTAACACTTATCAACCATGATTTTTGAATCATTTCCATATTATACCAACCATACATTTTTCATTACTCCATCTCTTATATATAACTTAATAAATATTTTAGGATCTATGTAAAATTATCTATCCCTTATAACAATTAAAATATAAACATGATGTTTGAACAAATGACATGATAGTTTTATGGGTAAACCTTAGAATTTGGCTTGTTGATTATCAACAACGACATGAATACATTGCTAAAAAGTTACCTAATGAGGAGTAGGAACATTGTTTTTTGATTTATATTGGTTACATTCAAGAGCATAATGGTCGTGTACATAAACGAAGAAAACTCCATGTGATCTTTTTCTATCAATGTTTTCATTCCGTTGAAGCTACCTTTGAAACTAGTGCCTAGTTATTTGTGTCTTGAATTATTGTTGAATATCAAATTCTTAATTTTTTACTACATCCTAGAGTCTCCACTTTGCTTCTAGTTTTTTTTTTTTTAAATTGGTTTAGAACTTCCAAACTTTTTAAACTTGTTCATGGCCTGTGCAAGATATTTTAACTTTTATTCCTACTTGACTTACTTCTCAAAGACCTGGTCTATGATATATTTCTTATGGGCATCCACCTCTCCACCAATTTAAGACTTAAATCTAATGATGAACTTATTAATTCTAAACTTCTTATTTACTTGATACTAACATCAATACTTTAGAAGTTTGGTGAATTGTTCATATTACTGATTCACTAATAAGTCTTCATGTTTTAGATTCTAGAATATGTGAGATTCTAGTCAAAATATAGCTATGACAACCACCATGATCTAAAAAAACTCAAAATTTACTCCCAATTAATGGTGGTCGAGTTAATATTCATTTCTAACTTCTTTTAGCCCATGACATAGTTTCTTAACTAGCCAACTGATAATCTTCTCAAACTACTTTAGTGACTTCAAAGTAGTTTTGAATCTACAAATACTTCTCTATCTTAATTAACCATACTTCATATCTATCACCCAAAATAGTTCTATTGAACTTGTGTGTATTCACCTTTTTCATAACTATAGCCAATTCCATAGCTACATGTGCTCTCACATCTTAAGAGTTTTCCTACTCAATGGGATGATATTTAGGTTCATCTTGATGTTTTTTCTCTTCATGGCCATGAACTTCTTGTTCCAAATCTGAAATTCAATCCTTGGTCTCAATCATGGCTATGAAAATCTGATCTAATTTTGTTGTTTATTTAATAGAAAATCAGTTAAGATCAAGTGGAGGTTTACTATCATTGATATTTGATAAACCCTGTATAGATACTCTAGCTTTCACCATCTCATTTTTGGTAAAAGAAAAGATACAAAAATGTTAGTGGACTCATTCAGTCCTAGATTTTAAGTCATACCTCTAATACCACATGTAACATCTCTACTGGAATCTACTTAAAAATACATGATTTAAAAAAATATATATTCTTCATTATATTACATCATAATAATCTAACTAGTGGTTTGGATAAAATACTCTAAGTATTATAACTATAAATAAGCATGTGATGTCTATCCATCAATAATCATTATCATCATAAGAAACACAACATAAATAAATATAGATAATAACTAAAGATTTCTAGCCACAACTAGTACAAATATTTAGCCATTATTATCATCGTACAACTAAATAATTATATCCCATGATGTATAATATTTTAATAATATTAAATACAATACAAGGTAAAAGCTATAAAGCTCAACAGATAATGAGTTCTTTGAACTCCAGTATCCATGGCAATTTTCAGTGTCATCTCCAAAGAAGTACTATTATGATGAAGGAGCGTATCACCTGAGTGTTTTTACACACAAACTACAGATGCTCAATTTCTCCAAAGTAGGTCCCTTCATTCATGGATGAGTATGTATTAATGGTGTAGAAATATAGAGAGATAAACTAGTACCCATGTGTTGTAAAATTTTTAATAATATATAGTGTATCATTAATAAATCTGTTCTAACATGATATCACACAAACATATAAATCACACATATGAAAGGATAATGTCTAACTAACATTAATTTCATCAAAATTTTCAATAATTATTGATGTCTAAGATTAGTCAAATTCATACACAACACTTCATCGGATTACCTTCATCTAGAATTGATGATGTTAGTAAGCTAGTGAAGTTCGTCTAACTACTTACTCAGTACCGGTAATATGAGATTTTGTTTACATAAATATAATGAACAAATTTATACAGATTAATTCTTATTAACAAGTGTAAAACATGATATGCATAGGAATAATAAAAATGTATACATTTAGTCTATTAAACATATGAATGAATATCCACAATCTTATCTATCACATAAATAATAAGCATAACAATTGTAGCTTATACCAAAAAAGTATAACCTATATTCAATTTACATAATCTAATTTCTATAAATAGATTTAAATATTTAATATATTTTATAACAAGCAGTAATATCTGAGCCCATCCATTTCCATGTAAACACTACTCCATTTTAATAGTCAGTCATAACAAAGAAAGTCATAATTCTCATGAAAACATAATCTTTCATTTAAACAATTTATCATATTTTAGTAGGCTAGGTTCATGTAGTTATAGATTATTAACCCTCAAAATTATATGGTTTATTTGTAGTATTTATTATTACTAAATATATAATCACACCTTTATGTGTCATACATAAATTACCTAAGTATTCACATGGATAATTTTCATATATATGAGTACTTGTGCATCCTAAATGTATCTATAACATGTATCATATATAAATATTCCGATAGTAAATAAATTCTATATAGAAATGTCGTTAGTCATTTACAATTCTAATCAAAGATTTCACATGATTTCAATAATCATTATAACTACACATTTGTGTTAATAATCTTAGTACTACATATTCTATTATACTCCTGTTAAATTGCAATGAAACTCTCATATAGTTTATATACGTATTTAATCTCTCTAAGCTCATTTCAATATGTATCTTAAGTGTAAGACCTATTCCTTAACTCGTTAAAAATCTACAAGCCATGTTGAAAATATAGTTAAATTAACACCGTGTTGTAATATCATGATGTATTTCTAGTAATTACTTTTCTACCATGGTTCTCTTAATAGGACTTACAACTAACATTATTTATTCATAAGTGGCATGTAAGCCATACGCCTTGTCTATACGTATATGATAAATCCCATATATTCTTTTTCCCTTATTTTATTCCATGTTGATTGATATAATATATATATATATATATATATATATATATATATATATATATATAATAGGTTAGTTAATAATGCTTAGATCGGGAGACTACACTTTGTTATATTTGTATGCATATTAATTTCTATGCTCAGATTGGTTAGTATACATAAATATAAAGATGTAGCTTAATTACATGAATACTTGAATTCTACGCATTGTGCATAGTCCTAATATAACTTAATCGGGGATATTTATTTACCATTACTCAAATAAATATTTCAACAATAATAGATTTGTAAAATATGTGATAGTTTCTAACATATCATGAAAATATATGGGAATAAATTAAAATATATCCCTGATCAGCGATACACTATTCATGAGGAACATTGCGCCTTGATCTTTATTAGTCGGTAAAAGATTGTAACATAAGAAACATATGAATAATTAAGTGTGAAAGCCACGATATCCAACAGATGAATCACTAATTACTAACATATTAGAGCTATGAAGTATAATATTGTAACATAGCGGGGTTTATAATAATCTAAAGTTTATATGCTATTAAATTAAATGTTCTTTATTTTATTATATCTACGACGTGACTCACATTATTTCGATTTATATGCATAGAACCACTTCACATGGATTAGTTCGCTATCTACCTCAGTCACTGCCTTTAAATAAAATTGTTGTATATCATAATATAAGTTCGCTATATAATTCTTCTTCACATGCCTAAGTATAAATATAAGTTTGTTGCATAATTCTTAAAGATATATGGTCACTGCATAGTTATGAATCATATTATACTTGACTTATATGTTTCGTTATGAATCAATATGCAGTGAACATTGATATTATTGATTTATAAATGTTCAAGTATAAATTCTCTGCATATATCGTATTCAGTTCACCCCCACACCCAAACCCCCACACACATATCTATATCCTTTTACTGGTTATATCAATATGGTAATTGCTAGGATGGTATTCAACAAACAAATACTTCATTCTCACTATATATAATCGACAGTTACTGGGATGTATACATTGCAGTGAACATTCATATGTACTGGGGATGTTTCAATCAATAATAATATAACACCATATTGGCATAGACCATTGTATTGTATTGGATAGATACAGATCATTAAAATATTGGATATTATACGATATATTGATATGGTTATGTTCACTATTTTTAGATGTCGAAACACAGAATAAAGACAGCCAATTTAATTTATGTTCTCTGATTAATATCTCTATTCTCATAGTTCATATAAATTCAAAATAATAATTTCAATTACTTCACCTACCTAGACAGCATTCTATGTTGTAATGGTTTGATCTGTCAAACTTCTTATCATTGTTCGCTCTCACCTTCTCCTCTTGCACCTCCATCTGGGTCTTTTCCTCCTCGTCTTCTTATGCTGTATCATTTAATATTTTTTTTCACATGAATATCTTACTTTATATATATATATATATATATATATATATATATATGAAACAACCTCTAAATCGCCAAGCTTTCTTTCATTTATTAAATGGATTCTCTCTCACCTTTTTTTTCTTTTGTTCCATAATTTTTCTCCTTTTCCTAAATATATACTTTCTAATTCACTTTTGTTAATTATGCATTATTTTTTTATATAAATAATAACTGCTTTATTTTATAATAATATGAATTAAAAATAAATGACCTCTTATAAATGGTCATAATGATTTATTAATAATATTACTAATGTAAGGTCAATTACATTCTATCACTAAAAATGGTAAATAACACATTATTATTCAAACTAAAATTAAACAACCACAAGGCAAATCCCTTAAGATTAATTCCACATAATCATTAAACTATGTTAACACACACAATTTATATGCATAATAAAATATTTAAATGTTTGATAATCATAAAAAATGAAATAATTTTAACAATTAAACTATGCATATAACGAGTGACATTAATGTGGTGTGTGCAATGATTTTAGGTATTCCTCTATCATCCCCCAACACCTCCATCTATATGACCCTCTCCGATGATGATCTCCCTCCATCATACTATGAGGTAAGAATCTCTCCTGATCCAACCAATGACAAGTAGGTAGTTAGTCCATAATATCAGGGCATGTCTATCATAAAATGTTGTTAAAATAACAAGTCAACAAGATCACAATGTAAAGAATATACACTACAACTAACTCATAATAGTGTAATCATGTAATCAATATAATATTTAATTGTCTCATAATAACTTATAACTCATCCCTTAGTTAATATTAACCAATTCAAATTTCTAACTATAAATATCTATAGATAATCAAGTAAGCTAGCTTAGCAAAGAAATCAAGATGTGACACATGTTCATGACAACAAAAGGGATGGGTCCCTAAAACATTTATATAAAATAATAATTCAAAATTATCTCATAAACATTTAATGAAATTGACCAAATCATTAAAATACAATAAAAATATTTAAATTAAATTTGACAACTATACCACATCATGCATGCTAATCATTTCAATAGGACTAGAAGACATCACTAGAGGATTCTGCATCGATAATTGTTTCATGAGTTAGTTAGTTTCACAAGTACATAAGACCAATTAAAAAATTCACATCCATATATATACTTAAATATTACAATAACTTTGGTGTTCCTCCGTGAGTTGTTGTGTCGATGAAATCCTAGTAGAAAGACCTACAGTTTCTCCCTCCTAAATAGATGGTAATGTGTCTAATGTGATAATCAACTAAACAAATAAAATATCATTATTATTCACTTAAGTATATCTACATTAATATGCATGTACAATGAATCATAACATTAATTAAACCTTAAATCACATGTGTGTGTGTGTGTGTGTGTGTGTGTGTGTGTGTGTGTGTGTGTGTAATAATACACATTCTCATGTGGTGTAATAAATCTTGTTGAGACATAAACAATATCATATGGATTATTGATCTTTTTACAGAGATTATTACGTTTTAAATTGTATATATATTTAAATTTAACAACTCTAATAACTTTTTATAATAAGTAAAATATTAAAAATACTAAGAAAGTTGTATCCAAGGTGTCCAAATAAAATGTAATCCTAGGTGTCCAGATAAAACGTAGATGGATGAAACATAATGAGATCGATATCATATATGTCCACAAAAAACCACCATGAGTTTGCTACATGATACAATCCACCTCCTCAAGGTCTAGTGCATTAAGCATCATATGAGCTTCTATAATGATCTCATTGAGTATCAATGTTAGATGAAGCCTTGCATGTCCATCATCACCAAAAATAATATGAGAAACCTTAGCTTGTATGCTAAATTAAGGTGTTAATAAGCACTTTAAGCATCCCTGAATGGGGAGGGTAGGATCTCAAGAAGCTATGGTTTGTCTATACCTATCACCAAAAGTTGATAAGGTACATGACGTACACCTATCCTATCCCACTCATTGCCCTTTCCTCTAACCTTGAACTATGTGAAATTAAAATAGTTTTAAACTTCATTCAATGCAAACTCACAATACAGTTTTCTCAAACAATACATCAAAAACTCATTATTATTTCAAGGGAGGTGATCAAAGGTCATCCACCATTAGTCCCAAAAATTCTATTTGATCAAATTATAAGAGATTTAATGGATTATAATCCATTTGGTTGACTCACATAGTAGCACACCCATTTTCCCATCATTGAATAGGATAAAAATTTGGACCTTGTTTATGTGTTTATCTCTCGTAATGACTACATATAATTTGTTGAAGTAGTATGCCTTACATATATTTTTTTTACTTACACCACTTATCAATTTGACTCGTTAACAAGTTAATGTCACCTAATAATGTTTATAATATGTTTTCTAGATAAATTTTGTTGAGGTTATTTGCATGGGGATACTCAATTCCATAATCAAATTCTCATGTTTGATCTTATTTTAAATTATATGGTCTTCTAAATCCTCATGACTACCTTGGGGGCCTTGAGGAACTATAGGGAGCTAAGAGGGTGAGGAGGGAAATGAGGGTTTCATGGATTAGGAGGGATATGAGGGTTTTGGTGATTATGAGGGAGAAAAGGGTTTTGTGGGTTAGGAGGGATATGAGGGTTAGGTTTTTATGCACTTTCACTTATCACATTAACCTATGAACGTGTTGAAAAAAAACTAATTCAATAAAAATACAATAAAATTAACTAATTTTGTTTCCAAATGCACAAGAATGTGTTTTCATACCTCTCTTTCAACATGCCCTTGTCAAATTCAGGTTACTAGAGTATTTTTTATTTGCCGTGGTGTTAGTGTCAACATCATATTTCATCTTTTTATCTCCTAATTTTATTTTACATTTATGCCAAATGAATGGCATCAATGTTTTGTCTATGATTATAAATCGACAAAGTTGTGTGTATAGTTCTATTTCTTTATAACCACGAACATGATTTAGGCTTGATGATCACCTAGCCTATGTCACAGAACCACATTTCACTTTTAAAAACCATATACTCAAAACCATTTCCACCACTCGAAGTATGAATTTTGAATCCTCTTTTCAGTCTTCCATCTCCATGCACTCACCCTACTATAGGTGAAGGAAAATGTGCTCAAGAAAATTATTTGAAAAAAGACTATCAAAAATATTGTCATGTAATAATCACTGGTGAATAAAGTGAGTTCAAAACCATATATAATTAGAATGACACACCTTATATAGAAAATTATACTAAAAGATATAAGTGTGTATACATAGATGTCTAAAAACCTATAAGATATGTACAATACACATGATACACATTGTATGACTAAGATAAAGGCACTTTAATAATTTTTTGTTTGAATATTTTTTATTTTTCATATTTGATATTCTATTTTTATATTGAGATTTCACATGCACGCATGCATGCATGCACATGCACATGCACATGCACACGTGCACGCACGCACGCGTGCGTGCACACGCACACACACACACACACACACACACACACACACACACACACACACACACACACACACACACACACACAATTAGTAGTGAAGCACAAGCTAGGTGGATGACTAATATAAATGTATATAAGAATCTATATTCTATTTATAGCATTGTAGTAAAAAAGTATTTATATGCGATATACTAAGTGTCAATAAGGACCATGCATAAAGTAAATAAACCTTATATATAGATAAGAGGATCATCATAAATGATGTAGCATAAATATAATAACTACATAAATTAAGTAGGACATTAGATCATATATGTCAAAAATAGTGTGACTCTAAAGATATGGTAAAACACTCAAGTAGATGTCTAGGTATAATGAAAGTAAATTAAATAAGACAAATAAAATAAAAGTATACTACAAAAAATGGCATATGATGTATGCCTTGAAGCCCAGCATATGGTGTATGTGTTGTTGGTGAAAATGAAGTGATGTAAAAATGGAATGTTATAAGTGAGGGATACATGGAAAACTAATTAACACTTAGAAGTTATAAAAAGTAAATGTGGAATTAACCCACCATGGTGGTGATGTAGGATTCATGTTGGGCTCACAAGAATGTATGATGGGAAAATATGATCATAAATATAGTTATCAAATAAACTAAGAAAAGATAAAAGATCATACTACATAAAAAAAATTAATATAATTAGTTTTCTCACAAAGTAGGTTGCAAGACAAAGGAGATATTTGTTTTCAAAAGTGGGATCAAAGATATAGTTAGGGATCCTACGCAAGGAACTAAAAAATAAATGCAACCTAGATCTAGGATGTAAAATAGTTAAGTCAAAGATAAATTAATGTGATGAGATAGTAACTAAAAGGTATCTAAATTAAGATTTATAACCAATACGAATCTAATTATGGGTATATTTGTATGCAAAAATAACATATTCTAAGATAAACATTAGAATAAAATATCATACTACTTTATTATATCCATATAAACCAAATTGTTTGTGTGTGTGTGTGTGTGTGTGTGTGTGTGTGTGTGTGTGTGTGTGTGTGTGTGTGTGTGTGTGTGTGTGTGTGTGTGTGTGTGTTTGTTTGTTTACACACACAAAAAGGATACTTACCTTGGGTTGAATTGTCAGTTAATCAATATCCCCTTCGCTAAAGTGATACTATATGAGTGATGTTGAATGTGAAGACTCAAATGGAAGGATGAATTGATATGTATGTATAAATACTCCAAAGACTAAATTGTACTTATCCTTTAAAATTTATATCTATTTAAATTCAAATATCTTCAGGAAGAATAAACCACAACAAAAATAAGTTCTTCTTTGATTCCTCTTATTCTGCTAAAAGTAGGTTTTTGTGCCTAAGAAGAGAATAATGGTGTTTGTTTCTTATAATAGTGAGATCTTGGAGCCCTATATATATGGAACAAACTCATATAAGTGACATACCAAATATTACAATGTAATTTACTTATATCAATTTGATATAATAATCTAAATAGAAAACAATATTATGCCTACCATACTGATATAGTATGGTAAAGGAAAAAGATATATCAAATGGGATGATATAGTTTAAAAGGGATAAATGTAATAATATTAAACTAAATTGACCATTTATGATATATTAGTAGATGAAAATTCCAAAATATAACGACCTCAATATTTATAGGGTTAGTAAGTAGAGATCCTGAAACTAGGTTCTAGAATATGTGGAATGATGGGGAAAATACATCATAAGCAGTTAGATTGACTAGATGTTAATAAAAATACTTTAAATAGGTATAATATATGATCAAATAATATAATATTATTTAAAACTATAATGATAATATCCTAACCCAAACCTTGTTTCATTTCACAGGAATATATCTCAAAAATGAAGATGTGTCGATGAGTGTTGCAAAAGAAACTATCAATGACAAGCAAATATATAAGTGTATACACCATGTGATAAATCAATTCATGTATTTTGGGTCAAATCATCAACCAAATTATGTATTATCATAAAATATATCATCATCATCATCATCATCATCATCATCATCAATGTTTTGTTTTCATTGATATTTATCATCAGTATTGATGTTAGTTAATTTTGAACCATCTTTAGGAGGTTATTTTTATTTGTAAATAGTGTCATTTCTTATAAAATTCTAATAAGGAGGAATTTTTTTGCCTTGGTCAATTATTTCTTGAATTTTATCTCTCACAACAATGCATCTGTTCATCGAATGACCTATTTTCTCTAGATATGAACAAAATTATGTCTTTGTAAGGTGTTGGCCTATGGTTTGAACTAAATTTTGTGAATAAAAGATAACTTGGTCTTGGTTTTTATGCAATAACTCCATTAGTATAAATTATCTATTTTTGAAAAAAATGATTTGGTTTGGATAATGTAATTTTTTTTTGTTGTTATTTCCTTTATTTTAATAGTAGATGAAATATTGTGTTATCTTATGAATTATAGGTTTATTTTATCCTGTAGTACTTGATTTTTTTATGTCATTATTTCTTATTTATCTAGATAAATGTCTCGTGTAAAACCACTAAGTGTTTTTTTTTGTTGATTGAACAACTTGTATTTAATTGATGTAATGGGAATATTGATAATATATATTATCCTTGACTATTACATTCTTGTTAAATCAATCAAATCATTTGACAATGAAATATAAAGATGTAATATTAAATTCGCTCATTAAGACATTCCTTCATACGTTGAATATTTTCATTTGTATTTTTAAGTAAATTTCTATTCAAAAGAAAGACTTTTTCTTAAAGCATCATTCAATCCATACAACTATAGGCAAAGAATAGAACCAATTAAAGAATCATAAACCAAAATTATAGACCAAACAACATAAGCATCATCTAAGGATGGTTTTCACAATAATCTATAGAAGTTAATGATAAATAAAGATGCAATTAAGGATAATCATCATCATCATCTAAAAATGCATGGCTAATATATATTTATGCATACGGCTGTGATGATTTAGAATTTTTTCTCATACTAGCTTTAAAAATATAAAAAGTCGAAGTATAAAATACGCATTTATCTTTCGTAAATTATCTATAACATGCATCATAATGATTATTCTATATGTAGGAAAGGTTTCACTCTTGATAGGTTGACATAGCTGTGTAATCTTACTCTTCATGGAGGAGGTAGGTACATTCTTACTATTGATGATGGAGGTAGGCATATTAGATTGCATATGATTAGTATTTAAACACTAATAAGAAATCATAAAATAATTAAGATCATTAGTACAAATCACCTCTCTTAGCTTTCGTATCATTTCATAAATGAATTTGAGATTTATAAAAATGTTTTCTTTGAAATATTTAAAAATGCATCCGTTAATATTTGTATCCTTCAAAAATTAAAAAAAAAATAAACAAATATAAATTTGAAATAAAAAACAAAAGGAAAAAGGAAACAAAGGTGTAAAAAAAAGTAATGTCTCATATTTATTAAAACATTACAACATAAAAAAACATAACACATAGGTCTCCATAATTTATATTACCTATTAAAATTGTTTATTATTTTTTTCGCAATACATATTATTTAAATTTAGCTATCAGTCAAGCATAATACAACTACATGTATTCTAGTCATATGTAAAATTTAAAAAAAAAAAATAGGTAACGGTTTAGATTTTTTTAATAGCACAAACTTATATTCAAATTTTAATGTGCACGGCCAAATAACATTTATATGTTAAATATTATAATAAATATGTATTTCCTTTAATTTTTCTTTTTAATGATAATTAATTTAAATTTTAAATTCATTTTGCAACTAAAGAGGGGGTAAAAATTTATTAAAAACAAGCCCAAAAACAGGGAATTACATTCTCATATCCTGCTCCAGAAGTTGAGTCAGGGTAGGAATTAGGTCAACAGGAAGCCTATACTAATCATAAATTGCCCAATTTGGCCTGTGATCCGTGACCCATTTAGCCAGATTGTCGGCCACAGCATTCCATTCCCGAGGAATATGTCTAAAGGAAATTAATTCAAAACGCGAACTTAACTATCTAATCTACTTAATAATCACCCCCAGTTTCCAATTTGAACAAGTGGAATTTGAGTTGTTAAGCAGGTTAACCACCACGTGCGAGTCCGACTCACAAACAATGCTGAGGAACCGTTGCATACAACAAATTCTCAAAGCCTCTAGGATTGCCAACGCCTCCATACAATTTTTGGTATGGCACCCCTTATATTCTGTGAGTAAAAAACATATATTACCTAAAGAATTTATACCAATGGCCCCAATCCCGGCTTCACCAGGATTCCCACGGGTAGACCCGTCCACATTCACTTTGACCAAACCTTCCACAAGCAGTTGCCAGCGACCAGCACGACTAATCGGGCGTAGCCCATGCTTGCTAAAAGCTGATGGTCGAGCTTGGATGCAGGGGTATGCAGCCAATGGCATGCCAAGGGAGAGCCGGGCCAAGACGGATGCGTCAGAATCCTCCAAGACGTCCCTCCTTTCACCTTTAGCGTGGAGAGTTTCCTGGAGAGCCACCAGCACTCTCAACCAAAGTTCAATTATACTTAGGCAGCGCTCCTGAAAGAGTCTCCTATTCCTTTCAATCCAGAAGTGCCATAAAATAAAGGAAGGACCCACAATCAACACTTTTTTTAGAATGGAAGCCTTGCTGGGAGGCCTATCTAAGCGTTGCCAGAACTCAGTCAGGGATCCAGTGTGCCAACAGGGGTGCCCCCAAGCATCCCACCACAAGTGCCAAAGCTCTCTGGCAAAGGTGCATTGAAAAAATAAGTGTTCTCCATTCTCTTCACTATCACAACAAAGCAAGCAGATAGATGGGCCATGGAAACCTCTCTTGATGAGATTATCCCAGGTGAGGCACCTCCTATGGGTGAGACTCCACAAGAAAAAATTGCATTTAGGCCAGGCGACAGGATTCCAGATTTTCCTACCCCAAAGAAAATCCTCAGCTCCAAGTTGCTCCTCAATCAATGTCTGGTAACCTGAGGAAATAGTGTAAAGACCACTGGAGTTTCCCCCCCCAAGCCAAGGTATCACCTTCTCTTAGTGAGCTACAATCTCTATACGCAAGAATCTGAAGAAGTTCCTGTCTGTCCTCCA
This sequence comes from Torreya grandis, assembly GCA_037957365.1. Taxonomy (NCBI): domain Eukaryota; kingdom Viridiplantae; phylum Streptophyta; class Pinopsida; order Cupressales; family Taxaceae; genus Torreya; species Torreya grandis. The sequence goes on along the minus strand of JARHVA010005465.1, from coordinate 501,899 downwards.
CAGTCCCCCCTTGTGGCTAGGCCATCTCCTGCTTCCAAATGTACACATTAGCAGCTCCCAACTAGATAGTTTCTTTATAATTTTCCACAGTATCCCAACCAGCAAGTCAAAAAGCCTCTCACAGGTCCTGCATATGGGGGTGTGAGAAAATAAGTGGAGGGAAACCATTCCAAGAATCATCCCAAAACAACACCTCCGTGCCACTGTTGTAGATCCAGAAAAGTTTGGCTTACACCAAAGAATCTCTAAGTTTGAGGGTGCTCCACACCATAGAGCCTCTTCCCTAAATGGGGTACCTAGGAATCTCCGTCGGGCACACCCCAGGAAAATATTTCAGCCAAAGAATACGGGCCCACCGCTGGGACTTATTAGTGCACCACCTCCAGTATAGCTTAGCCGTAAGGGCCTTGCTGGACAAGATAGCTGACCTTAGCCCAAGACCACCCTCCCTTTTGGGCCTACACACAGTGCTCCACTTGATCAAACTCCATTTAGAGTTCCTAAGGTTGCCCCTCCACAAAAATTGCCTAGAGAGTGCATCATATTCACATAGGAAATACTTCGGAGCCACCTGGACCATGCTACGATATATGGGGAGAGCTTGGATAACCAACTAAAGAAGCGTCACACAACCCACCATCGTGAGCCACCTATGAGTCCAATGATTCACTTTCTGCCTTAACTTATCTAGAATGTTTTTCCAGAACAGTCGGGGCTGGCTTCCCATGACAATGGGAACCCCCAAATAAATCACCAGAAGAGGATGTGGTTAGAATCTCAATATAGTAGTAATCTTGTGCAGAATAGAATCAAGTGTATTAAAGAAATAGATGGAGGATTTTTGCTCATTCAGCTGCTATCTGAAAGCCACTAAATAGGTGTCCAAAGTGCTCCAGAATGCTTTTGCCTCCCTAATACGAGCAAGCCCAGCAAGGATGGTGTCATCCAAAAATTACTGGTGAGTCAATGTGGCAGCCCCATTGCCCCACTGCCATCCCTGAATCAAATCCTGTGAAGCTTGAGATTTTATGAGCCTCCCAAGGCCCTCAGCCAAGATAATAAACAGGTAGGGCGATAATGGATCCCCTTGCCGAAGCCCTCTAGATGCCCTAAACAATCTGGAGGGTGTCCCATTAATGAGGATAGAGTATGATAGCATGGTTACACAGTTGCACACCCATCTAACCCAATCTTGGCTAAAACCAAAAGCCAGGAGGATTTTCTGCATGAAACCCCAGTCAACCCTGTCATATGCCTTAGCCAAGTCCAGCTTGATAAACATAGCTCTCTATTGAGAATTGCTCATAGAGTGGATGGCCTTTGAAGCAATCACCACACCATCCAGAATCTGCTTCCCTACAGCAAAGCCCCCTTATTGCTCTGAAATGATCACTGGGAGGTAAGCTTTCAGCCTTTCTGCTATGTGTTTAGTAATAATTTTGTACACAGTGTTGCAAAGAGCAATAGGCTGGAAGTGATCCATCTGACTTACCTGGTCTTTCTTCGGGATCAACACCAGAAAGGTAGTGTTGATCGCTCTAAGCATCTCCTTGTTGCGGTAGGACTCTTGCACAACTTCCACTAAGTCATGGCTGATTATATCCCAAAACTTTTGAAAAAATTGAGCTGGAAATCCATCCAAGCCCGGTACCTTGCCTCTACGCATAGCGAAGACCACTTTTTCCACTTCTGCCTTCTCAATAGGTTTCAAGAGAGCGGTATTCATATCAGCCATGACAATGTGAGGAATGTAGGACAAAACCCTATCCCCATCCAACTCAGCTATAGGAACCTCTCCAGAGAGAAGCTCTGTGTAAAAATGAACATCTTCCTCAGTTATGGCAGCAGCAGATGAGGTACTCATGCCATCCTTGGTCACAAGAGTTGCTATATAGTTCCTGTTGTGCCTCACCTACACTGATTTATGAAAGAAAGCCGTGTTCCTGTCCCCTTCCTGGAGCCACTCGATCTGGGCTTTCTACTTCCAAAAGATTTCTTCCCACATTTCCCATTCATTAAGCTCATTCAAAGCAACAAAATTAGCGCTATGCAGGTCTTCAGTCAAGCCAAAATTCAAGATCTACCTGGTAATGCTGTCAAGCCTATCTTGAGCTCCCTTATTCATAATATTCAAATTACCAAAATTGGTCCTATTCCATACCTGTAACTTCCTTTTGACATGTTGAAGCTTCTTGACAAAGGAAAACATGACGGTTCCATACTCAGGAGTCCCCTGCCACCACCAGTGGGGCATGAGGGTATGCAAGGACAAATCCCTGAGCCACATTAATTGAAATTTGAAGGGGGGTCTCTTGGGTCTCATGATAAAATTAGTTGTGAGTTTGATGGGCCAATGGTCGAAACCTCACCAATCCAAGATTTTAGAAGCAATGGAGAAAGCACTAGACTGCCAGAAGCAAGAGACTAAAAATCTATCCAGACACTCAGAAATGGCTTCCTTACCTGATCTTCTATTGCTCCAAGTAAATCTTCCATTTGTGGGTTTCACATCTGAGAGGTGCAGCCGCTCCATATTTAGTCTAAGAAGCTCCGAAGAGGGATCTAGTCAATTTAGCCCCCCCCCTCTTCTCCTCCAAACTGAGGACAGCATTAAAATCACCACACGTAATCCATGGCAGATAAGGACAATAGCTCTGAATATAACATAAGTGTTCTCAAAGCTTCAATTGTCCCTGAGTATCTCCAAGTGCATAAATATTTGTGACCAAAATCAGCTCTCTTATTTTTGGCAAAGAAGCAATCATGGAGAGTGCCGAGATAGTCGCCATCTAGTGGATCGGTGTGAGCTTCACCAAGTCCCAATAGATTGCTAAACCCCTTGCGCTACCAAGCGCCCCCACACATTGACATTGACCAACCTCCCAAATTTTAGATGACATACCTAACATAGCATCAACAAAATACTTAGTCTCTTGGATACATAAAATGTCTGGAGAGTGAGCAAAAATTAATTTCTACATAGTTTTTTGTCTGAGAGCACTATGCAGCCCCCTAACATTCCAAGATAGCACAATCATTGATTGGATTGGGTGAAGTGTTCAACTAAGGTTTTAACCTCTCCAGACTCAACCAGTAGGTCCCCTGCATGCTTAAGTTTCTCCTGATCCTTCCTGCGCCCTGGTTTGGAGGGTGTGGTAAAGGAAACCTTTTTGAAGGGTATTTGCATTAGCCACAGGGCCTCAACCACTCCCTTATCTTTCCTAGGGATATCTTTCTCTTTCACCAAGTCAGCCCAGCTGCAGTCCTTATTTTGTTGTTCTAAAATGTCCACCATATTCCCAGCCTCTAGCCCCTGTTCACTTCCTTGACCTTGTTGAATCACCATGTCCTGAGCTACACTGATGGGAATGTTGTTTCCTTCTCTCCCTGGGGGTCCTCCCACCTCTTCAGGGATAAAGCCATCTTTTACTGCCATACAATCAAGAGCTTTAAACCTGTTAAAACTCAATCCTGAGATTCTATCCTAGTTTCTCCCCCTCTGGCTGCGCCCTCTCCCACACCGACGGACTTGGGAAAAGCCTTCCTTGTCAAGGCCTGGAACTCCCCCTTGATCTAGAGTCACATCTGCCCCTTTTGGGGCGCCTTTTCCTTTCACTAAATTCCCAGGCAGGGATGAGTAGGTATCTCTCTGAGACGGTACATCAGCATCATTTCCCCTCTGAGAATCCACCCCTTTGAATCTCCCACCCTGAGGGCATTGTCTATGTAGGTGGCCATAGACATGGCAAATTCTGCAATGGAAAGGAATGGCTTCATAATCAACTTTCTAAATCCAAGATGATTCCCCTAAGCAAATTTCAATTAATTCAGGCAAAGGATTGTTTAGATTGATTTCCACATAGATTCGAGCAAAGGAAATAAACTTTTTGTCCAGAGACTGGTGAGAAACTGCAATTGGCATTCCCAATAATGCTGCTATTTGGCGCAAGATGTCTTCCCTCCAAAACTCCAGTGGCAATCGTGGGAGACAGACCCATACAGGTACACTAGCAGGCAAATCCTCTGCAGAGTTAAACCCAGCGTGCCAGGGTTTAATGAACAACCCTATGGGATCATAAAAATAAGGTCCTCCTTCAAAAATATGGTTTCTATTAGAAATGGAGGAGAAATTTACCAAAAAATAACTGTTGGCAGCCAACATTATATCAATGTCTCCCTCCACATGCTAGGTGCGCCTCATCCAAGCTTCCAATGCTGGCTGTGAAATCCTAAGACCCAAAAATTTGCAAATCAGGGCATGGCCTATCAAGTATTCTACATCCTCTCTGACAGTTGCTTGAGGGACCACCAGGATCGGTCTGTCTTGGCTGCGCGGAAAACAACCATTGACTTTAGTGATTTTAGGTCGCTCTCCAAAGTAAAAGGGGTCTCCTACTTGGGATGGCTCTGCCTGCCCCACACACGCCTCCCCTGTGCCAACACCCATGCCCACGCCGATGCCCACGCCCTGGTCGGGCTTTTCCTTGCCACCATTCGCAGGCATCATTTTTCATATCAATTTTAAATTCATTTTACTTTGAGAAAATAGATTTATTTTATTTTATTTTATTTTTATTTTTACATATCACTAGTAAAGAAATTTAAAATATATACAAATAATTAAATCGAACTATTATTTTTAGATATTAATATGTTAGAAATAACTTTAAAGCAATAAAAAATAAAATTAATAAATATTAAAATAATATACAATTAAAAAATATGATTTGATATAAAAATGTTTGAGTTAATACATTTTAATTTTAATAAAATAAATATATTTTTTAATTGATAATTAAATTAAACTTCAAATTCATATGTATGTTTTAGGTATATAAAGACAAAGATTTGAGTTAATATTTACAAAAATTAATATTTAAAAAATAAAATCAGAATAATAAAAAATAAATTAAAAATTAAAGTAATTAATAAAAATAAAAAATTAAATTTTTAGTTCACTTAATTGAAAAATATATCTCTATTTTATAAATATATAATACAATTTATTATATTTTTTAATAATTTGAAAAGTGTTTGATTTAAACTGACATCAAACTATATTAAAACATATAAGTTAACATTTATTAACACTCCAGATTTAATAAAATAAAAATGCATTTCACATTAAATTTTTTTATAACTATCAAATTAAACTTCAAATTCATTATATTATATTGGAAATATAGATACTTAAACTTTTTTTTCTAATTCATTTATGCATATTACAAGTGAAAATCAAAATAAAAAATTAAATTAAACTAATATTTTTTGAAGTTAAAATGTCAAAAATAAAATCAAAATAACAAAACTAAAAAAAAGTTGTGTTTGAGTCTCTTTTGTTATTGGTAGTTGACTCTGTAAGTGGTATTGTTTCTCATAGGTCTAAAAAATTTTCCCAAATCAAAATAAAATATTACCCATTTAGAAAACAAAATTTAAAAATATAAAAATTTAAAAATATAAATTTTAATCTCTAATTCATTCAGGGATGCGTTATTATCTTGAGGATTCTCAAAAGTAATTCCATCATTGGTTTCCATTTTTATCATACAGTTTGATTTCCTTCTAATCTTATTGACTTGATAAAAAAGTTTGATATTTCTTTCTCCTTCATTTAGGTAGCTACCTAACCTCGGATTTTTTGTTTCCGAAAACATTAATTTTTATTATAAATGTCGTAAAGATTATAAGTTATTTCCTTTTCTACTTTAATGAGGACATTTGAGTTAAGGCCATTCATTTTTTAATTTTTGTACAATCTCACTCCTAACTCAATTCATTTTTAGTTTTTGAGCAATCGCACTCCTAATTTCTAGTTTCTTATTTTATTAGATGATGTTTTGAAAGGATTCAATGTTCGCTTTCTCAATGTTGCTTTGAGGTTTTTAACCATTTGAGACAATTTAACATTTTAATGTCATACTATTGTTGGGAGAAACCCATTGCTTAGTAACCAAGTCTTCAGGGTCTATGTTATCCATCCCGTTTTGTATAATTTGAGTGGACATCTGATCGGTCGGATGTCTTATATTATGTCCAAAAGAATCATGACATATAGGGCAGGGATGGTGTTTCTTACCATCTAGTTCATCGACGAAAGAAACATGACAATTTTTATTGATGAAATCCTTTCCTTTTTTATGATTGTTCAATGTGAACCAACCTTTATTGATTTTTATGTCCCGGAGACAAGATCTATTTACAAAAATATGGAAGGTGGGATTACTAATATCCCAAATTTGGTATCCTTTATTGTACCAGAAGTTAATCCTTGCATGGAAGTCTCCTCCAATCATCCGTGCGGATTTCGACTCAGAGTTGAGTTTGAAAGCTAACTGTTTCCATGAATATTATTTCTCACGAGGATTCCTAGAGCTATGAAGGTTAATCAGATTATAGAAATGAGAGTTGAGACTTGCATATTTTGAAGTGAGGCATTACTTTTCAAACTAAAAGATTTACAGATGAGTTGTATGAGGGCTATAAAATAAATATAATCCTATTTACATGCCTACAACATCACTTCCATAAGGATATATGTTCAAACTGATGGAGAGTTCATTCGTATGAGCAAAGAAATGATCGAGTTTGGTTTTTTTAATGATGACGACATCAAAATTATTAGAATTTATTAATTTAATTAGAATTATTCTTTTCAATGGGGCTTTAAGACACCTTATATTACAAATATAAGATCTTCATTGAGTAGGTTAAATTCACTTGTAGATCAAAAAGCAGGCGTCTTCCGTTTATATATCCAAATCCTCATCTTTATCTTAACAGTAGCTCACATTTTTCGTCTGTAATTTTGATATAAATGTTGTCTTTAGTTTAGTTTTGTATTTCTTTGATAAAGGGTCCTGTGTTGTTGATCTTTAGTTTTATGTTGGGAGTCATTATATATATTTTCGTGGTCATTATCAAATTCGTATTCTTGTATGGTATCCTTGCTATTTATAGTATTATTTCATGTAAGCAATTAAGTTTATAACATTAATTTTCTCATTTTTTGAAGTTATGAGTATCACTAATTCTTTTTCTTTTGAAGTTATGAGTATCATATAGTTAACATTTTTGTTTCCCTTAATAATGTATTGTATATTTATTTTATCTTTATTTATATTAAGGTTATTAATTTTGGTTTCATAAATCCATCAATAACTTTGTTTATGATAATAAGGGTCTTCTGTTGAGTGATATATTTCTTGAAAGAACGGAATTATCCGATGATGTTCCTATGTTCATGACACTTTATGCCTCTAAATGTGATATTTAGAGGCTATCATAGTCTAAATATAAATAATTTTTTTTTAAAGATTTTTATTAGATTTAATTTCACATATTATAGCTATACTTATTTCATAAAAACATAGATGTTGGAATTCATAACAATAAAATGCTCATTATTTTACAAGGAGAAACATATATACTAACTGAAATTGACCATACACAAATTGATGAAGCCAAAAGTGATTATATAGAATGTAAAAAAAAAAATTACCAACAATATAACTCGAAAAAAACATCCTAGTTGACTGGAGTCCTAGAAATTGCAATACACATGATGGATTAGTGAATGGTGTAGATGTAATTCTTGAATATTACATAAGCACATCCCTTGACATTGTATGGATATAGATCCATAATGCCAACATAGGAAAATTACAATGAGAAACAATGAAATGTTCATACACTACATAAATTGACAAAGCATGGACTCTTACAATAAGAGTTACAAAAATAATAAATGGAAAGAATAGAAAAATAATGCAAGAGAAATTCCCTATAAAAGTAACATGTGCAAGGATAGTTCATAGCTCATAAGGGTTAAGTATGAATGTCTTCGATTTCAATCCCCATGGAATAAACCACCATTTTCTTATTTATACTATGTTATCATGAGTGAAAAACATTGAGTTACTGTACCTTATAGAAAGACTAACTGACCAAAACATCATAGTCTCAAATGAAGGGTAAATTGAAATGCAAAGGCTTCTAAACATTGCATAATGAAATTTTCTATATGATGTTACCAAGAAGACCTCTAATTATTTCACTATATGATCTTTAAACAATATCATCTTACAAATTCACTTCAAAAATATATTACATGATTACTAGCTCATAGAAATGATTGTTTCATCCCTACAAGTAACTCAAACAAGAATAAGTCCAAAGAGCAAACTGCTCACATAGAATTGCAATTTATTTGATGTAATGAATATTCATGGTATCTTGACATGTTTTAATAAAATGGATTTACATTAAATCATTCAAACATTTGCAACAAAGAACGTAGAAAAAATCATAATTGACTTGATTTTTATAAATACATCAATATGAATACCATATATCTATTTAGTACGAAGAGCCCCTCTTGAAAAATTTTTAACATTCATACAAAAGTTTACTTCAACTCTATAACCAAACATGAAAAAAATTCTAGTCAATGATTTCAACATTGACATGGAACAAAATTAAATTGTGAAACAACATTTGCACTACTTCATGACAGATCACAATTTCTTTTTACTCCCAAGTGCAACAACAATAGAGGCAGGTACCACAATGTCCCACTTTTGGGTAAATATAAACAATGAAAAAATAGAATTGACTTTGTTTCATGCGTATGTGATTGATCACAACACAATTAAAATTACCTTCAACATTTAGGACTAAAACAAATAGCTTATATGTATATATATTTCCAATCAAACTCAAAATTGCAATAATAAGATAAACCCAACATCTCATTGAAAAGAAATTTACACAAAGCATATTGACATTGACAATGCATAATCATAGAATGCCTAATTTATGTTTTATCTCCATGAACTTATAGTTCATGTCATCAAAGGTAGAACAAAAAACTAAAGGTACCCACAAAAAATGGCACAACCATGCCAAAAAAATTAAGCATCTACAATTTCGTTATTATAGTCATACTTTTCTCTTAAACATAATATACATATATTTTCAATATCCCTTATAATTTTAATAACATGGATTTATCTATTGAAGAACTAGATGCAACCAAGAAATCAAAAAGGTATGCATGTACAATTTCTTTAGTTAGCAAAGGTAGATCTAAAGAATACTCAAGTAAAAAAAAACACGCTCCAGTCTTTAATACATGCATTTGGTATCCCATTTGTTTTAGTTTTTTAAATGTCTAATTTTAGATATTCACTCTCAAATTTGTAATTTCTAATTCAACATTTATTTTTTGCTAATTTGAAATTCTGACTACCTTTCATCATTTTCATTGCTATCAAATCATTATGGTAATTTTTATTGTGAAATTATTTATTAAAATAATCTTGAAATTTTTATTATAATTTTTTAATATCAATTTTCACAATAAAATTTATGCTCTCAATTTTATATTGACAATTTCTACTATAAATGTTTCTATTAACAATTCGTGCTATCTAGTTATGTCAGATTTGATTTCATGCTCTTGTTTTGATGTAGTCCTTGTGAACTATAAGTTCCCTTCATATTTTTGGGTTAGTTATTGTAAAAAAAATAAAATTTTGGTTCTCATGGAGGTTTAGCATGCTTTGGAGGACAAAGATAACCATATGAACTTTTCTTCATCTATAATAGAAAAATTGTAGTGTCTTCTTCATATACTCATTAAATAAATTGACAATTGTCCTTTGTTATCATCCCTATAGGATTCTCATCATCCTAACCACAATATACCCTGAACTCTTAAGATTTTTATCCACATGTCCCATTGAAAAGATAATTGTTGATATTATGTCAAGTAATTAATGAGAATAACAAATCTACTCAAACTCCAATACCCAAAACATAAGGATAGAGGAAGATCAAATCAATAACCAAATTAAGAATGCCATTATAGTAGAAACTTATATTGTTCAAGGAACATTAAAAGTGATCAAACCATGTTGAGATCGGACCTAGTCACAACATTTTTATAAAAAAATGGATCTTTGAAAAGATAACGAATCTGTTTCAAATAAACTCTACAAATAAAACCAATTTTCCATTGGAGGCAATGGAAAAATGATTATGAAGTATGATTTATTATACTTTTTACATGTATATGTATGATGATGAATTTGAATTTGCATTAATGTTTCATCAGGCAATGATAAATTATAAGATATTCATTTTATCATTAATGATTCAATTTCATCATTTAAATATTGGTTGTAGATTGTTAAATTGTGTATCCACAACATGAAGTGAATGTTTTTGTTTTCACTATTTTGAAATTATGTCATGAAAAAGAAATAGATAATGTCACCAAGTAATTATTTATTTTACAACATCATCTTCTTAAATAAATTTATTTTGTGATTGAAATCATGACTGGAAATTACTAGATTCTTTGTTTTCATTGTATCAATATCGTTTGACAATATATCCTTGTTATGTTGGACTATTTTTTTCTTATATATATTTTATAATTCATCATAAAGTGGCTTAAAAAGGTGGTTTGCACTTGTTAGCATCATATAAAATGTGGGTGGCCCTAATTACCTTATCATTGTGAAAATGTTTTTCTTTGTTTTTTCAAAATAATCACGGGAAATTTTAATGTTTAAAGCATAAAAATCCTACTAGAGATTTCAAAATATTTTCTACAATTTCATTCTTTTAAGGTATATTTCATATTATGTTTTCCAATTTAGCTCGCCTTTTCTTAAACATATCCATTCATAACTGGAAACTTATTGTATGATAATTATAATCAATTTGAAAAAGATATTTGTGATATTAATTGCAATGCCATTGTCTTGATGTAGGAATTCCCATTTTTTACAGTTGTTAATGGTCAAATATTCTTGACTATGGTTGAGAGTTTTCTGACAGAACAAACTAAATCTTTTGTAGAAGTGTTTCTGAGTGTTTATATCTTGAGCAATGTTGCATAATGGATTTTATAATCATCCTAAGGTTATAAATTTTAAAAGTCATACTTTTATTATTCCTCAAATTTTTTTTTTAGAGGTTCTTTGAGTTGCATCTTTACATATATTGTTTTTCTGGGGTAATTAGGGCTAATGGATCTTTCATGAGGTAAGCAAAGGATGTCTAACTTATTGAGCATATAAGAGGTCAATTGAGGTTTAAAATAAATATTTTTAAATGTTTTAGGACAATTTTGAGGTCCATCTTGGCCATAGTGATTCAAGTTGTTACATGGAGAAGATAGACCTAATGCAATTAGGTCTCTTAGTAGGCCTAGAAAAAGATTGAGGTCTAAATGACTTTCGTCGACCTAATGGTCATACATGTTTGATTTATTATTATGTATAAAATGTTATTAAACATGTTTTGGTTCTGACCCTAATGTATTAATGTCTTGTCTGACCAAGAGTGTGAATATTCTAGTGATTGGTATAAGTACAAGGCATAATAGGCCTATTTATGTAATAAAAATGGGAATGAGAGTCAAAGAGAATAAAACAACACCTTAAATAGCATAAGTAGATCATGTAGACAATAAAATGGGAACATAAGATCATTCATGAACATTCACCATAAGTTTTGTGTATGATTATGAATGTTATATGACCTAATCAACCCATATAATGGTTGTTTGAGCAAAGTCAAAGAATGGTAGATTTGATTGTTTGAAGAGGTTGTTTGAAAGTCTTAAAGGAGTGATATTATGTTTAATGAGAAACCATCATATATGTGTTCCTAATCTATGAAATTAGATAGAGTAGATAGAGAGATCAAGAAGAGATCACCATTTATTGAATGAGCAACAAGTTGTGGTAAAGGTGATCAAGTTTGTCTTGGATGAGTTTGTGATTATTCAAGAGGGAGTGGGAACTACCTTGTAGGTTGGAGATTTTAGAAGTGACCATGAAGTGGCTGAGTTTATCTTGAGTCACAAAGGGGGGTGGGTGCCTCC